>CM031234.1:819848487-819985987 GCA_018340775.1 Taxus wallichiana var. yunnanensis | reverse complement strand
AAAAAACCTTTAATTTACCTTAGTGTTAGGGTGTTGAGGGTGATATTTTACAATTGAGACCTCATGTCAATGAATTGATGGTGCCCATACATTTAGGTGGCTTATCATACATTATTAGAGGCGTTATTTCAATGCCCAACTATCCTGGTCCTTCCCGACTACATCGGTGGAATGATGTTTCTTAAGTGCCCCAAGAATGAAAAATAATCAAACTTTGGTGAGAAATTTCTTACAATCTATGGAACATGGAATGTACCATATAAACCTACAACTAGGTAGCTTGTCATTCTAAAAAAACATCTTTTGTTTTCTCCTATCTCCCACCGATTTTCTCATTGTCGCAACAAACAAAATACTACAAAACCTTCAATTTGCATCAATGTTAGGTTGTTGAGGGTGATATTTTGTAATCAACACCTCATGACACCAAAATTATGGCACCCACACATCTAGGTAGGGCGGTTGATACTACCAAATGTGTCATTTCACTACCTAACGATCTCGGTCCTTCTAAGCTACATTAGGGCAACAATGCGTCTTAAGCTCAATGCAAGAAAAAAATATTCAAACTTTGATGGGAAATTTATTGCAATCCATGGTACATGGGAATATCCCATTTGAACCTACAACTAGGAATCCAATAATTATACAAAAACCTCTTTTGGTTTCTCCCAATCCCAACATTTTTTCATTTTCACAAGAAAAACATCGTAAAACCTTCATTTTGCCTTCGTGTTAGGGTGTTGAGGGTGATATTTTGCAAAAGACACCTCGTGGCATCAAAATGATGGTGGCCACATGTTCGGGTGGGCTGGTAGATGGTACTAGAGGCATCACTTTGCTACTCAACCATCCCAGTCCTTTTCGGCTACATCGGTTAGACAATGTCTCCTAACCACTCAAACATCTTGATCTATAGTAGGTGAGTCCAAAATGCTTGCATATAATATAGAAGGTGAAATGAGAATGATTTCTTCTTGTTAGTTTCCAAGATACATGTTAAAAAGAGTGTTTCATTCAATATAGGTGCTGAAATGAGAATGTGTTCTTGTTATTGGTTTCTAAGATACATATAAAAAAGAGCATTTTCATACAATATATGTGGTGAAATGAGAACGTGTTCTTGTTTTTGGTTTCCAAGATTTATGTTTAGTCATTTGGTCAAACTCTTGGCAATCATCCACTAAACATTCGTACTTTTCATATATGTATATAACGATATCTTCTAATAGTTTGTGTGGCAAACTTAAATTCTCTCTAATTTATGTAGGAGTGAATTACGCTTACAATTGATTATTATGTCTGTGTAGATGACATTGTTGGCCATATTAGTTATCTTCTTTAAACTCTAAACTTTATAATAAAAATACCAATTAAAATTATGGTTGTTGTGTGGATGTGTTTTCACTATTGTTTAGTAGCAATAAACCATGTTGGTTTAGTGGATGAGGGTTGTAAATACTTCAATGAAATTACGCCCGCAATTGATCATTTGTGTTGTCTATCTTGAGGAAACTATAAACTTTATCATCCAAATTCCAGATAAAAGTGTTGTTGTTGCATGGATGTGTTTGCTTGGTGTATGAGAGAAGGTATTACAATCTCTCTAAAGATCTAGAGACGATGGAGAGATAATCTCTTATGGTTCTTTATAGTAACCTTTACCATCATGGATGTGTTTGCTTATCACCATACTTGAGCCTGTATTGGAATGGGAGATTCAAAACAACATATGGACACCAATCAAAGCATTGTGGGTTTTTACCAAATGTTGTAGTTGTTGCACGAGTGTTTGTCAAATGTTGTTGCATGTGATTTGTTTGAAAAAGTGAAACAAAAATATGTGGTCTCATAGAATTCCATAATCGTAGGGTACACACAAAGTGGATTTTGTAAGGATGCTCTCAAAATATTTGATGTAATGTAACACTATGGAGTTATGCAACCATGCACATTTAGCGGATGGGGAATGTAAACACTTCAATAGAATTAGTCCGACAAATGATCATTTTCTCTGTGGCTTAATCATATGTTGGCTATTTAGAGGAAAATATACACTTTATCATCAAAATTCCAACTAAACCTTTGGTTGTTGCATGGATGTGTTTTCTTGGTGGAAGAGATAAGGGCTTACAATTAATCCAAAGCTTGGAGATGGTGGAGAGATCATCTATTGGTGGTTCTTTACACCAACCTTTCTCAACATACTCCTAGCCCGTATCGTAATGGGAGCTATAAAACAATGTAGGACACCAATATCAACCTAATCTTGTTGTTAGTTTCCAAGACACATGTTTAATCATTTGGTCAAACACTTGATTTTTAGTCATTTGGTCAAACACTTATTGATCACCCACTAAACATACACATTTTTCATACATATGTATAATTGTATCTTGTAGAAGTATGTGTATGGAAAACTTAAATTCATTCGATGACATTGAATGGTTATAATAATGGCTAAATTATATGTTAATTGTATATATTTTAATACCCATGTTCAAAAAATAATAAAATATATAAAATTAGTAATACATGTTAGCATAACATACATATGGAATCTTATTTGTCCACTTCTACATAAAGAGAGTGCAATTCACTATACAAGTCTAAAATCATATTTTGTCTTTTATATTTTATTGAATTTCAAAATCTATGGTGACATACAAAATTTGAACAAAATGAATGTCTAAACA
Source organism: Taxus wallichiana var. yunnanensis (assembly GCA_018340775.1). Classification (NCBI taxonomy): domain Eukaryota; kingdom Viridiplantae; phylum Streptophyta; class Pinopsida; order Cupressales; family Taxaceae; genus Taxus; species Taxus wallichiana. Next base: position 819,983,291 of record CM031234.1, on the reverse strand, counting down.
ACACCACATAGGCATACAATGATATACATCCAAAAAATACAAATTTATGCCTACATGACATGAAGACATATATCGAAATGTTTATACATAAAAATTATGGGTTATCGTCAAACAAGTGAGTTCTCTTGGCCCATCGGGAAGATGAAGAACCAATATCATAGTTGGAATGTCTATTTTTCCAATTAGACCTCATATGCTTAAGGGATGATTGTAGCTCCACCTATTAATACAAATAAACAATATACACATTAGTATACAAAACATGACATATAAAATGACATTAGTTACAAATAAACACTTACCACAAGCTTATAATCCCTCTAAATCATCCTCTTGCCTCTCAACATCAACCTCGAGGGAATCAACCTCGGTGCATCAACCTCATGGGAAGGTGCATGAACTGAAATACTCACTTCCTCTTATGGAAATCATGAAGAATCGTATTAGAGTACACATGGATGCCATTTATTTACACTAAATGATGTTATTATTTATGTAACTACAATATCTAGTGAACGTTGAATGTTGGGAGAAAAATATTATGATGTCATGAATTGAAAACAAGAACAAGGTTATCTAACCAAAATAATGAATTTACATACATACAAGTTAGATAACATTATCTGCATACATTACATAGTTCATTATCTACATAAATGATGATTAAAAATACTAAAATTCACATCGTGAATTCTGCGACATGCACCCTCATACCAATATTCCCGGATGTGGAAGGTCCAACAACCGCTTGTTTGTTCAACATCAAATTTTGATTTTAAGATCAAAATCGCTATATGAAAAACAAATTGACATGTAATATATTTACTAATTTATTAAAATTTTATTCCCGAGGGTTTTTGCACCCACAAAAAAATTTTGAGGAAGTGGCATGTGATACATGACGTGTTGTTTGAAGCTAAATTATATAACCTAGACACATTACTCATTAGTTTTCATTCATAATTAATTAATATTGTTAGTTATAAAATTCAATATGAAATACATATACTAAATTGCATTTAACTTTATGTAAAATTATTTGCTAGTGAATACCAAAGGTTGACTCTAGTAGGAATTCCGTGGTGATGATATTGTCCAATACAAAATCATGATGTTTCCCATTCGATTGAGCACCTTGCTCAACTTGTAGAGCATCATGATTAGGTTGTGTAACATCCTCATCAACCTCATAAGTGTCTAAAGACCCGCAAACATGAAAATTTTTGTGATATGATGCCCAATGCCTTAAAGGCCCACCTTCATTAGTCTCGACATAGATGCTCGATGCGTAACCATGGAATGTGTTAAATAACTAATAGAATGGAGTGTTTAAACCTCTATGATATCCTTCACAACTGAAAGGACTGTCACATGCAAGCAAGGGGTCTCACCAAATAATCGGTTTGTAAACATCATTGTGCCCCCATAAATCATGTGCAAATCTTTTGCCTCTTCCATAGAAGTCTTGAATATCAAAATATTTTTTTATTTCATTGAGGATAAACTCACAATAGACTTTCCTCAAGAAATAATGAGGCACCTCAAAGTTGTTGCAAGGCGGTGAACAAACACCATCCGCCATCTATCCCAAAAATTGGTTTTTATCTCCTCATAGTTGCACTAATGGATTGAGAATCTTCTCAGGTTCAATTGTAAGGGTGTATTTATTTTTAAGGTTAGTAAAAAAGCACACAACTTGTCTTTGGTGATATTTTTTTGCTTCATTACATCATAAGAAAATTTGTTTTCATAAAAATTACGACAATTTATTTTGTGATCCTCACATGTGTTTATTTGACCTATCACAATATCAATATGAGATATTACTGATTCCAATGACAATGCAAGAGCTTGGTGATGGGTGCTCGTGGTATAATGTTTTCTATTAAACCTTGAATTTGAGATTTGATATTCTGAATCTCCCATAAAATGTTTTCTTGAGTATTAGGAGGATGTTTTAGAATTTTAGGAGGTGTTGAGATGGGTTTTATTCACCTTGCTCTCGAGGTGAAGAATGGTTTTCAAGTGAAGAGTTTAGATCCATTAAAATAAAAAAGTTAAATAAATTAGGAACAATACAAGTAAAAACAAGTTTAATAGCTAAAACTACCCTAAACTTGGTTTAAACTTACCTCTTGGACTCTCCTCCATCATTGATTCATTGTGCGGAAGGATTGTTTGAGCTTTCCAAAACCCACTCACGAATGTATTTCCCGCTTGTGTTTTTTTTACTCGCTTGCATTTTTGGTCAAGAGAAAATGTATAAGGATCGGTCTCGATCGAGCCTTTTATATTTATTTTTGACGGTCATAACATGAGTGCATTATAACACACTCACTTTATAACATGGTTGCACTATAACATGACGAGTCATAAACAAGTATGTTATGTATAAATGCCCCAAAAGTGGATTTTTGGCAACTTTTTGGTCCCCCATTTCCATGCACATACTCAAACAATGGCTAATGATAAGACTCAAATGCTAAGAGTTATCATTCACAACCCTTACGATGACATTGGGGGAATTGGGTGTAACCTTTTCATGCTTTTAATTTAAATTATTTTTTATTTACTAATTTGGTAAACATGTTTATTGAGAATTAATACAAACTTTGATATGTAATTTATAAGTTTCACATGTATGCAATAGAGAGAGCACACTTTCCCATCCTCATGTATAATGTACCCATTAGGAGGTTTACATTTACATTTTATTTTAATATAACAATTTCATTACTATATTAAAATGTGGGCAATTGTAGTAACTGAAATTTGGATCTCAAAACTTAGTAATAATCATTTGGGATTTTTTCCAAAGATTATCCCATTTACACATTAATTGACTTAATATTGAAGGCATCTTACACAATTCTCACACCGAATCCACCAGTCAAAACTAAGCTTAACAGCTTGGAACTAACACACCCTATACATAACACACATAAGGAATCCTAGCTATTCATCTCATGTATTTGATTAGGCCCCAAGCTATTCCTAAATAGAATCACATAAAAAAGAAAAGAAAAATCATCCAACATTTATGTATGAGGCCAACGTTTCTATCTTTTGTACTTGTAACGCTTTAAATATTCAAATGTACAAGTTACCCTAGTCGATTAGGGCCAATTGAGTGGGAAATTATTCATACAAGTCAAATATAAAAGCATATATGTAATGCCCCTTCCAATTTATAGCACTCTCCTTACCATTGTGGCCTCATCAATGTCCTTGGGACATCGTTGTAACTTTGTGCCATTTTTGATCGCCATAACCTTGAGTCAACTTTTTGCAAAGAAGGTATGCCTCATCTCAATTTAGGCCAGGGAGGTCAAACTTCCAGCTTAAGGTCCCTTGAAAGGAAAGTCAAATAATAATAATAATACAAATAAATAAATAATAAGAGAAATAAAAAAAATTAAGTGAAAAGATGGAGGGGGTGGTGGAGTATGTCACTGAGTGTGCAAGGAATGGGAACCCACCAAATCATGATGGAAAGCTAAATTTTGTCGATTTTGTAGTTGCAAGTTCCTAGTGGAAAATTTGAAAAACACATGAATGAAGCACAACCTACCAAAATGTAGGATCTACGCAAAATGGGTTTGTTGAAACAACCTAGGAAATATGTTTTCAAAATGTGGAAGCATGCATTCAACATGTAAACTATTTGATCAAATGCTTGAAAGAAATGCGATTACATGGACCGTAATGATTACGAGATATGCTAAAAATGGTTGTCTTGTTTTAATCCACACTCCACATCCTTTTCTCATTGATGGATCAAGCCCTAGGCAAACATTGAGGGGTGCTTTATTTATTAGTTTTTATAATTAGTTGTTCCATATAAATTTAGTATTATTATATATTCTTTAAATACATAAATCAAAACATATTTAGAATGTTTATTGCTAACACCCTTAAATATATTAAACATTAAAATAATTGTCATCATTATGATCCATTCGACATGAATTGTTAAGAAAAAATTTGAAAGGTGAGAAATTATTTTTTATGTGCATTGATTTTATTCAAAATTTTCCATACATTTTTGTAACATTTGTTAGTTATATCTTCCATGTTATTTATTTATTTCTTCCATACATTTGTTTGCTCATAGTATTTACTAATACTATACCAAAATCATATTAATAGGATATGCATTAATATTTAGTTATATTCTAAACATATATAATAAATGTTGGAATAATTACATACTCGTAGGATTATATATATATAAAGGAAATATAGATTTATTACGTATTATATGTGAGGAGATAATAGTTATATATTTGTCATATTTTCTTTCATTTGCAATTTTTCCTTGTGAATTTTTCAAAAATTATTTTTGTTCACAATTTGTGTGATAATTTAAAAAAATAGATAAAGTTAACAAATGAAGTGGTGCTTATTTTATTAAAAAAACTTAAACATAAAATTAAGTCAAGTCAACTATTTAAGAAAGAAACATTCTAACCTTAATTTTGTGCTGTTAAAACTCCCATTATATATATTTTTTTAAATCAAAGGGAGAGAACAACTTCTAGTACCGCCCAACGAGGATTAAGCCCTAGGCAACCTAGGCAGTTGCCAGGGCGCCAACATTGAGGGGCACTTTATTTATTATATTTTTATTAATAGTTGTTCCATATAAATTTAATATTATTATATATTTTGGTTTAAATAGGTAAATCAAACCATTTTTAGATTGTTTATTGTCAACACCCTTAACCATATTAAAAATTAATTTTTTTCATCATTATGATCCATTTGGCAAGAATTATTAAGAAAAATATTTAGAAAGTGAGAAATTATTTGTGTGCATTGATTTTATTCTAATTTTTGTAACATTTGTTTTGTCATAGTATTTACAAATAATATACCAACATCATATTAATAGGAATGTATTAGTATCTAGTTATATTCTAAATATATAATAAATGTTGGAATATATATATATATATATATATATATATATATATATATATGCATGTATGTATGTACACACACACACACAAAGGAAATATAAATTTATGATGTATTATATGTGAGGAGGTAACTAGTTATATATTTGTCATATCTTTTATATATTATTTTTTTTTATTTGCAATTTTTTTTTGTGATTTTTTCAAAAAAATTTCTATTCACAAATTGTGTGATAATTTTTAAAAGTAGATAAATTTAATAAATGAAGTGGTGCTTATTTTATTAAAAATCTAAACATAAAATTAGTTTGTGGTCAATTATTTAAGAAAGAAGTATTTTAACCTTAATTTTGTGTTGCTAAAACTTACACTCAGAAACTTTTTTTAAAATTGAAAGGAGGCATTAGCTTCAGGACTACCTAAGGTACTAAAAATCTTAATTCGGCCCTACCTTTGCTTCAATCCTCCCATCGCAAGCCACTTAGGGCTCTCCTAGAAGTGCAGTCTTTAAATGGTTGACGATATGTAAAAGAGTTAGCGTAGGGAAGATGCATGCGAACACGTAGAATGTGTAGTGTCTCCTCTAGTTGGGCCTTTCTATATAATGTTGTGAGATTGATACTAATATTGGTTGTGGATAACATTGAAAAATGCCTCAAATAAATTCCTCGCCTAGATCTCTTCTCATGGAATGGTATGGTTGTAGTAAATGCACAAAATCAGTTTGTTGGAAAGGCCTTAGCGAAATTTAAGAAAATTCCATTGGCGTGTTTAAATCCAAACTCAAAGACCTTTTCTAGCATACTCACAAACATGGAAAAATAAGAGCTTTATTGCAGGCGCATGGACAACCATTGTGGAGGCTTCAACAAATGCAAAAATAGGTTCCTAGTCCAATCAATGCACTTTTTCCAAGATATAAACAAAACTTGGTTGTTGAAAAGCCTTAGAACCTATAACAAATACATTTTGTAGGTATAAAGCTAGAATCCACATCCTTTTCTAGAGCCTTTTAGATGGTGCCAAAGTGGGAGCTTTGGAACAATATATGAATTTTATCAAAGAAAAATGGATAGGGGTTCTTAGCTATGTAGTCACAGGGCCACTGATCGGACATGTATGTAAAATATGGGAGCATATATGAGCTTGTGCCTAGCAACATATAAGGTGGGAGTGTTGAATCTTTTGTGTTTGGATGGAGCACTCAAACATATGTTTTCCACGTAATATTATTTTAGTTTATTGACATTCAAAGATGTTATCTAGTGGAAGAGGATTATAAATACTTCAACAAAATGGCTAGCTCTTATTGCGGTATGCATACAATTGATCAATGTGTCCATATGGTTGATCTTCTTGGATGATCTAGCCATCTTAAGGAAGCTTTAAACTCTTTTATCAAAGCACCAATTAGATCATTGGTGGTTAAGTAAGTGTAATTTCTTAGGGACATGTGCAAACAGTTCTCAAGACCACTTCATGGCTACATGCTACGATACCACAATTTTCATAACTTGTAAATAGGCATGGATCTCTCACTCTCTATCTCTCTCCTATTAGTGACAATATTGTGCTTTCATTTCAGTTATGATTGAAATTGTAGTCATTATTTTTAGTGTGTGAGTATTAAAAATCATTGATGATAGTTGTCATATTTAAAATAGCAATGTAATAGACACTTGTTGAGTAGTAGGGATTGGATTTGGAAAAAACGTGCCCCTTCAGTGTACACAACCACCAAGGAAGCAAACTTACCTAAGACGCCATGAATTTGGTCTCTAGTGTGGAAATTAGTTCACACAAGTTCCATAAGATGAAACCTTATCTACATAGACACAACCTTGTTAGTGTAATAAATTCAGCTTGGAATCACTTCCTAGCTACTCCTAATGCTGAAAACAAATCCTAGACTAAACATGCTAAGGGACCAGGGATAGAAGGATGTGCATAAAGGGGAAATCCTAAGCTAAGGAAGGTGATAACGCCAGGAAAAGGGTCGATCTCTCTCCACGAGCGGCAAAGGAAACAAAGAGGGTGTGGAGAAGAGGGCGGATGATGCACGTCACAGATCAACACGCGGGCTCGGCCTTCTAGCATGCACAACACATGAACATGGGATTGCAAGCGGGAATACACACACAACATGCCAAAAATGCAAACAGAGAGGTGAGATGTAATGAAAATGAGAAAGGGAAGACAAGAGTTCCACAAAACATGATTTTATTGCTTAAGGGATGCACAATCATTTACATTCATGGTAGGAGGCGAGAATACATTACAGACCATGCCAAGGTCTGAAACCCATGGGAAGTTGGCCACCATTTTGGCATGGTGTCATTACAACAAAGAGGGATCCTTTTTACAAAGCATAACTCTATTATTTATAGAAGAAGAAGAGAGAAAAGAAGGAGAAAAGAGAGGGAAACTCGGATTCAAATCTTCAACCACCAACAACAAGTGATAAATTCCTACAAATCCTCCTATAAGGCTATCAGATGCGCTTCCCCATGTCTGTTTTTTGGCATGTAGGAAGAAGGAAGAAGGAAAGATCTATTGAAATCTAGTGGTTGAGGTCGATTAGATGTGTGCATTGATGATGATGAAAGACATTTCCTATTTTTCACCTACCAAATCCCACCTAAATTTGAATTTGAATAGTCCAACGTGTAGCTTGTGTCAACAACTTTCTGACAAGCCCAGGTGCATGTGGAATCAAATCTTTGTAGCAGCAGAAGAAGTTATGGTTATCAAGATGTCGAGCCATTTGACATGTAATGACACGTGGCATGGCACACGATTGATTGAAGAAATCGGCCAAACTGTTCATTTGATTTGTCATTTCTACCACATGTCACTCATCGATTGGTTGTCGATTCGCATCCCTTTGGCGCACACTGATAGGTTGATAGGTTAGTACATGTAGCACACTCAAGTCTGACAGATGATGACATGGCATAAAGGTGAAAAAAGAAGGCAACACGAAGGTGTAAAGTAAAAGAAAGGCAGAAGGTGCGAAAAGGAAACAGAGGGAAAGGCGTGCGCAGAAGGTGCATGCACAAGAGGAATAGGAGAATACTTACATGGGAACAAGTATGGGGAAGGGCAAAGCATTCAACTCGAGGAAGGGTGCACAAGCGAAAAAAAGGGGCACCGTGAAGGAAAGGAAGTGTATGCAAGCGTGTGTGAGAGGAATGCCATGGACTTAGCCATTTTGGAAGGCAAGTCTACAGAGGTGCGCGCAAGGAGTGTGTGACGATAGAGAAGGAAAGAAAGTGGGCGTGTAGGAGGAAGGCACAAAGGGGAAATGGAAGGAGATAACAAAATGCAGAGAGAAGGGGAACAAAAAAAGAAGGAAGCAAGGCACGTGGGGTGCAGAAAGAACTGCAAGCCAACTAAAAAAATTGTGCCAAAGGAGCAAGCTTGAGTGCGTGTAACCTGAAATGTGAAACATCAGAGTCAGAATGAAAATATAAGTTATCTAGATAACTAGGAGAGTTATTTGGATAATAGTTTTGTGACTTTTGGGGCCATCTTGCCTACTAGATGAAGAGACCAATAGCCTTAGAAGTCCATTGGGCATGGAGTCAAGCGCTAAACTTGAAGATCTTGATTCTGCAACTTGAAGAACATCCTGAAGTCACTTACCACATTGTCTGAACTCTAAACTTGAACTAACATTCTCTCATATGAAGATATTCTAAATTGGATTGATGAGAGTGAAAGCTATGCATTGACTATTGGAATTTCCTCTACCAAAATTGAATTGTCATCCCAGAAGAAAAAAAAGGGCATGGGATGCAAAAGAAAGGAAAATCACCAGAGGGAGTGTGAAAAAACAAAGCACAACACTATGTACAAAAGATGAAAATCATACATGTCCCAAAGGGAACATGTAGAGTGTGCACAAGCACTTGTGTTACTGAAAAGAAAACCTAAACTAGCCTACTCTAACCAGAAAAGGGTGCTCAAGTAAAACCTACAACAGCAGGAGAAGTAGCTTCCCTTCCTCACAAATTGTGACCATGTAATTGATTTGGCGCTAAACATGGTCGAAATGAGAGTGAAAAACCGACTTGCAGATGGTGTTTCACCCTCCTCAAAGTATCAACAAACATAAATATATACCTCCTTGAAAGTTTTTTGTGCTTGATCTCGGGAGGCACTGTGTTGACCTTTGCATTAAATCTCACCTCATGCTCTATGAAGTGAGCATGACCGGTGGAAACTCTATCTTTGGCTCTAGACTAGCCAAATATCTGATTGGGCATGGTTTGATCCTTGTGATTTTCCCATTACTTTGAAGCTCAATCCCATAGATGGGATTTTCTTGTAGAATCTCCTTCTGAAGGTGACTGCTTGCAGGTTGGGTCGTGCAGAAGAGCTAGGGCATGTGAGGTTCTGTCTCTACAAGAAACTCAATCTCCTTCAAAACTGCACCCTCTAGAACTAACTGAATTTCTTCTAAATAGTGCTCTGATATGATTTCCTCTTCCCATTGGAGTCACATGAGTCATGCATTCTTCAACTATTATGTAGTCGTCATGAACATGATGACATTGGTTGGGAAAGGCGCATTGGTAGGGGGTTGTTCATTTATGGTACAATTAGATAGAGGGGACTTGGAAGGAAATGGGAGGATGGGCGGTGGAAGGCGCGCATGCAAGAGGAGTGGAAGTGCACATGGGAGGGATGATGAAGAAATAAATGAAGGTGAGAGGATGGAGGAGGGGAATTCTCAATGGGGGCAAAGGTGCGAAAAAGTCTGGGAACATGCAACAGGATGAGATGATGTAGGTTGGCATGAAGGAGGAATGGGAGGGTTGTAAGATGGTAGTGCAGGGTTTCCCCATTGACAGGGTTTTCACATGCTAGATTTTTGAGCCTCCATTAGCTCCACCCACTTTGTAATCTGGGGGTAGCATCTCTCAATGATAAAGTGTAACTTTTGTTGGGTGCTAAACCAACCTGGTACAGGGCCGACCCATGGACAAGGGACCTTATAGCCAACTTTAGCTACCTTTATGGAGCACTTGACTCTGAGCTACATCATGTCCATCTCCATATTTTGCACTTTCCTCTCAAAATCAAGCTTCTACTATGGAGTTTCCACCATCATCTGCATAAACATGTTCTTCATAAACATTTTGGTTAGAAAAAGTGGGTTATATGCATTTTTAGGATAATGGGGCTTATAAAACTGATTTGGAGGAGGATTTTGAAACTGTGGGGATGGAGAAAATAGTTCTTTGCTTGCTGCAAATGAGAATTCCATGAAGGGAAAGAAGTCATGATTGCACAACTTCAAAAGAGGAAGGTGGAATGATGGAAAAAGGAGAAATGAATGAAAAAGGGGAGACTAGTTTCATGAATGAAATAATGGGTGTGTTTGGATCAGTGGAGTCACCAGATGTGTTGAAAAATGCCTCCAAAGGCTGGATCTCAACAAAACACATCAAACTTGCTTGAGATGAAGATGTAAAGCTCTTCACTCTTGTCCCACCAGGCATGCCAAAAATTGTTGGTCAAAACTTGCACCCGCGTCTCGGATCTAGAAGAACCGAGCTTGTTTGAGACAACAATGGAACCATCTCCAAGTTATGGGACCTTGCACACTTGAGACATGGATCTCCGAGAAGGCCGATTCCTCTACCTACCTCTAACGCTACTACTACTCCTAATGCTAAAAGAAAATCCTAGACTAAACATGCCAAGGGACCAGGGATAGAAGGATGTGCAGAAAGGGGAAATCCTAAGCTAAGGAAGGTGATAGCGCTAGGAAAGGGTCGATCTCTCTCCATGAGTGGTGAAGGAAACAAAGAGGGCATGAGAGAAGAGGGTGGATGACACGCACCACATATCAACACGTGGGCTTGGCCTTCCAACACGCACAACACATGAACATGGGGACTACAAGCAAGAAATACACACAACATGCCAAAAACAAAATAGAGAGGCAGAGATGCAATGAAAATGAGAGAAAGGGAAGACAAGAGTTCCACAAAACATGATTTTATTACTTAAGGGATGCACAATCATTTACATTCATGGTAGGAGGTGAGAATACATTAAAGACCATGCCAAGGTCTGAAACCCATGGGAAGTCGGCCACCATTTTGGCATGGTGCCATTACAACAGAGAGGATCCTTTTACAAAAGTAAACTCTGCTATTTATAGAAGAAGAAGGAGAGAAGAGAAGGAGAAAAGAGGGAAACTCAGATTCAAATATTCAACCACCAACAACAAGTGATAAATGTCCTACAAATCCACCTACAAGGCTATCATATGTGCTTCCCCATGTCTGTTTGGCATGTAGAGAAGGAAGAAAGAAATATCTGATTAAAATCTAGTGGTTGAGGTTGATTAGATGTGTGCATTGATGAGCTAAAAGATGTTTCCTTATTTTCCACCTACCAAATCCTGCCTAAATTTGAATTTGAATATTCCAATGTGTAGCTTGTGTTAGCAGAGATTTTAGATAAGTCCAGGAGCTGCACATGGAGATCGAGAGCTCTATAAAAAATATGGATGTTAAGAAGATGTCGAGCTCGTTTGACACACAAAGACACATGTGGCATAAGTGGATTGACTAAGAAATCAATTAACTGTTCATCTAATTTTTTCATTTTTGCCACATGTCACTCATCAGATGGTTGTTAGGATTCGGTGCCCTTGGTGTGCTTTGATAGGTTGTGTGTTGCACACTCAAGTCTTAAGAATGACGTGGGCACATAAAAGCACAAAGGCACACTCGTGGAAATATAAGACACAAAAGGAAACAGAGGTAAGGCACGTGCGGGGTATGTACATATGAGGAATACTTGTAGGAGACAAGTATGGGGAAGGGGAACGAGCATTAAATTGAGGAAGGATGCATGGCGGCATAAATAAAAGGGGTGTGCGAAGCATGGTGTATGTAAAGCACGTGGGAGGAAGCTAGGGACTTAGCCAAATTAGAAGACAAGTGCAGGGAGGCACGCGTAAGGAGTGCATGACGTAATAGGAAAGAAAGTGGGTGCGGGAAGGGAAGGCACAAAGGGGAAATGGAAGGAGATAACAAAATGCAGAGAGAAGGGGAACACAAGAAAGAAGGAAAAAGGCGCGCAAGGGGTGTGGAAGAACTGTAGATAAACAAATTGTGCCAAGGGATCAAGCTTGAGTGCGTGCATCATGAAATGTGAAACATCAGAGTCGAATGAAAATATAAGTTATCGAGATAACTAGGAGAGTTATTTGGATAATAGGGTAAAAGTGCAAACTTGTAATTTTTTATAATTTCCTCCATAATTGCACCTTCACAATGAGTACCGCTTGTTAGATTCTAGCCACATTAGTTTCTCTACATTCTCACTATATACGATGATGGGTTGGAAGTGACTTAATCCTTATTTTAATACTAAAAGAATTTTCTAAGACTATAGTGATTTGTTGAAATTGTGCCAAGAAAGAATGACTATAGTGATTGTTGAGTGATTTGGAGCTATAATGTGACTAACCCTAGTCGACCCATTTGTTTTGTTATGAAATCGATTTCAAATTGTCCTATGCAAAATGCTTAGTAGAATTCATGTCCTACCAAATCAAACCCTTCTCTCTCACATTGAGAATTGCATACCATTATCAATTTCATGTTATATCATTTGGAAGTTTGTTTTTCATGTTAATTTTAGATCCACTTTGGCTTATGGTGTTCAAGTATAAACTGTCAAACTTCACCAATGTGTTATATAACAAAGCCTATAAAATGGGTGTCGCTTATCAAATTTTACTTCCATAAGCTCCTTGGTGTTCTCGCCTTATAGGAAAGAAGTTAAAAGTGACTATTTCATATTTTGCATACTTTTCAACCCTTTTAGAGGCCATTATGTGGCCTTTTTAGCTAATTTAAACCGTGATGTTGTCAAGTTTTTCATCATATGCATGACTATACTAGATAAATCTTGTCAGGTATGATGGGAAGTGTTGTTAACACCAAGTTATCCCTTTGAATTGTGTGAAGATAATGAATTATCTCTTTGTCACTCTCCTCTATCTAGAACTCAAATAAAGGAAATGATAAATGGTGTATGGAAAAATGAAACTCTTGTAAACTGAAGAACATGGATGGAAGCCTGATTATTTTATTGATAATCAATCCAATCAACTTACAATAGATGGGTTGGAATTCTCATAGGAATTAAACAACCATGTGCAGACAAAAGAGATGTTGTATAGGTACATCAAGAATCACAATAACTTCCAAAATACATCCGAGAATCAACATAAATTAAATACAAACAAATATATTCGTTAATACTATGCAACAAATAAACCTACGTGAATAATATGACAAATATTGTTTATAAAACCATATAACTACCCAAAACTAATTACCTTAATGAATAATTAATTACCTAAGGTAATACAATGCATAAATTAACCTAACATCCCCCTTAATTTTGCATTGCTCAAGAGCCAAGGTATTAGGAGAGGAATTCTTTGAACAACTCAAACTTTTCACGTGTAAGTGACTTTGTGAAAATATTTGCTCGTGGTTTAGCCATTGGACAAAACAAAAGCTATATATTGTACTTCAAGGCATGCTCATGTATGAAATGCGTTGAGTTGTAGAGATCAATTACTTCATTTTAGCATGCAATCGGAACTTGCTGAAAAACTCATAACCAACATCGGATAATGGGAGATTGACATCGGTCGTGGAAGACCGACATCGGTCAAGGGCAAGTAGGAACCGACGACGGTTAGGTAGAACTGGCGTTGGTTACCTGTGCGACAAAGTTTTAATTAACTCTCGGAATTATATCTATTTTTAGCATTAAAATAGATTTATTGATTGTAATTGCATGGCTAAGTGCCCTAAGTCTATAAATGACTATATAAGCATAAAAGCTAGGGTTTAGAAGTAAGAGAATTAACAAGAATTAGAAAGAACTTGAAAAAGGTTGGTGAGAGAGAATTCTTGGTGATGAAGCAAAAGCTTGAAGGAAAGAAAGTACTGAACATCTGAGAGGTGTGGAAGATTATAAATCTTCATTGTATATCTTGTCAAAGCTTTGGATAATAGATTGGCTTGTTTCTTGGTGGACATAGCCCACACTGGTGAACCACGTTAAATCTGGTGTTGATTTATGTCTCTTGTTTTGTATATTTCTTCTGGTAGAATATCTGATTTTATTTACATGTATGCTTAGATATGATATATTGTTTGTACAACCGGTGTGCTAATCCCAACAACTGGTATCATAGCTTTGTTTGAGGGTTTTGTGTGTTGACATATTTACTCATAGAGGGTTTTCTTTGATTGAGTGGGAGCTAGAACAATGACAAAAGAAAATAAATACAAGGTAGAGAAATTTGACGGCTGAAATTATCAATTATGGAAGATGCAGATTGAGGATTATCTATATCAAAGAGATTTGTACTTACCATTGGATGAGAAGTCTATACCTACGAAGATGACTGATGAAGAATGGAAGATTCTTGACAAAAGCTTTGGGATCTATAAGATTGAGCCCGACAAAGATCCGTGGCTTCCAATATTATAGAAGTGGATTCTACGGTAGAGTTAATGAAATCCTTGCTAATTTATATGAAAAACTTAGTGCTTCAAATACAAGTTTATTTGATGAAGAAACTATTTAGTTCTAAGATGCATGAAGGTGAATATGCTTCTAGTCATTTGAATGATTTCCGGTCTATTGTAAATCGCTTAAAATCGATTGCAATACCATTTGATGGTGAAGTAAAAACACTTTTATTCTTATGTTCTTTGCACGATAGTTGAGACAACTTGGTAATGGTTATTAGTAATACAACATCTGCTAATAATATTTTGAAGTTTGATGATGTGGTTAGTATAATATTGAATGAAGAAATTCATAGGAAGAGTATAGAGGAATCATCATCTGGAAATGCTTTGAATGTAGAAAGTAGGGGCAAGCAGAAGGAGAGATCTAAGAGTAAGAGTAATGGGAAATCAAAGTCAAGGGATAGCAGATCTAAATCTAGAAGTAAGAGAATTATTTGTTGGAAATGTGGAAAGAAAGGACATGCAAAGAAAGATTGTTGGTCAAAGGATAAAGAGAACCAATAACCAGATAAAGGTAAAGAAGCAAATCTTGCTGCATCAGAGGTAATGCAAGATGATCTTATTTTTTCTTTAGATAGTAGAATTGAATCACGGGTTTTAGATTCAAGAGCTTTTTCCATGCACCCCCTAATAAGGGTTATTTTAGAAATTATGTCTAGGGTAATTTTGGGCATGTTTATTTGGGTGATGATGAATATTGCAGAGTATTATCTTGTAAAGGGAAGTTCATCTAAACTTACGAATGGAAATACATGGGTATTGAAAGATGTGAGGCATGTGCCAAGCATTAGGAGGAATCTTATTTTGCAGGGCAACTAGGTGAATTTAGGTGCATGGTTACTTTTACAGAAACTCTTGGAAAGTCACCAAGGGTGATTTTGTTGTGGCAAGAGGTAAGAAGGTAGGAACTCTATATTTATCTACCTTGTATTACGATTCTTTTCTCAGTATTATCTACTTCAGATTCAGATGCATGCATGTGACATAATCAGTTGGTTCATATGAGTCAAAAAGGAATGCAAATCTTAAAGGCCAAGGGTAAGTTATCGATTTGAAAGATTTAGATCTTGATTTCTATGAGCATTGTATCTTTGGAAAGCAAAAAGAGTGATATTTCTCAAAGTTGGGGCAACTAAGAAGGAGCAAAAATTGGAGCTTGTACACTCGGTGTGTGGGACCAAATCGTAGCTTCTCATGGAGGATCCTAATATTATGTTACTTTCATTGATGATGCTACAAAGAAAGGTACAAGTTTATTGTATTAAACGTAAATCTGATGTTTTTGAGACTTTTAAAAGATGGAAAGCCCTTGTTGAGAATGAATCAAATTTTAAGTTAAAGTGCCTTAGATCCGATAATGGTGGTAAATATTGTAGTAAGGCTTTTAATGATTATTGTTTAGTGAGTGAGATATGTAGAGAAAGAATGGTTCCAAGAACACTATAGGAGAATGATGTTGCATAAAGAATCAACATGGCAATTATGGAATGTGCTAGAAGTATGAGGATACATTCTGATTGCCCTTACAGTTTTGGGAAGAAGCTGATATGATACAACGGTTTATTTGATTAACCGTGGGCCTTCAAGTTCACTAGATGGAGGAATACCAGAGGAAGTTTAGATTGGAAAAGAGGTAGATCTTTATTTTCTTAAATTTTTTGGTTTAGAAGTTTTTATGCATGTTGATAGGGAAAATAGGAAGAAGTTGGATGCAAAATCCAAGAGGTGCACTTTCATTGGTTATGGATATGGTGATTTTGGTTTTTATTTTTGGGATTTAGAGAATTCTAAAATTATTAGGAGTCATGATGTTGAATGGAATGAAAAGAGAATGTATAGGGATCAAATTTTGATACCCAACGATGAGCCGGTTGAGGAGTTTGTAGATGAAAATGAACTCCGGATTTAAAAAATTACTTAAAAAATACATAGCATGGGTTACACAAGAACCGTGTCATCGGTTGACACCGACCGCATCGATTAGCCGAACCGACGTGGTTAGAGAGTGATGGCGTCGATCCACTTGTCGATTTGGATAGGAATGTCCAGAGGCCCATATTGAGTCTCTAGTACCCCAAACTCATGTGAGAAGGTCACAAAGGGTAAATAAATTTCCGAAAGATTTACACCTTCTCTATTTTATTTATTGTTGACTGATAATGGTGAACCAAAGAGCTTTGAAGAAGTAATACAAGATAAGACTCACGTTCAGTGGGAGCATTGCATGGATGAGGAGATGGACTCTTTGGAATAGAACAAAACTTGGGATTTAGTTAAGTTGTCACAGGTAAGAGAATATTGCGAAACAAATGGGTTTATGGGATTAAGGAAGAAGTGGGTGGACAGAAAAGGTACAAGGCAAGGCTTGTAGTAAATGGATTTGCAAAGAAAGGTGTATTGACCTTGGTGAAATATTTTCTTCTGTTGTTAAGATGACTTCTATTCGTATCAGTATTGAGTTTAGTTGCAGTAGTAGAATATTTGTATTTAGAGCAACTAGATGTGAAAATGACTTTCCTTCATGGTGATTTAGATGAAGAGATTTATATGCGCATCTCTTGGGTATGAAGTCAAGGGTAAAGAAAAATTAATGTGCAGGTTGAAAAAGAGCCTATATGGGCTCAAACAAGCTCCAAGGCAATGGTATATGAGGTTTGATAGTTTTATGTAAGAACATAGTTACTTGAGATGTGAATCGACCATTGTGTTTATTTCAAGAAGCTTGAAAATGAGAGCTATATTATTTTGTTATTGTATGTGGATAATATACTTATTGCAAGATCTAGTATACGGAACATTGGTGAGCTTAAGAGAAAGCTAGCTCACACATTTGCAATGAAGGATTTAGGAGCTGAAAAGAATCCTTGGCATGTAAATACATAGAGACAGGAAAACAAGAAATTGTATTTGTCTCGGGAGGATTATATCTACAAGGTGTTAGAAATGTTCAACATACGTAATGCAAAACTCCGTTAGTACACCTATGGTTGGACACTTTAAATTGAGAAAAGATCAATGTGCTTTGTCACATGAAGAGGTCAAATACATGACACGAGTACCATATAATTCATCAGTTTGGAGTCTCATGTATGCTATGGTTTGTACAATACCGGACATTACACAGGTGAGAATTGTGAGTAGATATATGGCAAATCTAGGTAAAGAGCATTGGAAAGAAATCTAATGGATACTCATGTATTTGAAAGGGACATCTAGCATGCGTTATGCTATGGAGGTTCAAATATTTCATTACGTGGCTATGTTGATTCGGATATGGCTGGAGATCTAGATGGTAGGAGGAGCACTACTGGATATATTTTCACAGTAGGTGGAACGACAGTTAGCTAGATTTCAAGATTGTAGAAGGTTGTGGCTTTGTCTACTATAGAGGCAGAGTATGTTGCATAGCTACAGAGGCTAGCAAGGAGATGATATGGATGAGTAGGTTCATGGAAGAGTTGGGAAAGGAGTAAAGTGATTGTAAACTGTTTAGTGACAATCAGAGTGTAATTCATTTGGCAAAGAAATCAACGTTTCATTCGAGAACGAAACACATTCAGTTGAGGTATCACTTCATACGACAAGTATTGGAGGATGAATAGTTGAATATGGAAAAGATTCATACAAGCAAGAACTTTGTAGATATGCTAACGAAGCCATTAGAAAAATAGAAGTTGAAGCTACACTCCACTTCTGTTGGTCTTCGAGTTTGAGACTTGAAGAGGAAGAAACAAAGCTAAGGAAGAATCCAAGAATGACGCTGTACATGTATGGTGCAAGAATTAACTCCAAGTGGGAGATTGTTGAGTTACGAGCTCAATTACTTCATTTTAGCATGCGATTGGAACTTGCTGAAAACTCAGTAACCTACATCGGTTAAGGGCAAACCGACATTGGTCGTCAGAAAGACCGGCATCGGTCAAGGCAAGTAGGAAACGGCATTGTACGGTTAGTTAGCGGGCAGTAACCGATGTCGGTTACTGTGTGACAAAGTTTTAATTAACTCTCAAGAATTATATCTATTTTTAGCATTAAAATAGATTTATTGATTTTAATTGCATGGCTAAGTGCCCTAAGTCTATAAACGACTATATAAGCATAAAAGCTAGGGTTTAGAAGTAAGAGAATTAACAAGAATCAGAAAGAACTTGAAAAAGGTTGGTGAGAGAGAATTCTTGGTGATAAAACAAAAGCTTGAAGGAAATAAATTACTGAACATCTGAGAGGTGTGGAAGATTGTAAATCTTCATTGTATATCTTGTCAAAGCTTTGGATAATAGATTGGCTTGTTTCTTGGTGGATGTAGCCCACATTGGGTGAACCACGTTAAATCTGGTGTTGATTTATGTATCTTGTTTTGTATATTTCTTTTGGTAGAATATCTCGCTTTTATTTGCATGTATGCTTAGATATGATATATTATCTCGTGACAACCAAAGTGCTAACCCCCAAAAAATGTACCTGTACCTCAATGTGTTTTGTTCTTTCATGAAAAATTGGATTGCGAACAAGTTTGAGAACACCTTCATTGTCAACATACAAGGTGATCGGTTTGTCCTGTAGTATTCCAAGTCCTTCAAGTATGCGACGTAGCCATATCGTTTCAGCTACGAAAAATTCACATGCGTAACGATACTCAAATTCTATGGAAGAACAAGAAACAAAGTGTTTTTTCTTGCTTCCCATGATATTGGTCCAGATCCCATAAAGAACACAAACCTTGAAGTGGATTTTTGTCATCAATGTTTCCTGCATGATTTGAATCCGAATATCTAGACAAGAAGAAATTATCATTCTTCTTGTATTCTAGACCAAGATCTACTGTTCCCTTGAGATATCTCAAGATTCACCTTGCTGCCTTCCAATGACAAACTTTGGGTTCCTACATGAACCTGGATAGATAGCTCACTACAAAGTTGATATCTGGTCTAGTGTAGGTTAGGTAAATGAGACTCCCAATCAACTGCCGATAGAGAGTGGCATTTACCGCAGGAGATGGATTTGAATGAGATAACTAATCTATTCTCCATAAGTGTAGCAATAGGTGTGTAATCTATCATCCTGAATTTCTCGAGTGTTGTCTTGGTATATTTTAACTGAGAAACAAAGATGTGATTCTCTTTCTACCATACTTCCAATCCAAGACAATAATGCATCAGCCCGAGATATGTCATGTCGAATGATCGGTTAAGATCTTTCTTTGTTGCATCGATCATCCTCACTGAACTGCCAGTGATGACTAGATCGTTGACATAGACAACAACAACCACAATCTCCCCCCTTGCTTTTTGAGGTAGAGATTAGGATCATTTTGATTTCTAACAAATCCATGATGTACGAGATGCTCATCAATTTTGATGTACCATGCCTAGGGTGTATGTTTGAGGCCATACAGAGATATCCCGAGTGTACATACCTTTTCTTCTTGACCAGGTACACCATACCCTTAGGTTGTGTCATATAGACTTCTTCTTGTAAATCTCCGTGAAGAAAGGCACTTTTTCCGTCCATTTGATGGACTTTCCAACCAAACTGTGTAGCTAGAGCAAAGATCATCTTGATTGTTTTGATCTTAGTTATGGGAGAAAATGTCTCCTCATAGTCAATGCCTTCTTTTTGTGCGTACCCCTTTGCTACTAGTCTCAATTTATACTTGTCTATGGTCCTATCTGCTTTGTACTTTGTTTTGAATATCCATCTGCATCCAATGGGTTTCTTCCCGTGGAAGATCGACAAGTTGCCAAGTGTTGTTTTTCATCACTGAGTTATACTCAACATCCATGACATCTTTCCAAGATTTTGACAAAGAGGGATTCTGGACCGTAGAGGTCTCATCGATTCAATAACTTTACATATCAAAGAAAACTTTACTTCTACTCTTGCTTTACTGCGATTCTATGGTCCAATGGTGGATGTATCTAGTGGAGCATCCATTCTTGCATCTCGTAGCATACTAGTATACCACTTGGGCATACGCTGAACTACTCCCATGGGTCGTGGTTCTATCTGATCATCACCATCATCCCCATCATCACTTTCATCATATGTGGGAACATCAACTTCTGTTTTTACAACTAGTGAAAAATCTACATTAGGTGAGTCCAGAGGAGGAGTCTTTGCTTCCTTTTTCTAAAAAACTCAACATCTCTGCTGGTGTAGACTTTCTTGGTCTTCGGATCCATCAATCTATACCCAAGAGTATCTTCACTGTACCTGATGGAGATGAGTTTTTGTTATTTCATATCCAATTTATTTCTATTCTACTTGGGTATGTGCATACTTGCTTTGCACCCAAATACTCTGAGGTGTGAAATAGATGGTTTCCTCTTTGACCATGCTTCATGTGGCATTACTCCATCAAGAGAAAATGTGGGCAATATGTTAAATAAATACACTTGTCTTTGTTACTTCTATCCGGAATGTCTTTGCTAGTCCAAAATCATCGATCATGCATCACATCATTTCCATGATAGTACGATTTCTTCTCTCAACAACACCATTCCATTCTGCGCGGTGTGTGTGAAGGAGGAATTTTTTGATGAATCTTGTGAGCTTGTAGGTAGTATTTGAACTCATCACCGTGAAATCCCCCTTGGATATGAGTGGAGAGTTATGATGTGACGACTAGTTTCATTCTCAACCGCTACTTTAAACTTCTTGAAGTTTTCAAAAGCTTCAGTTTTCTTGCATAGACAAAAAATCCCCATTTTTTTGAATAGTCATCAACACAAAGCATGAAGTACTAAAATCTGGAATGAATCAGTTGCATCGGACCGCAAAGATCGGTATGAACGAGATCAAGCTTACCATGAGCTCGAAAAGTACTCTTCTAGAATGAAGCTCCGCGTTGTTTTCCTACTAGGAAATGAGGACACTTGTCTGTATCCTTATGGAGAGATGGTAATCCTTTTACCATATTGTGCCAACGAAGTGTCTCGAGATACTTGAAATTGATATGACCAAGTCTCCAATGCCACAATTGTGTAGAGGTAGAATTCTTAGCCACAAGTTCCTGATCATCTTTGTGGACAAAATCAAGCTGGAACATGCATCCCACATTGGAGACTTTTACAAATATTTTCGAGCCTTGTGATTTGTCTCAAATTAAACACGTTTTCTTGCTTTGGAATGACTATCAAAGTCAATTTTCAAGTTGTGATCTAGGAGTTGACTGACTGACAACATATTTTTAGTCAACCCAGGGACATATAGTACATCTGATAATCTACAATTACGTGAACCAAGAGGTACATAAATGTTCCCAATCCCCGTAATGTGTATAAAGAATCATCACCCAATGAAACATGGTTTTTCGAAGGTGTGTCCCTCATTGAAGTAAACCAGTCTCTATGGCCGGTCATGTGTTGAGTGGCTCCCAAATCAACATACCAAACATCACTAGATGACGTGGAGGGTTCACTTGATCAAGAAGTGTACAAGTAGTCTTCAATATCTGAATGTTCTTCTTGCTCAACACTATTTTCTTGCTTGATGGGGTCTTTTTTCCAGCCCCTTTTTCGCCCTTGATTTTAGTTTGTATGTCCCTTTTGATATTACTAGTGTTGATGTCCAGAGTTGTTTGATGAACCTTTCTTATAAGTGTTATACCAACAATCTTTCAATTCATGTCCTTTTTTGCAGATTGGACATTTCTTCTTTTGTTGTTTATCCCCTTGTTGACATTGATTATGATTTTGGGACTTTTGAGAGGAATTAGGTTTGCCTTTCCCTTTTCCTTTCCATTTTTGATGAGAAGAAACGACTTGCTCTCTGCTCATCATCCTTATTATACATGGTTACCTCTTGTTGCTATAGATTTACCAATTTGTCAAAACTCATTGTCGTATTTTGGCAAGTTTAGTGTTGTCACAAAAATGTGGTATGAAGAAGGGAATTCTCTCAAAACAATAGGAATAAGAGCTTCATCTGTGACCACTTCTCCTAGGGCTAAAAGTGAAGCCCTCAACTCTGCAACTCTTCTCAAGAAAGCTTATATTTTCTCATTTTGCTTAAACTTCAGTGTGTGTAACTAACTCAAATTCAATATGACATTCTTGTTTTTGGCCTCATATACCATGCTCAACCTATCCTAGGCTTCTTTGGCCATTTTGGCATCTCGAATGTGGGGTTGCACATTATCAAACACTCCAAACAAGATGATCATCTTGGCCTTCTGATCGGATTTATCAAACTTTCTATGTTTTGTTGTATCAGTTGTTGATATGGTTACAATACCATTCACAACAATCCAGATCTATTCAAACTCAAGATGTGTCTTGATTTTTGTCTTCCATGTTGCATAATTATTGCCTCTGAGTAGTTGTGAATCTAGAAGAAAGAACTTAGGAGTGTTAGTGCCCATTTTACAGAATCAAATGACAAAGGGTAAGGCTCTTATCACTCTAGGTATACGGTCTCCCAATCTATATACCGTCAATCCGATATACCAAACCTTTCTATATATGCACCCTTCCGATATACCCGTCGGTACATGGAAGAAGCTCACCCTTTCTATATACCCGATAAGACGTGAAAGAGGCGTTAATGTACGTAAAAAGTTTGATATGTGGTACCTAGACAATAATGAAAGGGATCTGTGTGATTAATGACACCGCTCAAAGAAATATCCTCATACAAATGTGTAACTTCGCTATATACCCGGATAATTTCTCGCCTAGATTTAAGTCGAGAAATCGTCACAGATGGATAAGAGGGCTCATAGTGTGTGCACTGTGTCTTTATTACTCCCCGTCAATTTAAAGGGTTGATGCCTAGATGATGTTGTTGCAGCTATATTAGGCATTAAGTGTAGTAGTAGTAGTCGCGACTTTTACCCGTAATCGCTTCCCAGCAGGAACTGTTTATACCGAACGCTTGCGAATGATATCTAGGATCTCATGTGTGTTTTAAAACCAATTTTCACCGTTTTTGATTACAATTATCTGCGCAGTTTTGATCGATTACAATGTTTGCAGTTGACTATGGTAACATGCAAATTAGTACAATACACTGAAGTATATAATTACATTCAATTTTTTTGAAAAATTAAATGACACACAATTTTTTTTTTTTTTGGGGCCCTAGTGGCCTCTCTGGAGCCCAATATGACTCTCTCGAGTAAAAGACCGTAAAAAAGGCTCAAAATGAAGTTTTCCAATACCCCTCCATTGGCAACTATTTTCCGGAATCCAAAAATAAGCCCTTTAGGAGAATTTTTTTAGCCTAATTAGGGTTTTTCTCGCTAAACTAAATTAGAGGGGGTTTAACAAGAACTAGGGATTTTAGCAAAGGTTTCGCCTCTATGTTTGGAGACAATCACAAAGTTTTCACCAATTTTCAATATTTAAAAAATAGTGCATTTGGGGTGGGGGTCGAACCCCTCACCATGCCTTCCCAAAGCTTTGCTACCAAGCACAACAACACTACATACACTTACACAATAAAAGGAAGCAAAGTGTATTTAAATATAACAAGTAAGTCGACTAACCTTTCAAATGAAAGACTCCATGCCATGTGGTGGTCAACTTGTTAGGTGATGTGGCTATGCAGATCCACATGGATGTCAATGAAGTTTGAAAAATGGTTTAGGGTTTTGTATTTGGTGTAATGAGATCCACCACCGTATTGTTTTACATGGAGATTTCAATTCCACCATTGTATTTTGAACGACCTCTTTTGATTTGTTTCTTCACCGTTTTGTTTTGTATGCGGGTTGTGGCTTCACAGGTTTGAGACTCACCCGTTTGGAGAGGCGCTTGGTCTTGTTGAATTCCCAACATGCTTGGATGATCTATGTTTGTTAGATTTGGTTTAGTTGCACAACTCGGCTTTTGTGTGCAGGGTCGTCTATCTACCCAATACGCACCATTCGACTTTAGACAATGGTGAAGCAACTCGCTCCAATTAACAATCCAACTTGGTGGAGTAACTCTGGTTCGATAGCTCAATTGGTAGAGATATAGGGTAGAGGAGCTCAATTCTTAATGCAATAACATGGTCATTGATGCAGAGGGGTGGCTTGAGCTTGACAAAGCAACTTGATGGTAGAGGAGATCGATATAGATCTCTATGGATTCCTCCCAAAATTTGAATTATTACACCTCTCATAATTTTTGCAGGCCATTATATTAGCAGAGACTTATGTAGAAAAAATAGAGAACTAAATTTTAGAGGAAACCCCGATGGGGAATTTTATTTTTTTCAAAAATATTTCAGATATGATTAGCTTCTAGGGAGGAAAATTTGCACGGTGCAGAGGGCACCAAGGCAAAAATACCTGGAGATCACACATGAGGTTGTGGGACCGCAGGAGATCTCGGGAAGTTTCTGGAGGCAACATGGCTCTCCTGTGAAGCAAATTTCTTCTCCAAGATTGTTCTTCCTTTGCAACCTCTCTCCAACCTGGCCAGGAGCTTCAACCTACTCTGGTACCAAATGTAAACTGAAGAACATGGACAGAAGCATGATTAGTTTATTGATAATCAATCTAATCAATTTACAATAGATGGGCTACAATTCTTATAGGAATTGAACAACCATGTGCAGACAAAAGAGATGTTGCATAGGTACAACAATAATCACAATAGCTTCCAAAATACATCCAGGAAGCAACATAAATTAAATACAAACAAATATATTTGTTACAACTATGTAACAAATAAACTTGCGTGAATAATATGACAAATATTGTTTATAAAACCATGTAACTACCCAACAAGTAATTACCTTAATGAATAATTAATTACCTAAGGTAATACAATACATAAATTAACCTAACAACTCTATATCTCTCTTTAAATGCTAAATTAAATCATGTGATATTATTAATAGATAGGGAAGTGTGATCCATGCCACAATTTGTGTTGGCACATGTTATTGTGCAGGTGGCGGTGTTGTGACGAAAACAAAAATGCTTGGCGTTACTCAAGTTTGTATTCATAGTCAGTTTTCTTAAAGTTGTATAAATTCATTTAGACATAGAAATTGTAAAGCTTGATTTAGGAATGTAATCAAAATACAACTGGATGGTTTTGTTTTAAGAAATAGCTAGTAATGTGCTAATGCATATAATTACAATATTGAATATTGTGAAATTTAATCTTGATTGAAATAACTAGGTCCTATGAAACATTAAATATTGTGTTGTTATAGTAAGTGATCCTATGTGTTTATAAAAATATATCTTGATTCTAGTTACGAATTTTTGGTTTGTGATTTGTGGGATTTACATATGATATCATATTAGAGGTTCAAATTTTGGAACCCGTAGGAAAAACTTGTGATTTGATGTAACATCAAATTTTTGTCACTTCGTCTCTAGAATTTTTTTATTAACTTTATGTAGCTGATTTAAATACCCATATATTTAAATCTACATAAACCTTAATGCCATCCATTTCGATAATCACATGAACCATGTGCAATCAGTATGAGATAATCTGAACCTACTCATTCTCCCTCAATGCTCAGATGAGCCCTTACCTGAATCGTGTCATTTGGTTCTCCTTTATCAAGGGATGATATATAAGTGAAGGCTCTTAAGTGTCTACCTCGGGTTTTGTCAACACCAATCCGACACTATGATAATTCTCCACCGGAACTCCTCGTGCTATGATTATTTACTAATGCACAACTTTTAGTTTGGTGGATGTAATCTGAAAACACAACAACAAACATAACACAAGAATACCATAGACTATGATACGAAGGAATGATGAAAAATCTGAAATATACGTGTAAATTATAATATCAACATGAAATTGTTACAATCTCACCCATGAGGTTCTTCAAGTGTTATTAACTTCACTTGCCTTCCAACAATAACTATGGGAGAAACTTCACAATTACACCTCTTGATGGCTTCTTTAACACACTTACTCATACAATATTTCTCACTACTTCCTTCTATGCTAAATGAGGGGGGGGCCTCTTTATTTATAGGAATTCAGGCTTATCCACCCTATCTCTAAGATAGGATAGGAAATCTCTTCCGCCAATCATATTCCATGCCTAAACTCTTGCCTTTACATGTAGGCTTATCTTCTAAGATAAGATAAACCTTATCATCTCACATGGGTTCCACCTTTTTAGACTTTTCCACAAATAAAATACACAAAATATTTATGACATCACTCTTTGTCCTTATTACAAATATAATATTTCTAATTCCTAATCATGTAGACCCTACTTCTCTACTTACCCCAACTTTGAAATTTTAACATTACCGGATCACTTACAACAAATATTTACTTTTTACCACAACATTCCTATTGTACTTTGATCACATCGTACGCTATTTTATTGGTGGCCTGTCGATGGCGCCATTATCTTCTATCAGACGCCACTACTAATCATACTTAACAACATCCTATTCCTAATACATACATAATAAAATAGAAATTACGAAGGAAAATTTTAATGTCGATAGTAGTTCCTTACCTATGGAATCCACAGGGCATTCGACAACTTAGATTAAAGGGGAAATCTCGACAATGTAATCGTAGCTTACACCACTTTGCACAAATTTTTTGAGTCATGTATACCATGCTCCATTCCATGACAATACACTCATTATATGGAAATTTTCATTTCTCCTTAGTCACTTATTCAGCTTATATGGATTCATAAATGTTCATGCAGAACAAATGACTACAAGCCTTGAATGAGGTACAAACTAGTTTAACTCCGCACAAAGACGTAACTCTATGTCATCCCGTGATGCCTATGGGAAGAAAAGTGTTCTCGTAACATTTCCTCTTACTCGCCAACATATCTACCCGTAGCCATCATAGGTTGATATAAGGATGCGTACTCTAGGAGGTCTAACCTATCTTGTAACTCTATCAAGGTTTTTACTTAAGACAACACCATGCTACCAACTAGTCTCTTGATGAGACAACTCATTACAGATGCTAAACAACAGTATCCTAATGGTGTCAATCGACACCAGAGAGATACGATTGTGTAGTATATGCAGTGAATTCACCCACCTAGAATCCCATATTAGTGCATGGTGTTTAACGTTTTTATGGTAATCATTATAGAACAACCTAGGACTTACAACACCCTCTCCACGAATGGGTCGTACCTTAGGTCAGGATTGAGTTGATCCTGGATCCCCAATCTCTATAAAATTTTAATTACCTTTTAATATCTCATACCTATGTTAACCATTAATGGAAACAATAATATCGGGTCAATGACTATTATTACCATTTTAAAAACCTGTCCCACTTTAACATTTAGGCCAATGCTTCTTATTTCATATTCTAGGGATATGAACTTATATAAAGCTAGGTAATTAGGTATGATTCCTTCATAGAATCAAGTGCCATAGGCTACTAATGCCAACTGTCCTTTCAGTTTAAGCACATTCCTTTACCTAATTGCAGCTCAGTAAATAGTATTCATTTATTTTACTATCTCCAACAAGTAAGATATATCTGGGGTGTCCAACATGATAGGTTTAATGAACAACCAGCCCATTTACCTTTCCCTATCATAGCCTTTTAAAAGACCACTCTCTAATTCTTTTTAGAGATAATTATAGTATTGACTAGGGATGAGATTCAAATGCTTGTTCTTTTTAACTTAGTACACATGTTCCTTTCTTACTTCCATTGTATCCAACATGCTTATGTGCTCATAATGATGCATCATGTGACAACCCCTAAATAAAAACATTTCATTCCCTTGATCAAAAAATGTTTCATAATACAATTTACCACAATTAAGCAATTCCCAAATAGTGGGACCGTACTCAGTATGTTTTCATATTAGACTACCATAGCCCTTCCTCTTATTGCTTCTGTGTGTCATCCATGTATAGGACTTAATGTTGATTTCACTTAGAAAACAATATTACATTCTCATATCTTTGTTATGAGTTAGTATAACCTGAATTTACAAAACAACCATAGCACAGATGTACCTGATTATCATAACCTTACCATGGTTCATGATAATCCCGCTACTTACTTAATAGTTGCCATTAAGATTAGACAGTCATATTTCTAGATATCTTGGCTGGATGAGTACACCCTATACAAAACCTTTGGAGAACTTAACACAACTTTACAAGTAGATTGATAAATTGTATTTTATAATGAGGCGGTTATCCATTAGCAACCTTAACTATTTCCAAGTATGCTTAACGTTTAGTTCATTAGATCATGATATTCTTAAAAAATAGTCCACTCACACTCCTTATATGTTCCTTAGCATTCACACATATGTGGTGTGCTAGTAATTACTGTGTATTTAAGACTAACGCTTAATACAATATTGACAAAGAAACTTAATAACCTATCTTGATAAATTATCGGTTCTTAACTCATCATTAGCCAATTGATCACTTATAAGAAAATATATAGCAACAAAAAAATCTTTTTAAATTTCATTCAAGAGGTAGGTATAATTCATGTTTATAAATATGATCAAAGTCTTTCATTTTAATGAATAATACAAAGACATTAAATAACAAGGCCTTTCCCAATTCTAAGGAGAAGTACTTCATATAAGAACATTCCAGTCAGTCATATCTTTAACTTTCCTCGATCATAATAATATACAAAACTAAATACTTCACTCTTTCTCCATGACATTTATCTGCAAAATTGTTAGCACGAGTCAGTTCACAAGAACTGAGCATGATAAGCCTCAACTCATCATAACAACATACTCTACTTAATTATTTCATAAAAAGAACTCATATTATTTTTATGAATCAATATTGCAGAACTTAAGAAGATAATAGTTCTTTCTATAATATGTCAAGAGCAAGCACTTTCATGAGCCAAGAAAGAAATTAGTTTCAAACCTTCGTTTCAATACAACTATTTCAGTCACTCAAAATAACCACCTAAATTATAAGGTACCTGATAATCATAAGTGATCAAAAGACTACTCATAAGAGTATCAAGATTCCACTTATGCAATCCCATACTTGCATGCCTGGAATCATTTTTACTTATTAATTAAGTAACCATAAATATAACAAGAATCACATTCAAGCAATCTCTCAAATGTTCTTAATAGATCCAATAAAGGATTTCATACACCCATAAGGTCTACTAAGGTCCATGCAATAATACTAAGGCATCAAGCATAATTATTTAAAATTATGATATTAGAGTGATTAACTTCAAGGATGAGAGAGAGCATTCATGACATCCTGCCATTTAGCAAACAGGTAAAATTCGAGTAATAGGTTACATAGTCAATACATACCTCGACTTAAGCATTTATTGAACATAACAAAACTAGGAAAAGGAATATAATTCCATTTTTGGTATTGTTATCAACTAATCGGTACCAAATGACACATAGAGCATTTCAAAACCCCTAAGGGAGCAGTTACCCGATGTAGTCTAGATAACACGATTGTTACTTAACCCAATCAGCTCAACTAGACATTCCTTATCCTATGAACTTATTCATGACAAAAGCAGGTTAGTACAACTTGTCATTCCATGGTGGGTCAAGACTCCATTACAATATATTAAAATGACCTTGTATCCCATTCTACTAAACAAGGTTAGATCATACCAATTTTAATCAAACCTTCTAAGTTTAGGTAAAGAACTTAATTCCAAACCTTAGCATTGTTATCAACATATCATTATTTGATAAACACAATTAGCTTTTCATGTTGTTTTTAAACGAGAGGAGTCATGATAAACAGTAATTAACCAATTAGCCCAATTGGCATTCATATAGCATGAATTTTTACAAAACAAAATTCAAATGAAAGGTTTCATTACTCCGCACTGGGTCAAAGACTCAATTAGAACTATAAAACGATCTACCAACCCATTCTACTTGAAAAGGTTGGGGCATACCATATTATCCATGACACAGTCCACAAAAAAAACAATAAAGGACTTTTTAAAGGTCAAGAGAACTTTGTAATCCCCAAGGGAGAACGAAATACAACTAGATAAGATTTAAGGAGTCAAGTTTTTCCGCGAACCGAAATAACACTCAATCATATACATGAGCTTACACCCGTCAAGGATCTAGCACATCATAAGATCTTACTTAGATAACAAACCTATCATATCCTTATGAGGAGTATGTTACTTAAAATATTATGACCTTAAATGGGTTTCAACTGAAACTCAACACATCCTATTTTTCAATTATATACCAAAGTAAGGTCATCTAGTCAATCGAGCTTTGTTCTGCATTGATTACAACGAAGGGAAAATAACACCCAATTTTAACACTCTTGTATCATTCCAGATAGTTTTCCTAAACTTACTATCAGTTGATTAAATGGTAGTTCAATACCATTGACAAATAATCATCATACCTTCAATACAGATTTTTAAATCCAAGAAGAAGGTTATCAATAAAAACCCAGCTAAACATGGCCTTCCAATATCTTGCAAGCTTTTCTCCAGAGCATATATATCTATACCGTTTATCAAGGATCTATGACTAAAACAAAGGTATTAAAGTGTAATACGAGTTGGGCTTTCTCTTCAAAGAAACCAACTCTAAAACATAATATTTCGCAACCTGAGAAGAACCCAGAAAGAGTTGAATACTTCCAGAGTTAATGATGGAGTAACCAAGATACAAACAGACTGATGAGCAACTAAGGAACCAGGTTTGCAAACAAAATGCAACAATTTGATGCTAGTAACAAAAACTCAGCAATAAGTTGAGCCAAGCTACGTGGCTCTAAAGTTAAATGTAAACATCATTCCAAGATGCATGTTTGAGGGTCGAACAGGCTGACTTGGTATTTACTGCAGCTTCCCTCACTTCCTATGACTCAAAATTAAATGCTAATAACAATTGTTTTTCCACAGCCTGCTTCCTTATTAACTTAACCAGATCAATGACAAGCACACTCATTGCCTCCATCAGGACAACACAAGATTTCTTTAAAATTAGATCAACCCAATTACATAAATCAATGTATACCTGAAATGGAAAGTCATCTACAACCATAACCACACAATACCAACTTCCAATTTTCCTCATTGGCTTGTTAAATTTTCAGATAATCCCGAAGGAGATGGGTAGAGTTTAAACTAAGTTTTATAGTATTGATAAACAAAAACACAGACTGCACAAAGATTTCAATATAACACTGGTGTATTAAGCTAGCAATTGACAACCATTACAGTCACAACACTCCTTCCAATCCAGAAAAACGTTATAACTTAACCAAAATATACCATATACAAGCATACACCCAACAAACCATTTTCCAAGAGCATATATCACAAATCAAAGGTAAACCACATTCTACAGAAGAAAAGGATTAAATCGATTTCACATCACCAAAGATTAAGAACAAAAATTTCAATCCAGGTAAAGTTCTATTTGTGAAATGACTAAATAGAGCAAGAAATCATGACGGGTTAGGGCATATCATGCATGTTACACCTTCCTTTCTTTCCTTGCAAAGCTTTCACGATTCTTTAGAAGATCTCAACTTGGAATCGAATTCCTTCATCCCACAGATTACAATGCTTCCTCACTATTTATTGAGTCTGGTAAACTCACTTTGTCAGGACCGGTTTAACTGCTTGTTTACATCATGCAACTACAAAGATCATGCAACTACAAGAAAACACATAGTTCCATTTTTGCAATGCAGAGCTTCTACGAAAAACTTGGAGTGAAGTGAATCTACACCTCGGACTCGATTTTCCTTTCCCCAAACCGTCCATGCTTTACCCGAGAAAGTTACGAGTTTATTACATATTAAATGCCATTAATGTAGTGGTTGAAGGAGCTTGCCGCCAAATTTATCTAACCAACCATTTTGGTTTCCAACTTTTTAGCAAAATTCCCTCCTCACGCCATGCAAGTGAATTTAAATTTAGTTAACCCATAATATTTCCCCCAAACTCGGTTGGCAGGATCAATAAATAAAACAATAAAGAATTCAGTACAAAAGTATTGGCGGTGGGGTGCCAACTCATCACTTTATTCAATTCAAAACTTTAGATTGTATAAAATACTTAAGAGGCCAAACAATACTCTATGCAATGATAATCCGATGTTCTTTTTTTTATAACTTAAGGATACACATCATTGTATATATATTTATATTATATAACCTTTCAAATAGCTAGAATAATTACCACTTCTAGCTTCTCATATAATAGGTTCTCGTGCTAGGTTAAGGACTATATCAGAAGATTATATTGTCCTTCCCTAATTACACTAAGTTAATAAATCTCCCGAAGTAGTTATTTTTCTACTTCAGACTTAGCAAGTTCCCTTTTTGTAATCTATATATGTATATGTATATATACATATTTTTTTTGATTGAGGGTAAATTGAGGGTGTTTGAAAGGACCCACATCCTTGTACACTTGAGGATTTTGAGAGGATCCACAACCTGGTTACAATGAAGGGGACCACTTATTAGGAACCCAATTGAAGCAACCATGAAACCGAAGTGAAGATGCAGCGACCGTCGACAATGACCGCAGCGAGTGGGACAACTTAGAATAGCCACCAGCGTCGGCAGCGAGAGGAGCAGCCACCAGGATCGCAGCAGCCAGGACCAGCCACAAGTGTCGCAGCAAGTGAAGCAGCCACAACCGCAACGAGAGGAGCAGCAACAATGAGCGGAGCAATCACAGCCACAGCGAGAGAGGAGAAGGAGCCACCAGCGTTGACAATGAGAGGAGCAGCCACCAGTGTCAGCAGTGAGGAGTAAACACCAGTGTCAACACGAGCAGAGATGCCACCTCTAGCGGCGAAACCACCTCCGAGGAGGATCGTGCCTTGGGGGGATTTGAAAACGGGTGGGCAAGCACACAACCATGTGACTTGACCGCACCATTCCCACCCCATCGGCTATATATACATATTCACATGTATGTATGTGTGTGTGTATATATATGTATATAATGTTAATGTTAATCAAGAAAGTTGTTCATGTAAACTTGAAGGAGTAGATGCCCTTAATTCATAATAATTAAATCCTTGACTGACGATTATAACCCCCTTATCCTGAAATACAATTATGATGGCATTAGTCATTAAATGGACATACTATCAGATGGTCAGTTTAAGACCTATTATAAACCAACAGGAATTCTTGATCGCATTTCATATTAAGTTGATAAGTGAACTATCAAAATCGTCAAAAACTCAACATTACTTAGTTATAAAAGCTATAATGTTAACAATGAAATAGAGATAAGCAACAACATCACAAATCACTTTCTAGGCTTAAATTTACACCAAGGATTTTATGACATACAATATTACAAACGACGTAATGTCTCCTTATCGAAAACAGTTCATCAATAAGATAGACCCTAGATTAGCAGGGTTCTCATCTAAGGAGATCATCCTTAGCTCATTCTTGATATTGTGATTACATGTTCACATCAAGTTTTCATTTAATTTTTGATACGCAAGGATGCCAACTACATAGGATAAAACCATTTGTCCTATCATAACTTTGACAATAGTAATGAAAGTACAGGCATTACATTTGATTAATGAGTATGAGATGGTGGAGGAGATGGAAGGGTTGTGTTGTGTTGTTAATAAATATGTATATGTAGTGTTGTACCACATGGTGCAATGTGGTGGCTTTTTGATGTGTTATGTGATAGAGTACTACCTTGTGAATTTAGGTTGTACTATATGTGTGTTATCAAAATGTTATGTGACAACCACATTCCTTTGAATTGTGAATGTGTTGTGATGTTACATCACCATATTATATCATACATGTGTTACCAATGTGTTGTGTGAAAACATATTTACTAGTTAATTGTGGATATACCATGATGTTACATCGCTTCATTTTATTGCACCTATGTTATCTATATGTTATGTGATAAATCTATTCCCTTGTGAACTAGAGATATACTAAGATATTATGATCCCCGTCATATTGTAATTATGTTACCAATACATTACATGATGAATGTGTCGAGTTGTGAATCATGGATGTACTGTGATGTTGCATCACCCTCGGTTATATAATGCCATGTGTGTATAACACTCTTGTTATGACATTGTGTAGTGAATATTTGTTTGATGAAGAAGTTCTCGTGTTGTGTTCTCATTACCCTATACCACTAATCCCTATAGGTAGTATCGATATGTAAGTGGAATGAGGAAAAATTGAATATTTATCAATAATTTCTTGAGCCAAGTATGAGATAGGTAGTGGAATATTATGTAGATTGAAAACCCACTTTTGTTCATTTGCTATACATGACATTTACTCAATGGGTGTCACATATATTGTGTAGTACACACTTAGGCTCAACAAATGAAAACTTGTGCCCCATTTTCTCACTATTCAATTGGTTTTCCTTGGGATGATCTTTGTGTGGATACCCATTATGTTGAGACTCGTGATACTTGAGATGATGATTCGAGGCATTCAATGTATATATTATTTTGATCTACTATCAAAGATTGAGGCACGTGACCCAATGGAGTACCCTTAAGTGGTCATGAGGGCTACATAGTGCTTGTAATGTGAATATTTTATTTGTATTTTATTTATGAACTTAATTTTACCTAGAACCAACACTTACTTTTCATTGTTTTTCTTTTCTTTTAAAACTTCAAGGTTCATTAACTATTTAATTATTTTTTGCATTTTATTTACTCTTTACTATGATATTTTATTATTTTGGATATAAATACTTATCCATTTATTTATATTTGATTTAAAATTTCATTGGGTTACTTTTATTTTCTAGAATCAAAGCTTTAAGAATATTTATGCCACTTGGCTATTTGTCATCCAATGTGTAATAGTGTATTTCTCAAATTATTGGTAGGCTAGTTCTAATATGTTCATAAGGTGCATTACGAGGGTCACAAACCAATATCATGGATTTATAGGGTCTATGGACTCGATTCATTGTATAGGGGTACACCCAAGGTGTCATATGATTGTGTTTCTTGGGGTTGCAGGGGTATTGTGCCCTTGGTTTTGAGGTGATGGGGTTCTATGTTTCTAGGACCATAGAGTGACCTAGCGTCACTTTGATATCGTGATTCACATACTTGTTTTGGGAAGTATATGGAGACTATTTTTTTGGGAGGCATCTAGAGTTTTGTTATGGGAGGTATCAAGAGATTGGTGAGCTATTTTCTGCAAGTTCTTTATATTTAGAGGTTGTGGTACTTGGACCCATATTTTGACACTACTATTATATTGAGGCATGTGATACTTGTTATAAATATACCATTGTGATGCTTTGTTATCATGTTGGACATGTGTCATTTATATTTTTCTATGCACGAGGCTTGTGATATGAGAACTATGATATGCAAACTATACCTTTCTCTCTTTGATGAGTAGGAGACCTTGTTATGAGTAACTATTGTGTTAAATGTGATAAAGGGTATTTTGTGGAGTCAACTTGTGTTGATTTTTAGGTCTTTTATGACTTTGAGACATCATGTGTTGTGTGGAAAATTGTGATAACCTAAAGTGCACAATTATAAAAATTCTATTATAAATGAATAACAAAATGATATAACTATAAATCTTCACAAAACATGAATATATAAAGAAAATTACATTTTTATTTTCTCTTGTGGTCACACATTACTAACAAGGTCCATTTCACCAATAACATTATTGGTTATTAGTGATTTAATCTAAATTGAATTAAATATTATTTCAAAGTAACTATTGTAACAAAGGATATTTAGGTAATAAACTACAGTAATGTCTAAGAAATAAACATTCAACAATGTAAAACCCAAATAAAATGAGAAATGAATGATGAATAAGATGATTCCGTGAAACTCCGGAAATGATCTGGACCATGTATCTACCTGAAACAAGATGGAAACATTGTCGTTAAGAATTGATGAGGGTTCAAAACCCTAGAAATGTATAGGACAAAGAACCCACGAGAGGAAAAGAGTGCCCTAGGTGCTAGTGACTAATCAGGTGCCCGTGTATACTTAGATGCTTGAGTCTAATCTTCTCTGGGTCGAGGATCTTTGCTTCTACTCACTCTTTATCTCTCTAGTTTTGTTGTTAGATTATCGATCACACATGTAACTCCGTAAACAAATGTCTACCTGCACATGTCCACAAACCACATCAAATCTAATAAAAAGATGCAAAATGTGGAGTCGACTGACCCCGAAAGTCACCTTAAGAGTCAACGTATAACCGAGAACTTCTCTACATCTCAAACTCCATGTAGTTCTTTATGTGTGTTCCATGCCCTAGGTTTACCTTGTGCAAGTTGCACGATGATAGCGGGCTGGATCTAGATTGTACCAAGTATGCAGAATGTGTGTAATGGAATAAAATGAACTCCCCTCCTATGTTGTGTATACAGACCAATGCATCCCTGATCCCTTGTATGAATGTGCTAGATGTATGACTTGTAGTGCTCTTGTGCATTTGTGCAAGCTTAGGTGATGATAAATAATGTTTATAATGCTTGGCTCCTTATTTAGAAGAAGTAACTACGTATTTATATATATATATATATATATATATATATATATATGATTGTTTTGTTTGAATTTCATAATTGATAATCGAAAGAGTAACCCAAAGTGTAAAAAGGTGAACAAGAAGTGAAAATGATGCAAAAGAGTAAGAAGTAGAAAGAGAGGGACACAGAACCTAGGGGGACAGGAGCGCCTGAGCGCTAGTTCCCAAGGTCATCAAAAGGTAAATTGGTCAAGTCTTGTGATAGAACTGTAAGATTTGTAAAAGCTAGTAAAGTGTAAGAGATAAAGAAATCAAAATTCCAAAAGGAGTTGTCAACCACTAGTTTTCTTTCTTAGGAATCATGTATACATTAGTATGCTTTAGGACCTAGAAATGTACCCAAGTGCATAGATTTTGTGTCTACATTTGCCTCCACTTTATGTTGTTGGGTGAATATTTGATAACATAAAGTAGATATCGATGCATATTTTGTAAACCAAAGAGAAGTGTAGCCAATAGCGTGTCGAGTTAACAAGTAGCCATATGAAGCATGAAGTGATTGTAATGTGAAGCATGACAACTAGAAAGGGAGGTAGACCCTAGGGGTGAAGTGTATGCATAGTAGCATGCTATTGGAGCTTATGTTTGTAGATATGAGATGCCTCTTGTTGCTTGTAAGGAAAACCTACAAAAGAAGAGAAAGAGAGTAGTAAAAGTCCCGTATATGAAAAATCATAGTAACGTATGTATAAGTATGTAAAAGTAGTGTGTAAAAGTAGTAGTTAAGGAAAGAGTGCACTTGATGTATGAGAGAGTAAATGATAGAAATTTATCTTGTTTGTTTTAGAGATGTTGTTGGATGGGGTTGGGAGTGATCAATTCCCAACCAAGAAAGCATCGAGCCATGGATTTGAGCGTCCTGTCACCAAGGATGAGGTTTTGGGTGATCTCACGCCAAGAGTGAGGTTTTTGGGAGATCTCATGCCAAGGATGAGATTTTGGGTGATTTCATGCCAAGAGAAGAGTGTTGAGGAGAGAGGTTTGTTTTTCTCTCCTTCCATGACACTTCTTAAATGATAAGTACCACTGCAGATTTGCATGTCTTGATTTGTAACCGATTTGTAGAGCCAATTGTAACCAAATTATAGCCGAATGAATTAATTTTATAATCAAGTCAAGTTAATGATCTGATAGATCCGTATTGTAACCTATTGGAAACTATGCTGAATTGAGAAACTATTTGTTTTTTCCCCAGACACAAGTACCTAGGTGGGACACAAGCACCCACCATTCCCGTGTCATTATTTGGCTTTAGAGTCTACTCAAGTGTTTTTGATCCAAGTATGATTCTGGACCACTCTGTGAATCGTGTGCTTTTTCCATTTCTATACTTTTTGTTCTTTTCTAGAGATCTATACTGCTGGAAGGGTGATTTTTCCACCTAATAGTTGTGTAGACACCTAAATTCTACTTTTACAATCTTATTGCCAAAACACACGTAAATCACTCTCATTCTCACCAATTCATTATAATTAGTAGATCTTTGCTAATTAACTAATGTTTCTTACCACTTTAGCTAATTAACAACGCTTTGTTGATTGGTGTAACCCCTTTTCATTCAGATGCCACTTTATAACGAATCGTAAGTCAAAATCCTCTTCAAAATAGATAATTAGTGATTATTAGCTAATTAAGCTTATTTTGCCCTTATTTTGGTCAATATACCCTACCATTGATTCAAACCCCTATTCCAACCACTCAAAATCACCCCATTCACCTCCATAATGTTTCAACAAGCTTCCTAAGCTTATCCTAGCCTCCCAAATTGACCCTAAGCGGTTGATTAAGGCTTCATACCTCTTAATCACTTGGTAATTCACTAATTATGATTAACAATACCTAATCATGATTAGAAATTCTAATCTAATTTTGGGCTTTTAGTCCCACATGCACCAAAAATACAAGTTTCTCCCAAACGGAAAACTATAAAAAAGTGCACCTATTACCTTATTACTTTACACCATGCTTTGATTTGCATCTCATATAATAAATATGATATATAGCCAAGTTAAATCCTTGCCTAAAGCCTTCAACAAGGTTAGTAGATAAATATCTAAAGTGACTTCATAATTCATTTGGAGAGGTCATTTCACCATTGTTTGGAGTCGCAACCATACCAATTTGATTTCCCTTTTAGGTCTATTCAGGCCCATGTTAGGTAATTGAACATATTAGTAGGCATTCTTAGTTAGATTTTGATTTGTATTCATGTTAGTTAAACATTCCTTTAATCTTCTATCTTAATGTTACATTCCTAGACTTAGAGCCTTGACTAGAGGTGGCAATGGTGTTAGCATCCCTTAATTAGTCATGCAATTTTCTTTGTAAAGTTTTGGGTGCTTTCAAGTTTTCCCCCTCATTTGGGGTGCATGTGACAAATGTAAGAGGAGGTTAGCTAAACAAGAGGACTTGAATATGATATGCATATTGTATAGTGGATGCCTATAGGAAGTAAGGGATGTGCATGGTATAAACCAACCATATGCAAACATGATAGACTAACAATCAAGTATTAGTGTAAAAAAGCTAGCATGCAATATAATACATTGTAGCAAACAACTATGAAGACAAGAGGTACCATAAAAACTAGGTTGCATGTATGGGACATCATTCAAAATTTCATAAGAAAATCAGGTCTGAAGTGGCCATAAGAAAACAATGATCAAGCAATACACAAGGCATATCTCGTAAACAATGGAAAACAATAACAAATAAGAAGTAACAGATAACCATGATTGTATAGAATATTGTAAGGCAAATGCTACACATGAAGCACTTGGTAATGTGTTAGAAAAATAAATAGTATATCAAAGCATGTATATATCAATGAAGAGTAAGTGATAGTAACAAGAAGTAGGAAATATTGTAACAATAGGACTTGTGAGTGTGGAGTATGAGAATAGTAAAGGTAGATGCCCTTATGAGTCTTGATGAGACTGGTAAAGAGTAGTGTTGAGCATTATGCATCATGTAAGAACCGATAAAATCCTGCATTCACCTCAAGATACCAAGTGAATGCACATGTGTGTATAGAAAAGATAATGACATACTAAGAATCCAGCTAGCATAGGAAAAAAGTGCAACATGTAAGTAGTATAAGATAACAAGAGAAAATATAACCAAGATGTGCACATGTAGTGTGAAAGTGATAGGGTGTTGCTATATGCAAGATCTGTAGATGGGAGGGTCGCGTTGCCCCCAATGATGTGTGTGACGTGAGGTTCATTTAATAATTTCTCCCTCAATTACAAAATATGAACCGTAGAATAAAAGTGTGTCATCGGGTGACAAAGGTATTGCTGGGAAAGATTTACCATGAAGCACAAAGCGTGAAGTGTAGTAGATAAGCTATGAGTAGATGATAGAGACAACAAATAATGATGGAGGGGGAGAAAGTACGATGCCCCAAGTGTGCGAGTAAGGTTCATTTAATGCCCTCAACAATCATGTATGAACCTTGAAAACACGAGTGCATCATTGGGTAACAAAGGTATTGTATGTGATTGAGATTTGGATGTTAGAAATGATTTATTGTGAATAACAAAGCATAAAGTGTAGTAAATAAGCTATGAGTAGACAACAAAGACAACCAATAGCGATGGGGGAAGAAAACGTGATGCCCCCAAGTGTATGAGTGATGGAGGTCTATCCGATGATAACAAAGAGTGAAGGTACCTTATCCGGTATCCAAGTGATCCATAGGGATCCAAAATGACTCTACTTCAACAGATCAACTAGCAATAAAGAAGGAAAATGAAGAAATAGAGGTTCTATCTATATGTTAACAAAATTTCCGCTTTGTGCAAAATGACGGTTATAGAACCACTTTGCTAGGACGGCGGTCCTATGACCGCCGTATCCATTGGGCGGCGACTTGGCACTTTCGGATAGAAAATAAAATTTGAAATGAACAATCCCAAAATTGGAAAGGTTTTCCATGTCTCTTCTCCTCCATGACCTTTCCCATCCTCTAGTGCACAAGAGGACATGAGAAAGGATATAAATACATGTAGGAAGGAGAGTTTTGATTATCGGAAGCAAGAGACTTCATGGGAGTAAGTGCAAGAGTTCTAAAGTGCTGGAATTGAGTTTGTAGAAGAAAGAGTTTGAGAACAGAGCAATCAAGTAGTTGGGAGGAAGTGTGAGACATTGTCAATTTCCTTTCTCACTTATTGTAAAGTCTGTATCTCTGATAATTTGAATTGGCCAATAAAGTAAAAAGGGAAGAAAGAGCTGGTTGCCCTTCCCGACTAGTTTTCCTCCTCTAGAGGTTTCTAGGATAAAAATCCTTGGTGTATGTGTGTGTGTTAATTCATTTCTCTTTGCAAATTTCAGTTCTAAGGCATAAACAATTCAATCACTAGCTCAACTGTCATTTTCTATTTGAAAGTAGAACAACAATATAATTGTGGTTTTGTGAACGAATTCCAAAGTAGATAGTTTACAGATCATTTTGGTATCAAAGCTAACAAGTATCTAAGACTGTGGTATTCATTCTTGGATTTGTATGATAATGATGAGATCTAAAGGTGAAGAGGCTTTACCTTGTGATCCAAATATTTCTACAAGGAAGTGGAAATAGAGAATTCGGGGACAAATAGAGGAAGAAAACTTGGTCCGTAGAATCAAGATGCTAGAGACCATGATGGATAGGATGTGTAGAAGTCAAGAAGAACCTGCAAATTTGTAGAAGACGGCTTCGTTAAGAAAAAAATCCATGGACTTAGTGGTTCGAGGCTTAGATGAAAAATTTTGCATAGGGAGGAGCCATGATGAGGAAGAATGTGGAGAAGAGCATGAAGAAGAGACTTCAATGACAAGAGAGAAGGTAAAATCTGATTATGCTCCTTTTAAAGTTTAAATTAAAAGCTTTGAAGGACAAGTAGATGTAGAATTGTTTGATAAATGGTTAAAACAATTGGAAGTCTACTTTAGCGTCCATAATGTCACTGAGGCACAAAGGATCACCTTTGCACATCTCAAAATGGAGGGACATGCTCTGGTTTGGTGGGAAATCCATCTAGCCACTTGTGAAAAGAAGAAACATC
The DNA here is from genome assembly GCA_018340775.1 of Taxus wallichiana var. yunnanensis. Taxonomy (NCBI): domain Eukaryota; kingdom Viridiplantae; phylum Streptophyta; class Pinopsida; order Cupressales; family Taxaceae; genus Taxus; species Taxus wallichiana. Next base: position 819,941,263 of record CM031234.1, on the reverse strand, counting down.
CTATTGTGAAATCTTGGCAAGAATTTAAAGAATTACTTAGAGCTAACTTCTATCCTATTGGCCACAAGGCTGATCAAATGATTAAATGGCTATATTTTAGACAAGGCAATGGTCAAAGTGTGTAGGACTATACTACAAAGTTTTGGAGGCAGACCATGTTGTTGAACATGGAATTGGAGGATGAGGATATTCTGACTAAGTACTTGGGAGGACTTCACAACCACCTTAGAAGAAAAGTCATCTCCACGAAGCCCAAAGATATCAACAAGGCGTGTGTGCAGGCATACTATATAGATGATGAAAAGAAGCAAGGAGAATCAAAGCCAATGGCAAAGTAGTCAAAAAAATAGTAGAATAAAGAACAAGGGAAAACAAGTAACAAAGGTAAGTGGAAAGGGAAAGGTAAACAAGATGCCACTACTTTAAATACTTGTAAATATCCCAAGAATTTTTGAAAGAATTGTGATATCAATGGTCATACTTGATGCTACATGTTAGAAGTTGCATCCGGAGTTACATCCAAAGAACCAAGCCAAGGACTCAAAGAAGTCTATGATAGCTATAAAGACAAAAGGGGAGGTGGAAATCAAAGATGACTTTGATGTAGATGAGAGGCTTGGATGCATAACCACCAACATGGGCAGCCAAGAAGAGGAGATGAGTAGACTATTCCAAATCAAAATCCAGATCAAGAGAACTAAGGTAAATGCTTTGGTTGATATTGGTTCTCAATCTAACTTGATTTCTGAAGCAATTTTAAAGAAGCTTGGTCTTGATACTTACGAGCATCCACACCCTTATCCTTTGGGTTGGGTGAAGAAGGGTGTTGAAATTCAGGTAAAAAAAAGATCTAAGGTCAAGTTTGGGATAAATTCCCGTATATTGATGTATTGAAGTTGATGTTATTCCACTTGATGCTTTTGATGTTTTCGGGAGTCTTTGCTTGTATATCGTGGATGCTATATTTATGAGAAGGGAAAACCAATACAAATGGGTCAAGGATGGGACCAGCTACAACATCCGCACACCAACATAAGACACATGTTACTATGGTGAGTGTTAACCAAGCAAATGACTTATTCAGAAAATCATAATCAATTTTGTTTACTTTTGTTAAAGGATAAACAAGATGGGGTAGACGTTTCAGAGATTACTAACCAAGGAAAATAGGATTTGGATAGTATTATTCAGTCTTTTCAGGAAGTTTTTCAGGCTCCTAGTGGGTTATCACCAAAACGGAAGTAGAGCATGAGATTCAATTATTGCCAAAGTCCCCTCTACCAAACATCGGGTTGTATAGGAAATCCTTGCTGGAGAGTACTTGAAGTAAAGAAACAACTCCAAGAACTACTAGACTAGGGTGTGATACGTCCGAGCACCTCACCATGTAGTTCACCTATTGTGATGGTGCCAAGAAGGATGGTTCTTGGAGAATGTGCATTGAATACCACGCTTTGAACAAGATCACCATAAAGAACAAATATCCACTTCCCCACATAGATGATCTCTTGGACCAACTTCAACGATGCCAAATTCTTCGTGAAGTTGGATCTCAAGTCGAGTTATCACTAAGTCGAGAATGAAGGAGGAGGATATATGGAAGATCGCCTTCAAGACAAAACAAGGTTTGTATGAGTGGTTAGTACTTACATTTGGTTTATGTAATGCATCCACTACATTTATGAGATTGATGAATGATGTATTGCGGGATTTCATAGATTCATGTGTCATTGTTTATCTGGATGATATCTTGATTTTTAGTGCCACATGGGAGGAACATCTAATTCATTTGTAACAAGTTTTGCAAGTTCTTAAGGAGAAACAATTGCTTTGTTATATGAAGAAATGTGAATTTTCCAAACAGTCACTTTTCTATCTTGGGCATGTGGTTGGAGGAGGAGAGATACGAGTGGATCCAAAGAAGGTGGAAGCCATCACCAATTGGCCAACACCAACAAGAGTCACATAGACTAGGAGTTTTTGGGAGAAATACAAGTACATACAAAATTTCGTTCCGGGCTTCTCCGCGATTGTAACACCTCTACACATAGTGGCCGCAAAGAGTAAGGGTTTTGAATTGGGTAAGGAACAAGACAAATCCTTTGAGTTATTAAAATATAAGATTAGTCATGCACCAAAGCTTGCTTGTTCCTTCGATTTGCAACAAACCTTTGAAGTAGATACATATGCCACTGATTATGCTATGGGTGTAGTGTTGCTTCAGGGAGGTAAACCCATATGCTATCATTCTGAAAATTTTAGTTAAGTAGTTAAAAGATATTCAATATATGATAAGGAAATGTATGCACTAGTTCAATAAATTAAGAAATGGAAGCATTATTTTTTGGGTAAAGAAACTATTGTGCACACTGACCACAAACCTCTCCAGTATTTGCAAGCACAGTCTAAATTGAAATAAGCAAGGCACGACAAATGGATGGGGTTCCTTTAGAAATTTCATCCGTGATCAAATAAAAGAAGGATAGTACAAACTTGGTGACATACATGTTGTCTAGGCCACCTACATAGGATAATTTCTCCTACTTGGCCACTATCTCTCAGATCGATCCCTTCATGAAGGAAGCTTATAGAGAGGCACATGCTTAGGAAATATACTTTGGGGTGACATTTTTGCGATTTGCAGTCCCAAGGGGTTAAGAGGACGGGAATTGAATTTTGTTATCTCAAGGATGGGCTACTCTACCAATGGGGGAAGCTTTGTGTGCCTAAAGAATAAATACTTTTATTTATGAGGGAAGAACCTACCTTGAAATTAGCGGGACATTTCGGTGTTGGTAAGAACCTAGCCCACTTGCAAAGGTACTTGTATTGGCCCAATATGCAAGAATAAGTATAAAAATTTATACGTGGATGTAAACTTTGTTGTACCAACAAGCCTAAGACTAAGAAGGAGGGTTTGCATATGCCTTTTCCAGTACCTACTTATCTGTGGGAGAACATATCTATGGAATATGTAGGAGGATTACCTATGTCTAAACATGGCCATGACCATCTCTATGTTGTTATTGATAGATTCAAGAAGATGTGTATTCTTATGACATGTAAAAATAAAGTAAAAATACATGAGGAAAATATCTTTTCTTTGCTAATGTATGGGTGCATTTTGGCTTGCCAAAGTCTATTGTTTCTAACAGGGATTCCAAGTTCTTGGGGAAGTTTTGAAATACTTTGTGGGACAAGATGGATATCAAAGTTACAGAGGAGAACTACTTTCCATCCATAGACATATGGACGATAGAGGTGGTGAACATGACTTTGGTATAATTGATCATAGGGCATAATAACAAATACCCAAGGACTTGGGATGAGTCCTTAGCCTACATTAAACATTCCTATAACCGGGCAATACACACATCCACTATGAAGTCACCATTTGAAGCGTGCTTGGGATATCTACCTACAAGTCTATTAGACATAGCTATTGGGAAACAAGATGATGAGGAGACATGAGACACAGAGGAGACTAGAGAAAAAAAATTCATTGAGAGGATCTGGAAAATCCATCTCAAAGTCAAAGAACAATTAGAGAAATTTCAAGCTAAGTACAAGGCTAGGAACAATCAGCATAGGAGAGAACATAAGCTTCATGTTGGAGACATAGTTTGTCTTTACTTGAGTAAGGAGAGACTACAAGGTCTAGCATGGAAGCTCAAACCACTACGATATGGACCCTTAACCATATTGGAGTAGGTTGGAGAAAATGCATTTCAACTTGATTCGCTTGCTATTTATTAGGATGTACTTAGTAGTAAACCGTGGGAACTTGCACCTATATGATCCATCCATGCTACATGAAAACAAAGGACTACAATTGCTACCTTCCATTGAGGATTGCATCTTAGACTCACAAGGTGAATTGGAGGAGGATGTAGTGTTGCAACAAAAGTTCAAAGACACTAGAAGAGGTCCACATGAGTCTTGATAGGTTGGACTGAAAGGGAAGACACCAAGGTAGGCCCGGTGGTACTCGAAGGAGCAAGTGAGGGAATTATTTCCTCATCTACTCCCCCATTAAGATTTTGTGCGACCAAAATTCTCCTAAATAGGGGAGGTGTGATCCATAGGGATCTAAAATGACTCTACTTCAATAGATCAACCAACAAAAAGGAGGAAAATGAAGAAACAAAGGTTCTGTCTATATGTTAATAGAACCACCACTCTATGTAGAGCGAAGGTTACAGAACTACCGCCCAACTAGGGCAGCGGTCCTATAACCGCCACCTAGCCAAGGCAACGGTCTTGTGACCGCTAGTCTGCATTAGGTGACGGTCATGTCACTTTCGGACATAAAATAAAATTCAAAATGAATAGTCCCAAAATTGGAAAGGTTGTCCGTGTCTCTTCTCCTCCATGACCTTTCCCATCCTCCAGTGCACGGGAGGACATGAGAAAGGCTATAAATACATGTAGGAAGGAGAGTTTTGATATCAAAAGCAAGATACTTCATGGGAGTAAGTGTAAGATTTCTAAAGTGTTGGAATTGAGTTTGTAGAATAAAGAGTTTGAGAATAGAGTAGTCAAGTAGTTAGGAGGAAGTGTGAGACATTGTCAATTTATTTTCTCACTTATTGTAAAGTTTATATCTCTGATAATTTGAATTGGCCAATAAAGTAAAAAGGGAAGAAAGAGCTAGTTTCCCTTCCTGACTGGTTTTCCTCCTCTGGAGGTTTCTAGGATAAAATTCCTTAGCATATGTATGTGTGTTAATTCATTTCTCTTTGCAAATTTTAGTTTTAAGGAATACACAATTCAATCCCTAGCTCAACTGTCATTTTCTATTTGAAAGTAAAACAATATTATAATTGTGATTTTTGAACGAATTCCAAACTAGATAGTTTACATATCACCAAGAAGGAGAAGGTATGTGACCATGGTTTAGGATCGGTGGTGTAGGAGAGTAACTATGTGTATGTGAGGGAGACCGATGTGGTAAAGGAGGTGGAGGACAACTATATAAATGGGCTTCCCTGAGTAGGGGAATTAAGTCGACGGGGTGGGCTAATGGACCAGTGAGGATGAAGGGGTCGTGATGTAGGCCGTGTACGAATGGGAGAGCTAGGTGCAAAGATAAATTTATACTTGAGAGGTGTAGGAGGCCTAGATGCCATGATTGGAATTGGAACAAAGGGAAGAGTAGGCCGAGGTAATGGTGTGCGTCTTTGGAATACCTTGAATAATGATGAATTGCTTATTATGAATTTACTTAAGATATAAGTGAAGCATGGAAGGGATAACTTAGGAAGCTTTAAGCCAAGGGAGACCTAAGACCATGTCATAATGCTTGATTTCAGATGTAACAAGGAATGGTGTAGGTATGGTAAGGGACCCAATAGTAATAAGAAGGACGACACGTCCGTAAGAATTAGGAATTGGAAAAGTGATCTAATAGATTGGAAATTTGATAGTCAATAAGAGTGCCACAAATCATGTATTGGAAAGGTATGAAGGATGGACCATAGTGTTGTTGACTATATGAGTACTAATAGAAGCATCAATATGAATCTCATCATAGGAAAATGCAGCATGGTAGTCGCGATATGAAAATGTAATAACTGGTTGTGACATGTCGAGTTATAGCAATGAGAATATCAAATGGCCTTGATGAAGGGGAGGCATAACATGATATGCATGATTTTTAGAGGAATCAATAGTTGTCTTGTCATGTTTTAGTAATGGGTCATTGAAGATTTTAAGCTTTTATTATCATTGACCAGTTTAGAAGTAGATGGCTCAGAAAGCTTGATGGCATTGTTGTTGATAAGATCTTGAATGAGATGTTTGAGTTTAAAAATGATTAGTAGAATTCCCGTTGCCTAGTGATAATCACGGTATGTTTTTTTCATCATAATTATGGCCATGTGGTCGAGAATGGTTTAGATTGAGTGGTGGAGGGAGAGTAATTAGATGGATTTTGAAGAGTTGCAAAAATATGAACCGAGGTGCATAAGGTAGCTTAGTAAAAGTGCACCTCATGGATTATAATTGAAGTGTGGTTGGTGTAGAAACAACGTTGATAGTAGCTTTAGAGTCGGTAGGTTTAGTGGATGGCGTGAATGCATATTTGGCTTGAAACTTGTTGGAAGAGGAAGTATCATAAAACTTTAATTTTCCCATAGATATCAATTTGTTTTTGCACAATTTGAGCGTGTGACACAATTGATCAAAAGAAGGAGAAGTATAAAAATGACACTCTCTTGAAGTAGAGGCAAAAGAATTTGAATGAATATGTTTTACAATTTTGAATTAGCTAGAACATTGGTCATTTTGGCAAGGTTGTTCTTATACCACAAGACATAGTCCACGGGAGGATAGGAGCGTCTAGGTGATAGTGATTAATCTAAGCTCATGTGTTTACTTAGATGCTCGAGTCTAATCTTTTCTATGTCGAGGATCTTAGCTTCTACTCTCTCTTTGTCGCTTTGGTTTCGTTGTTAAATCACCAATCATACTTGTAACATGAAAAAAATGTCTACTCGCTTATGTCAACAAACCACATCAAATCTAATAAAAAATATGCAGAATGTGGAGTTATATTGACCGCGGAGATTACTCAAGAGTGAAATTACAACTGAGCATTGAACTACATCTCATATTCCATGAAGTTCTTTATGTGTGTGTGTGTGTGTTTCATGCCCTAGGTTTCTCTTGTGCAAGTTGCACAATGATAGCGAGCTAGATCTAGATTGTAACAAGTATGCAAAATGTGTCTAATGGAATATAATGAACTCCTCTCCTATGTTGTGTATGCAAACCATTGCAACCCTTGTCCCTTGTATGAATGTGCTATATGTATGATTTGTAGTGCTCTTATGCCTTTGTGCAAGCTTAGGTGATGATAGATAATGCTTATAGTGCTTGACCCCTTATTTAGAAGAAGTAACTAAGTATATATATGATTCCCTTATTTGAATTTCGTAATTGACAATTGAAAGGATGACCCAAAGTGTAAAAAGGTGACCAAGAAGAAAAAATGACCAAAAAGAGTAAGAAGAAGAAAGAGAGGGACATGAGCACCTAAGAGGGACAAGAGCACCTGGGTGCTTCTATCCTAACTGGGCGCTAGTGTTTGAGGCCATCAAAAGGTAAATCAGTCAAGTGTTGAAAAAACTGTAAGATGTGTAAAAGTTAGTAAAGTGTAAGAGATAAAGAAATCAAAATGCCAAAAGGAGTTGTCAACCACTATTTTTCTTTCTCAGGAATCATGTATACATTAGTATTATTTAGGACCTAGAAATGTACCCAACTGCATAGATTTTGTGTCTACAATTAGTTCCAAAGTCTTTGTAGATATCTTTGATATTATTACCACATCAAGGATGATGCTCTTATAAGGGGAGGGAGATGCAATTACCCTCTCGGTTTGTAATAATGCCCTTACCATTGTGGCCTCATCAACATTCTTAGGGCACCATTGTAACTTTGTACCACTTGTGATCACCATGGCCTTGAGTCAAGATTTTGAGGATAAGGTATGCCTAATCTTGATTTAAGGTTAGGAGGTCATAATTCCAATTAAGGTCCCTTAAAAGGAAATTAAATAAAAATAATAAATAAATAAATAAAATTTAAGTGATACGATGGAGGGGAAATGGAGTATGTTAGTGGGTGTGTAGGGCATGGGCACCCATCAAAGCATAATGGAAAGATGAATTTTGTAAATTTTGTAGTTGTAAGTGCACCGGTGGATGGTTTAACGAAACACTTGAATGAAGTGCAAGTATCCCAAAATGTAGGATATATGTAAAATAGGTTTGTTGAAACGCGTGGGAAATATGTCTACAAAATGTGTAAAAATGCAAAAGGAATGTGAATTATTCAATTAAATGCCTAGAATAAATGTGTTTTTAGGGACTGCAATGATTGCGAGATATGCAAAAATGGTTGGCTGGTTTGAAACCACAATCCATTACCTTTTCTACAATCCTCATAGCTTGAGCTATTTAGGGCTCTCTTGAAGCACATGTCTACAAATGGTTGAAGATATGCAGACAATTCGACGTAGGGGAGTGTGTAACAAGTTAAATGTGTAGTGTCTCCTTTAGCTAGGCCTCTCTACATAATGTTTTGAGATTGAGACTAATATTGATGGTGGATTACATTGACAAATTCCTTATAGAAATTCCTTTCCTAGATCTTTTCTCATTGAATGCCATGGTTGTAAGAAATACACAAAATGAGTTTTTAGAAAGGACTTAGCTATATTTTAGCAAATGTCATAGGTAGGTTTAATGCCAAACCATGCGACCTTTGTCACAAGACACTCATAATCATGGAAAAATAAGAACTTTTCTATAAGTCACATACATCTATTGAGTTTGTTTCACTAAATGTAACAAATAGGTTCTCAACCCGATCAATCCACCTTTGTCAACATATGCACAAAATTGTGTTGTTGAAAGATCCTTACAACCCGTAGTGAATGCATTTAGGAGGCGTAAATCTATATTCTAGAACCTCAAGTTGGTGCCAAAGTGGGATATTTGGGATAGTCTATGGACTTCCATTGAATAAAAATGGAAAGGGATTTTTAGTTTTTGTAGTTGATGGCCCCGATAGACATGTATGTAAAAATGGGAGCATAGAGGAGCTTGTGCCCAACAATGTGGAAAGTAGGAGTGTCATATATTTTGGTTTTTGCATGGATTTCTTAGAAGAATACCTTTTCCATGTAAGATTCTTTTGGTTTAGTAGCACACAACAATGCTTTGTAGTGGAAGAGAGTTGTAATCACTTTAATGGCTACCTAAAATAACACAATGCATATAATTGAATGTTGTGTTTGGATGGTTGATATTCTTATCTAAGATTGTCTTCTTGAGGAAGCTTAAAAATCATTTATCAATGTTGAGTAGATTGTTGATGGTTGCATGTGTGTGAGTTCTTAGGGATGTGTCCTTCGAGTTCTCGGACTACTTCGTTTCTACATGATCCAATCTCACAATCACCACTTGCTGTGAATAGGCCTATATATATATATATATATATATATATATATATATATCTTGTTAGTGATGATATTGTGCTTTTATTTTAGTTATGATTGAAATCATAATCGTTATTTTTAGTGTGTGATTACTATAGATGTTTGTCAATAGTTTTTATACTTAAAATAGTAGTGTAATGGACACTTGATGAGAAATGGAGATTGGATTTAGTAAAATATGTGCCCCTTTGTGTATGCAACCACCTAAGAAGAAAACTTACCTAGTGTGACATGACATAAGCATCTATTTTGGAAATTAGTTCACATGAGTGTTGTAAAATAAAAACTCAAATAATTGAATACAATCTTGTTAGAGTTATACATTCAGTTTAAAATCACCTTATTTTAATTGCTTACATGCCTAGAAATTGCCATCAACCTACTCCAACTTTTTATTTTTACATTGGGATTGGAATCCCATAGTTTGTTTCAATATAATTATTTGGGAGGTGTTTTTCTCTACGTGGGTTTCGAGCCACCACGGCTTACTGTGTGCAAGTGCAAACTTTCCATTTTCAATAATTTCCCTTGGAATCACACCTTGAAATGAGTATTGTTTGCTAGATTCTATCCTTGTCGGTTTCCACGTATTCTCACCATATACGAAGATGGGTTAAAAGTGAAAAATCCATATTTGGATACTTGATGACCATTTTTGAGGCCAAACATTGGTTGTTTGGGCTATTTGGAGCTATAGTGTGAGTAAGCCCTGTCCACCCAATTTTTTTGATTTTATAAAATTAATTTTGAATCACCATGTGGAAAATGCATGGAGACTGTGAATTTGTGTCCTACCACCTCAAACCCCTTCTCTCCCATATTGATAATTGTGGATGATTATCATTTCATGTTATATTTTTGGAAATATATTTTTCCGTGCTAGTTTTGAAGCCACTTTGGCTTATGGTATCTAAGTGTAAACTGTCAAAATTTACCAATTTACTTTGAAATGAAGCATCTAAAATGAGCTTCGCTTATCAGATTTTACTTTTTCCACTCCTAAGTGTTCTCACCGTATATGAAAAGAGGTTAAAAGAGTTTGTTTCATATTTATTGTACTTTTTAGCCATTTTCGGACTCCATTCTATGGCCTTTTCAACTTATTTGAACCATGACATTAAAAACCATTTGACCAAATGTTTGACTCTACTAAATAAATCTTGCATGGTATGATCATTTGTTGTGAAGGTAAGTGGTATTAACAAAGAGTTATCCCTTTGAATTCTGTTATAAATTTGAATTGTGTGAAGATATTGAATTCTCTAACCTCTCTCTAGAACTCGATCTATTAAGGAAATGAAATATGGTGTGTGAAAATATTAAAATATCTCTCTATCTCTATCTCTTTCTCAAAATTCTAAATGAAATCGTGTCATATCATTTCTAGATAGGCTAGTGTGATCCATGTCAACACTCGTGTTGACACATGTTATTCTAGATAATAGGTATTGTGGAGAAAACACAAATGTGGCATTACTTAAAGATTTTATTTATCGTTAATTTTTATTAAAATTATATGAATTCATTTTGGAAAGAGAGATTTTACAGATTTATTTAGGAATATGGTCATAATGCATTTGGATGGTTTTGTTTTAAGAAATAGTTGGTTATGATATGACCCATACAATAACAATAGTGAATATTGTGGAATTTTATCTTGATTGAAATATGTAGGTCATGTGAAACATTTAACATAGAAATTGTTGATTTGGATCATGTTTGGATGTATATTTGAACACTATTATAACCTATTCTAAAACACTTGTTTGAGACCGCAACTTAGGAAAAATATAAATAGTGAAAGTTTGTTGGCTTTGTAACTCTATTTGAAAGTATACCACACACTAGCCTTAAAACTCAAATATACTTTAATTCAAATACTCTTGATGGCGACCCATTATAAAACTCCTCTCTTTAATCCATGGGCTTGAGTGACATAACTTATGGTGCTCCTATTGATAACCTTGTAGGACATGTTTGACTTTGAATATTCTAGATGTATATTTCACACTTTGTTGGATTTGTGGGTGGTTGCTCTAAGGCCAAGCCTTGCAATATGATAGCAAAACTTTACTTGTGTTGTCCCTTGGTGGGAACCTCAAGTTAGAGAACTATTTTCTATATGTTGATATTGGATACTTTTCCTTGCTATATGAGCAATTGAAAGGATAGGGCCTCATGTGGTCCTTACCTTGTGGGATGTCGGTTCTCATCCTTACGAGTATGGGTTGTTTCTCTTTGAACCATGCTTATGGTCGTTGAAGGTTTATTAGACATAATATGTTGCTACCTTTGAGATAATTGTGACCTTGCTTCCTATACCCTCTATCCCTTGGGTTTTCATTCTAGTTCAAGCTAAAAAGGAATCCTCGTGTGTTATTTCCTCTTACAAGTAATAAAAGAATAATTAATTAACTCATGTAAGCTATATGAAATAAATATATTATGGTAATAGTGGTGGTGATTTTGTTGTGAGTCTTAATTATTATGGAATTTGGGATGAAGCTAACCCCAATACCTCTTAGGAGGATGTGGGTAGAACCTAATAGCTTATAACAAACAAATTTTGTTCAATAAAATCTTGTTGAGTGTGTAATTTGAAGCTTAAGGTACACCCTCTTTAAACTTGTTGATAAACCTTTTGGATGACATAAAAAAGAGAAGAGTGGTGTTTCCTTGATGGAAACATGTTAAACGAGAAATATAATTTAGTAACTTGGAAACAATTATTATATGCCTCTTATGTACTTTAAATGTTTTGCAAAATAAAAGATTATATAAGAATTCAAAGTGTACCAAGTGTGTAAGCCAAATTGTAATCTGTGTAAATTATGGATATGGTCCTTCCTTCTCTCTATCTCTCTTTTGGCTAAACTATTGTGTTTGAATCAATATTTCAACTTTGTATATGTGGTGTGAGAATATATCATTGTTTAGTGGAGGTAAAAGGGGTTATCACTTGAAGAGAAGAATCAGTATTTGCATGTTGTTACATTGGAGGAACCAAGGGAATTTGTGTCTAGTCTTAATGGAGTGAAAAGTGTAGGTTGTTTGCATATTTATCTTGGAGGAACCAAAGGATAGCCATGATTCCTTCGTGGAGTGAAAATGGATAATACATATGGTGGTCTCTCCCTTTTGCAAGCCTTATGGGTAGGTTTGGTAGTATGTGTTGTTTTTACTTTTAGTGTAATGTTTTCCACTTATCTCTTATTCCAAGTAATTTTTTTATGATAAAATGAGTGGGTTCATGATTGTGTTAGTGCTTCAGGCCTTGTGGTGTTGTAGTAAGTGATCCTAAGTGTGTTTTGTTTAAATTATTCGGGTTTTAGCTATGGATTTTTAGTCTGTGATTTGTGGGCATTACAATATACACGCTAACTCATTAGGGGAATCTCTTGACATCTTGGATCCTCTAGGGGAACCCACTCAAACATACTCTAAGAGAAACGTTTGGCCCTTATAATTTTAGTATCGAATCCTTAGAGCACTACAACAAGCTACAAGTTTTAACACATCTATATTTTTCTTAGATCACTCTCATGTGCTATAATTGAATTCAAATATCATTACCAAGTGTTGGAGGCCTTATTACACTCTTGCCAAAAACCATTATTAATGAACATCACACATAACCACCGGGTGGGAGAATTGCATGGGTTTGAGGTCTCTTTAGAGTATTGTATTGTAGGTGTTGTTGCAACGAATTGAATCAAATTTGGACTAACCCCTTTTTAGGTCATAAAAGGGAAGTGATGATTTGAAGATAAGAAGAGTCCATTTGCAAGTACAAAAGCACAATTGGAAGATTCTTATCACAAATTCTAAATCTAGGGACACATGGACTCAATTTATAGAACAAAGTTATGGATTAGAACATTAGGGGAAAAATTGGTTACAAATGAATGAAAATGTTAGGCATTTTAATCGGCTTGAGGGACCATGTCTAGCACCCATCTCTAGATTTTTAGATTTTATACACACACCGATTGACATTGTGCAAAACCTTTTTCTCTAGTTTTATATTTTTGTCACACTTTTAGACCTTGCAAAATGGTGTATCTTTCTAACCCTAACCTTAATTGATTTTATATAGCTTTTAGAAGTAGTGTTTGAGTGTATTGTATCAACACATAGTTTATAATTTCTATAATTGTTGTCTTTTAGTGTATTTACAATTATGAATCGTCATTTATACAAATTAGTAATTATCTTGATTATATTACTCATAATTATGACATTAAACATTGTATTTCTTCTTTATGCATTATATTTCAAACCTAAAAACCCACTCAAAAACCACAAACAATGAAATATTAAATTTGAAATTCTAAATGCTAATTAAAAATAAACCATAAAATAAATCCTTGAATAAAAGTACCTTATAAATGAAATCTTAAGAAAAAGAATTCTTAACCATAATTAAGGATACAATTGAAGATAACCCAAAAAAAAAATCATAAAACAAAAACCAATATATAATTTTAATTTGTTGAAACCTTCACATGTTTTACAAGACAATAGTCACAACCACTAATATATAAGCTAAAGCTCAAATGAACATATACGACTAGATAAAATAAGAAAAAAAGACCGGTTTAAATTTTAACACACAATAACCAAAAAAATATTGAAAAGATATACATTAAGACATTTACCAAAGTCCATAAACTAGCAATCACGCGATGGAGCGTGCGATGTGGACGCCGTAAGGGATCGAAGGGTTTTTTGTTCCATAATGTGAGTTATATTTTCCTATGGAGTGGAACACAACGTAGGTAGGAAATGTAGTAGTAATTGTATGTAGATGGATTTTGGGTTGATTAGTGAGCATGATGAATAAATGAGTGTATGAATGAACCAAAATGAATATCTGTTAAGCGATGGTTTAAAATATCTAAACAAGAAGCACTATATTTAAAACCCTATAGTTATAAAATCCATGAAGTAAAAGATACATTGCCTTTTTTTCAATTTACATTGTTAACTATTAGCTTTGTCAATCAAAGTAGCATGGTTTGTACATTGTCGATCCTATATTCATTCGTACTCACTCCTACTTGCATATGAAAGTTATTTTACAAAGAGGAAAATTCAGAAACAATAGACAAATGTATTTGTTATAAGGTTTTGCAAGTCACCTCTCCATTGCCTTTAGCGTCTCCACAACCCGACCAAAACCTGCAGTCATGATTGCAAAAATGTGAAGTAAAGCATGATGTAATTTATTGTTATCAATCTTCAAAGGGTCTCCAGATAAATGCTCCATGATAATGTTAGTAAAATTACATGTTTTATTCATGCATATGAATTCAAAACTCATATTAAACAAGTAACCATTTATCTATTCCTATCATTTTGGATAGAATAAAGCAAGCTACTTGGAGCAGTCAACTAAATACTGAAATACATAAATGGTTGCGAATATAACAGACTTATTTAAGTATTACAACTTGAAGTCTTAAAATGCAATGCACCCAACATGATCTAGAGCGGCATTGCTCTTGTCCAATTTACAATGAATTAGTCTACCATGATTGAAATAGGTGATACAATGCAGATCACCATGTTGCACTCTCAACCAAACTTATTTGCTAATATCTAGGATAGAAATTGACCATAACTCTAATAATAGTAGGTAGAATCAACTCTGAATAAGGGCCAAATCAAATGAAACATAAAAATTCTGAATAGTGAATATCAATCAACACAAGCTGAAGACCTTGAACAATTGGCTATTAAAGAAATTCTCCCTCCAAGAGGCTACCCTTCACTTAATATGCACCTGGTCAATTTCGGTCAACGCATCGTGGTTGTCTATTGTGAAATGGATGGTCATGATGCGTTGACCGGCATTGACCGGGTGCATATTGAGTGAAGATTAGCCGTTGGTCTACATTTGTGTGTAGAAGGATTGCCTTCTTGACCTCCAGTTTTCTGTTTGAATTATCCATATGTTGACCTCCTATTTCCATGTATTTCTTGAATACAATTTTTTTCATTATGAACTTACACTGCAAATAAGAAGACATCTCTCCTCGAATAATATGAATGATATTGTGCAATAGGTTGAAAGCATACATTTCTTCATAATCACATTCAAAAAATGACTCCCTCCTTCTCATAAACTTGGTGAGGTTTTTGGCCACCCTAGTCAAGCGTACCTCCACAACATCAATCTACCTATAGTTCACAGAGACGTGAAATCCACTAATATTCTCCTTTACGAAAATTTCAGGGTAAAAGCTACAGATTTTGGATGTTCCATGTTACCACTTTGCTACGCAAGGCATGCCTGATATGTTGATCCAGAGTACCATCCATGGTTTCAGCTTCGATAGAAAAATATAATGTTTACAACTTTGGGGTTATTTTGGCGGAGCTTCTCTCTACCAAATTAGCAGTGGATACAACCAGGAAAAGCAACGAAATCAGCCTTTCTATTATGGCAGTAAACAAGATAAAAACCAGAGATTTGGATGAACTGGTATATCCACATTTAGCGATACAAAAAAACCTTGAGGTTAAAGCCATGGTTAGTGCAGTTTCAAAGTGCTTAGTTTTTCTTGCTCTAGGCTACAAGCTTGCAAGCGACAGGATGTTAGGCCAGACATGAAGGAAGTTGTAGGTAAGCTTGAGGAAATCAATCAATTGCATAAAACAAATTTAGATATTAATGAATGGAATATTGTTTCTTTTTTATTTTGACAAGGTAGTGTTAGATGAGAGACTGTTATGATACGTAGTTTGTGAATGTGGTCAGTCCTCACTATTTCTTGTTATTTTCTTTCATGGCCATTATTGAGCACTACTCACATGTAATGGTACCCGAGATGCATCCTATTTTTTATCGTCACGGTGGGAGTATTGCAGGTTTTGTTCATTTCAAAAATTTGAGAATACACAAATATTAGTTAATCTTTTAAATTAATGGCCAAGGAAATTAAACTACAACATGTCTACAACCATGCTAGTGGAATTGGAGAGGTAGTGCCTTTAGTGTAACAACAAATATTGTTCTTGTTCATCCATGCTTATGCATTCGTGTTTGAAAAGGAAAAGGGGGTACTGTACAATGTCGAAAGGTCAAAACTATGGTGTAAGAGATGCTCACACAAGGTTCAGAATTCCAAAGGTACTTTAAGGTCATCTACTTCGCACTTCTAGTTCTCCACATATCTTCACAACTGATTGAGAATTTTCTTGATTCAAGCTTGAACATCAGTTTTTTATACATTCTCATAGTTGCATAGACCTTAGATTACACATCATAATACATGAAGATTATCTTCTCAGCTTTAAAGCTTCCGAGACTTGAACTTCTACAGTAGATCACTATAGAATACATTGCTTTCAAGCTTTTAAGACATTTCATGTGCTTTCAAGCTCAAACAGATCAATGAAGACCTTAACAACATAGTTGATACCATTCTTAAGGTCACATGTTTACTTGAACCATTTACTTGAAGGACACTTCACATTCAGAACAAACCTTTATCTTTACAAGCACCAACATATTTGTAGGTTGTCTGATAGATACTAATAAAAGATGTTTGTCAAATAAAAAATGAATGAGGTATGCAGGAAGTTGGTCAGGCATGTTTTTGGTGTGCTTGATAGGACTTGTTAAATTATTCGCAATGGTCACCACTTTTCATGATAAACTCAGAAAACCGAAAGTGCTAAAACTATCAAGAGATGACAACTTGAACAAGAATTTAGTCCACCCACAGAATTCCATTACCTACTTTGAGATTTTTTATAGATCATGCTTTCCTATCATTCTTAAATCTTTGTTGTTCAAATCAAAATTACAGATAAGAAAAAAGAAATAGATCATGAAATTCTTAGTCTAGTTTGGAATGCCATATGGCAGCACCAGTCACACCCAATCATGATGAATTCTTCAAGCAACTGTTACAGACCTTGCTTAAACCTGTAGATTATCATTTCTTCAATTTTGAAGTTTCAGAGTATATGTAGTTGAAATAGTATATACAAGAATTACAACGCTCAATCAAGTGCAAGATAGAATGTACAAAATAGTTCTTGGTGTAGTAGCAGAATCAAGTGTCCCTATCACATACGCTCCACTACCAGTTATGTTTCTCAGCTTGACCCGACAAGACTTGAATATTTATGGCCATTAGTTAGAACATTTTAATCAGCCAAATATAAACACAACAAATGAAGTATTTTTATATTGTCCATGTCTTGCAAATATATGCCAATATTTCACCAAAACACTGCAAATGAAAAATAATAAAACCAATTGACAATGGTTGTGCAATATGTATCAAATAAATTCCAGATCTGTCTAGTAAATGCTTCTTCATTGAGAGTTTGAAATTCAGTATCTACTTACCAATTTATGGTTATGTTAAGGAAGCAACTATATCATTCTTATGGTTATATATGTCAGAATATGATCATAAAATCATGGTCAAAGCATCACGGCAGAACAAAGATGGAGGAGACGTGATAAATTTTGAATTTTGTTTAATGTCAATCATTGATTTTAAATTGTGAATTGCACGTAGACAATGTTCTAGAGGAAAGTCATTGAAAATAAATTGCTCTGCGAAGATGACATTACTGCAAAAAGCAAAAGTTTTGAAAAATGACCTTCAACATGATACTATTATCCATTTATATAATTTAATTTTGGTGTAGCTTTCCTTATTCGTGAAATGACATTCATGAGGAATAAAAAAACCACGACATTTCCAGCTAGTCCCCATTATTGATGGGAGCTAAGATGAGAATGGAGCTCAGGATGCATTAGAAAGATTGGTAAATTCCACCATTGATGATTGTCCACCAAAATATTCAAACACCATGAAACCTCCCCTTTAGCCATGGCCTCCTTAGTAAACCCATATTTCAGGTGAGTTCTCTCTGATGAATCTAATCTAGTTTGTAAAGACAAGTTGTAACAATTTCTATAACACCATGTGCAAAGAGATCCCTCTCTTGTCCCCAATTTCCTTAAAAAAAGGAAATGGTTGTTATCCCTAGATGGTAATGCCTACTAAGGTCTCTTTCACCATTGATGACATAGAAAATTTACTGTAGATGGTCAATCAAAAGCCCCTCGATCTGTTGATTTATGGGAAGCTTTCTTCAGAACTAAAAATATTGCCTTTGATTTTAAACCGAGTCTCTGCACTATTGATGAGCAATACCCAAATCATCCTTACACCCACATCCAATCTGAATCTTTCCTATCATTCTTAAATCTTTGTTGTTCAGATCAAAATTCCTTGAAAGTGCCAGATCTATTTTCACACACAACAACTTGTACTTCCTCTGTGTCTTCCATTGTTATGCTGATCACCTACAAAACCCTTTGAAATTATCTTCCCTAAACACCCCAAAATAAATATATGGCAAAGTATCTTACATAAAAATTTATAGGAGGAAAATGTATAGTAGCGGCAACTGAAACGCAGAGGACATGAGTATGCCTGCATGACTAAAGTGAGCTCTTATAGCCATGAAAATATACGTGGCATATTTGTATATGCTTTGTCCATGAGCGGTTGCTGCAGAGAAAGAGCCAGAGAAAGAGTTCATTCAAAGATCTAGAGAAAGAGTTGAACGATGAGCTAGATTCAAGGAGGAATTTCCAGTTCAGTCTAGTACAGTGGATAGAACTGAATTTCCAACATTTGATGCAAGTGAATGCTTGGTTTTATAGCTATCCACATCTTAGAATGCCGAGAGAGATGAAATCAAGAACGTATATCGCAGGTGGTGGGAAAACGACACCCCGTGCATCCCGCAATCAAAGGGAAGACCGTAACTTGCCAACACGTTGACGCATTTTTCAACGGTCGGCGCATAAACCACCTACATCTTAACATTTTTTGAGTCTGCATCTTAACGTTAAGCTGCCGGATAGTCAACGCCGACGTGCCGGCAAGTTACGTCAATCAAAGAATCTCGCCCGTCCTTGTGGGAGTCACAACCGTGTGGGGAGAGCGGGAAACTGCACAAACCAACACCGAAACTCCTGCTCAACTGCTTTGAAGGTCATCATTGTGCTTGTCCGAATAGTAGTTTGTGAAATGCATGAGAGGACGTGTCGAAATGCATGAGTGGACGTGTCATCTAGCCATCGATTGACCCTTGCCTCCGTTAGATTTCAACGAAACTCCAAGGAATATTGTGGTCCGTTTGATTTCTGACTTGTGTCAGAATCAATAGGTTCAACTCCACTACAAGAATGCCTTACGGCGTAATAAACAATGTAATATATCCTAATTATGAGGCTAAAAACGTAACATGGAAAAAAATTACGACCACTGATATACCTTAAGACGAACACCCATATTATTGATTATGGATGTGTACTCATTGCTAGTTATTTTACCCGGGTTTGATCGTTGGATGTAAATTTACATGGAAATGGGGGTGGATGTATGAGAGACAATGTTCTAAAGTCGGTGTAGATAGTTTTAGGTTGGATAAAGAATGTGAGGGACTTAGTTGGGAATTTATTTTTATTATTCCTTTTAAAAAAGTTAAGGGCTCACTATATCATACTTTTAGCTTGATAGATGAGTGATGTACATACAATAAATTAAGGATAGGATGAACAAAAGCAATACATTGTAATAATGTATTCTTATTACAATAAAAATAATTGATAAGGGTGGAGTTTAATTGTAATTGTGATTTAGTTTGTAATAGAAATTACACATGAGCTTAAAATAAATATGAAGGGATGTCATTGTTTAATTATTTTCTAATGGAAACATCAAGTTGGTTCACTTGTAACCCTAGCATGTGGCGAATTGCCTATTCATAATTTAAAGTGTGACTTCCTTGTTTGACTTGTCTTCTAATTTTTCTAGATGTTGTCATATGAATTAAGAGTGATTCAATCGAAAATCTAGCGGTGGTGAACCACCAATTTTGAGTTTCAATCTCACTCCAAATTTTTTAATCACATTTATCAAGAATGAAGTAACTCTCCATTTCTTTCAAGCATATTCCTCTCCTTCGCATTTCTTATTCTTACGCCTCCCATTCCATATTTTCACTTCAGATCTATATAGTTCCATTTTATCAATACTTTATGGAATTATTAAACATGAATAACAAATATCCAATCAATAAATTAAGCTAGTGAATATAGAACTTGATTTCATCAAGTAAATAATATGGTCTAGCTCTACAAACACTTACAATACTTGTTTAGAATTTGAGTACTAACACATTCTTCTTACCACTACGAGTATAACATCATGCACCTTGTTAGTCTCTATTTGTAGCTTGCTTCACGCTTAATTGCCAATAATATCTACAAGAACACAATTTGCATCTCTCACAACAATTTCTCTTATAGAAAATTTAGAGATAAGCTTGGTTGTAATGTTAGCATCACCACATACTTGAAGGTTTTTACAACTCTAATAGTTGTTCCAAGGGAATTGTTTAACAATTCAAATGCAATCACCAACTTCTCATTATGGTGGTCGAGGATTACTTCTTCGTCCTCATCCTCCACATCATTCAATGCAAATATTATATGTGGCATATACCCCACTCCGTTCATCTCCCAAGAAAATACATTTAACTTTGCATATATTTATTGTGTTTTTGGGCATGATCCATCTCTTACAAACAAAAACATGTACTTTGTTATGGACTTAAATCCAACTACATCTAGGTATCTTTTTAATTTCTCTATCCTTCATCAATATTATTACCTTTTGAATGTCAACTCTTAATCATTATTGTATAAATATTTGACATAAGAACACAAGGTACAACATTTTTAGAATCTAACTCCATTACAAACAATGTAGCATGTACTTTGTCAAATAAATTATGAGCCTTCTATATACTTCCAAATTTTGTGCAAACTACATCTGCACAAAATCAACTTTCAATTATTTGTGATGGACCTTCATGCCTTGCTTCAAACCTCCATGGGAGGATGTTGGAAAAAGTCAAATTTAACCTTTATACCTTCCAATTGCATTTACTTAAAAAACGCCACGACCTTTTTAATAAAATCAGTTTGTGTATCTCCAACAACAAGATAACATCTTTTGGAGGCATATTGAAAATAATAATTGAAGTCTCTTCCACAAAACCGTTTTGTGCATATCCTACAATGATTACATTCCATGAGACCGTGTTTAATTGAAGCATTTTGGAAAACAATTTACACACCTGTTGTATGCTTCAATTAGCATACATGTATATAAGGGCAGTCACAACTATGATAACTAAGAAAAATATGTTTTCAGTTATTCTTTAATGAATCTCCCTACTCTCTTCTAAAGCTCTCATTACAGGAGGCTAGAATGACTCTGGCTTGTTTGGCTTTCACGACCTCTTATCCTAAAAAGACAAAAAAAAATCCCATCACTCCCACTAGACTGCATCTAGAAAGAAATGCACTTGATTTATTCTCAAAATGCATTCTTTTTAACAATGTCTAATGTATCCACCTTAAATATTTCTTCTCTCTTGTCAGTTGTTTGACAAATTCATTTCCTTCCTATGTACATATTCATGTGCCTGACTGCCCGACCTGAATACATATTCATGGGGAAGAAGGAAAGGCATTGTTGTTGCCAGGTTATAATTCTGACCTCTAAATTGATTACAGTCTCTTCTCCAATTATGTGAACTGTAGTCTACCGAGAAAGAAGTGTATCCCCCTGTAAAACGGGCCAAAAAAAAATAATAAATAAGAAAACAGAGACACACGGGCTGGGGCTTTTTCATAGGAGACCATCATAATTAATATCCATTGCAATATTTCTCAAATAAGAAATATGAAAAAATTAAAGCTTTCATGCCATAGAAAAGAAATGATCAAATTTAAGAACAATTGATTTGAATCATTTACATTTATTTAAAAATATATGCTTACTTTAATAATTTTAAAAAAATAAAATTGAACAGCTTATTTTTATTAAAAAATAAATATATAGTGTATTGCTAATAATAAAAAAATTGGGTGAAAAAAGTCACACCCAAGAATACAAATCATCTTGAGTTAAGAAGGCCTCGAGAAAAGGCCAACTCAACTTAGGAGGGCATCGATAAATAGACTTAATAATAAAAGCGCTTGTTTAAACCAAAAAAAGGTGCAAGAAGTACACAACACGGAAAAATAGAGGCCTAAGAAAATTAAGCCACAACAATGAACATGGTGGTTAGAGGAGGCGGAGGCGATGGACTATTTGGCTTGTCCCCCACCCACTAGTTTGTAAAGGGGTGGGTCGTGTATGTGATGAGATCCCACCCATCATTTTGTTGTTGCTCGCTTCTTCTTCTTCATCAGTATTTTGTTAGAACCGCAAGGCGGGGAGATGGTGAGTGCAAACCATGGAAAACCATGGAAACTTTCCCTAAGTGGGGACACCCCACCCACTGCCACTACTCGCCCTCACTATTGATCCATTTGAAGATGACTCCATTGTGAGTGGGAGAAGGTCACCAAGTTCTAGGAGAAGAGCGGTGGCGTCGGGAGAGGAGCTTCGTTGACTACTATAATGATGTCTATTAAATCCCCATCCACGACCCTAAGAAGGAGAAATGTGTCGCGACGAGTGCAGAGGCACCCCACCGATGGCACTTGAGGAATCCCCCAACACGAGAGCAAGAATTTCATGTATTCCACTTCCAAGTGGACTTTATCCGTTTGACCACGGATATGGAGTATAACATTAGAGACAACAATAACTTTATTAGTCACAAAGAAGTCTATATCCATAGAAACATTATTAAAACATGTTAAATTTCTATCTTTCCAAATATGAAATAAAATATTAGCTCTAACCATTTGCCAATAATTGTTGAACTTTATAAGGAGCATGGCCAAATCCCTAGGAGAACCATTTTCCAAGTAAAATAGTCAAGGATGAAGGGTTAGAAAAGGGTGTAGATCTACTTCTAGGTAAATTGGGTGTGCATGCGGAACCGGAAGAGGTATTTAATTGACTTTGGTGTAGGCAAGTGCGAAAAGTAGGGTTCGAAACCCCCATGTTTTTTTAGCTTGTCTCCAATCAGAGACCCCGATACATAAGGAACCATATAGAATGTGCATTTTTGGGCTCAATGCAAGCTTTCTAGATGTTATCAAACCTTTTAGCCCAAATCCCATCCCTGGACTTAAGATTTCAATGATGGTTTAAGGAGTCACCTAGAACATGTTTTGGGGTGAGGAGATGGTAACCAATATGAGGTTTATAGCGATAAAAGGGGGTAGTTGTCGGCCAATGCCAATCTCTCCACCAAGACATATCAAAAGAGATCCCAATTTTGTGTAAACAACTATCGGGTACAAAATTCGTAATTTCTGAGATGGACTTGGCATCCTCATCTTTGAGCTGAAATTGATCTTTAAGGACATCCCATGGCAACCATGCTCGAGAAGCCTTGCGAAAAATGTTACCAATGAATCTAATTCCCCTTTTAAAAACAAAATGAATTTTAATCCAAAATACCATAACAAATGGGACATTATGGAGTTAAGAATGCAGATTGCGCCATAAGGAGAGAGAGAGAGAGTTAATTGAGAGCCCCGATCTTTAAAGTTATCCCCTACCTAGATGAAATTGGCTTTGAAAAATCTCCTAGCTTTCCATATGTTATAAGCCATAAAGGTGCCACAAATCTTTACCGGCATAGGTGAGAGAAGAATAATTTGGAATCTCATGCCTTTCCATGCTCGGAGATCCAAAGGGGGTCGTCAAATGATGTAATTTCGAGTAGGATTTTCCATGCTTTAGAACCTTCAAAGATTCAAAATATCCATTTGAAACTAAGAGAAATTCCTTTAAGTTTGATGTACAATAACCCCAAACCTCTTTCTTCCTTGGGCATAAAACAAATGTCCCACGCTACTCCATGAAACCCTTTAGGTCCCTCGACCGGACCATAAGAAGCCTCTAGAAGCTTTTCTAGTTTGGCATAAGCCATTTTAGAGGAGCCCAACAAGATGAATGGTAAACGTGAGTGACAACCAACACTTAGGAACAAATTTTGAACTTCCTATGAGAGAAAGGGGTTTGGTAAACCAATAAGAAACCTTTTTCCACTCTATGAAAACATAGAACCACAATTTAGATGGCGAATCTATGAAAGTAAATGGTAGGTGAAAAATTCATTTCCATTGAAATCCTTCCAACTATAGAGGTTTGGGAGTGAGGGATTGTCTATAGCTGATTTATTATTCTATTGAATGGTAGAGTCGAAGTGAAGAAAAAATATCCAGGCATTCCATGACATTCTTGGCTTAATCTTCTTCCTCAATTAGAGTGAGTAAAGAATCATTTGCAAAGTGTTTGTTGATGAGCTATTGGTTAGAAGGGGGAGCATAATGCCTTTAACCAAGCCTTGGGTGGAATAACAAGCTAGTAGATAGTTGAAGCCTTTAATGACCAACACATAAAGGGATGGGGTGAGAGGACACCCTTTTCTAATTGATCTTAAGAGCCCAAATTTGGAAGATTGGGCTCCATTGATGGAAATGTAGGCTCATGCATCTTGAAAAAGCATATTAATAGAGTGCACAAAGAGAGTTCCAAAACCAAGAACTTAAAGCATAACAATAATTAAAGTCCAAACTATCTTGTCATAGAATTTCTCATATTCAATCTTCACAAAAATAGATTTTTGGTCAGAGACACTTGCCCATTACATGCCTTCCCAAATAACTATCACTTTGTCAAGAATGCATATGTGTTGAATAAAACCAATCTTCTCACTTGGACCATGAGGAGAAGGAGATGCTTGAGTTTGTTCACTTAGGATTTTGCTATGATTTTATAGGAGATATTGAGGAGCCTAATGGGCATCCAATTCAAATATGTTTGGGGTCACCAACCTTAGGGATAAATTTAATATTACGTTGATTGATAAGCTCATCCAAGCAATTAGAGGATGTAATTTCAAGGTAGATTTTAATGTAAATCGGGACTAACAATATGATTTAATCTAAATAGATTTAAACCTTATTTAGAGTAACTATTGTAATAAATGATATTCGTAATTAAGTACAATAATGCACAAACAATAAGCATATAAAGATGTAAATCCTAAGAAAATGAAAGGGAAAGATGAATTAGCTAGTTTCCGTGGATCTGGAAATGATTTGGACCATCTGAGTGTTGGATCCGACTAGAAATAGTGTTGAAATTGTTGATTGAAGATTCTGGAACTCATGATCAGTATAGGATAAGAGCACCCACAAGATGAAAGGAGCACCTCAAGCACTAAGTGGACGAGCCGGCACCCGTGTCTCCGCTCAAATGCTCAAGTTCTATTTTTTTTTTGGGTTAGAAGGTCTTTGATCCAATACTACCTTTGTCACTCCAAAATTGATGTTAGGGTTTCGGTCGCACATGTAACTCGTAAAATAGATAATAACTACACATGTCCACAAACCACATCAAATATAATAAAAAGTTACATAATGTGGAGTCGGATGAACCCGACAGGTCACCAAGAGTGAACTTACAATCGAGCGATGCACTACATCTCGAGACTCCATGCAGTTCTTTGTGTGTGTGTATCTGTGTCCCGTGTCCTAGGTTTCCCTTGTGCAAGTTGCACGATGATAACATGCTAGATCTAGATTGTCCCAAATATGCAAGATGTGTGTAATGGAATAGAATGAACTCCCTCCTATGTTGTGTATGCAGATCAATGCAACCCTTATCCCTTGTATGGATGTGCTAGATGTATGCCTTGTAGTGTTCTTGTGCCTTTGTGCAAGCTTAGGTGGTGATAGATAATGCTTATAGTGTTTGGTCCCTTATTTGAGAGAAGTAATTAAGTATATATATGATTCCCTTGTTTGAATTTTGTAATTAACAACTGAAAGGCTGACCCAAAGTTTTAAAAGGTGACCAAAAGGTGAAAAAGACCCAAAAGAGTAAGAAGAAGATAAAGAAGGGCATAAGCGCCCTGATGGGATGGACAAGAGCGCCATGTCGCTTATGTCTTAGTTGGGTGCTAGTGTTCGAGGTCATCAAAAGATAAATCAGTCAAGTGTTGATAAATATGTAAGATGTGTAAAGCTAGTAAAGTGCAATAGATAAAGCAATAAAAAGGCCAAAAGGAGTTGTCAACCACTAGTTTTCTTGTTTATGAATCATATATACATTAGTATACTTTATGACCTAGAAATGTACCCAAGTGCATAGATTTTGTGTTTACATTTTCCCCACTTTATGTTGTTGAGTGAATATTTGATAACATAAAGTAGATAGAAGATGCATACCTTGTGATCTGGAGAGGAGTGTAGTTAATAGCGTGCCAAGTGGACAAGTAGTCATGTGAAGTGTGAAGTGATTGTAATGTGAAGCGTGGCAACTAGGAAAAAGAGGTAGACCCTAGGGGTGAATTGTATGCGTAGTAGCATGTTGTTGGAGCTTGTGCTTGTTGATGTGAGTTGTTTCTTGTTTCTTGTAAGGATGGACCTACAAAAGAAGAGCAAGAGAGTATTCAAAGTCTGTATATGAAAAATCAGAGTAACGTATGTATAAGTAAGTAAAAAGTGTGTAAAAGTAATAGCTAAGGAAAGAATGCACATGATGTATGAGAGAGTATAAGATAGAAAATTTGTCTGTTTCACCTTGGATATGCTTGTGGATTTGAGTGTCTTGCTATTAAGGGTGAGTGAGTTTTTGGGCGATCTCATACCAAGAGCGAGTTTTTGGGTGATCATCACACCAAGAGAAGAGTGTTTTGGGAGGTTAGAGAGTGTTGGGGAGAGAGGTTTTTTTCTCTCCTTCCATGATACTTCTCAAAGTGTCACCACTAGATTGGCACATCCCTAATTTGTAACCGATTAGAACCGTATTGTAACCATTATAGAATCAAATCGAGACCAAGTGTTTGATATTATAGACTTATTCTCGTATTGAATTTCTAGAAACTAGTGATGTACTGAAAACTATCTAATTTTCCCCCATGACACAAGTACCCGTGTGGGATACAAGAGCCCAACGTTCCTATTTGATAGTGGGCACTAGTGTCACTACTGTTTCCGTGTTTGACCCAAGTGTGATTCTAGGCCACTTTGTGACTATGTGCTTTTTCCAATTTTGTTACGTGTTGTTTTTCTCGAGTTTTATATTATTGGTAGGGTGATTTATTTACCCAATAGTTTCCCCCTTGTTTGGGGTGCATGTGACAAATGTAGGAGGAGGCAGCCCAAATGAGAGAGGACCTAAAACTGATATGCATATCATGAGATTGGATACCTGTAGGGGGTAGGGGATGTGCATGGTAGAAACCAAGGAACATGCAAACAATATAGGCTAGAAAAAAGTGTTAGTGTAAAAGAGATAACATGTAATAGAATACAATGTAACAAACAATTATGAAGACAAGAGGTACCACTAAAAAGCGGGTTGCATACATGGGACATCGCTCACAATGTCACAAGACAATCAGGGACCAAAGTGACCATAAGAAAACAATGATCAAGCAAGACATAGGGCATAGCCCACAAATAATAGAAAAATAAGAAGTAACATATAATCATGGTTGTATAGTATCTTGTAAGGTAAATGCTACACATGAAGCACCCATTAGCCTATTTAAAGATAAATAGTATGTTAAAACATGTATAGATCAACAAAAAGTAAGTGATAGTGATAAGAAGTAGTAAATACTATAATAATAGGACTTGTGATGTGTGGAGTATGAGAGTAGAAAAGGTAGATGCCCCTAGGAGCCTCGACTGGGACTAGTAAAGAAGTGTCAAGCATCATGCATCATGTAGAATATATAAATGTCTGCATTCACCTCAAGATACCAAGTGAATGTGCATGTGTGTATAGAAAAAAGATAATGACATACTAAGTATCTAGCTAACATAGGAAACAAAGTGCAACATGTAAATAATATAAGCTAACAAGAGTAAATACAACCAAAGATGTGTAGATGTTGTGTAAAGTGATGGTGTGCTATGATATGCAAGATGTGTAGATGAGAGGGGCCACATTTCCCCCCAATAGATGTGTGTGATGTGAGGTTCATTTAAGAATTTCTCCCTTAACAGTCAAGTATGAATTGTAGAACAAGAGTGTGTCATCGGGTACTAAAGGTATTATAGATGATAGAGACAATTAATAGTTATGGAGGGGGAGAAAGTGCGATGCCCCCAGGTGTGTGTGGGTGAGATTCATTTGATGCCCTCAATAGTCATGTATGAACCTTGAGAACACGAGTGCATCATCAGGTGGTAAAGGTGTTGGATGTGTTTGGTGTTAAATTCTAGTTACAATGTTGCATAAAGTGTATAATGTAGTAGAGTAGATAAGCAATGATAAAGACAAAAAATAGTGATGAAGGGGGGAGAGAAAGTACGATGTCCCCCAAGTGTGTGAGTGGTAGAAAGCTATGTGATGATGGTGAAGAGAGTGAGGGCCATTTCTCTGGTATCCAAGAAGGAGAGGGCATGTGACCATGGTCAGGACCGATGGTGTAGAGAGAGAGTAAGTATGTGTATGTGAGGGAGAATGATGTGTAAAGGAGGTGGAGAATGCCTATAGGAATGGGCTGCCCAAGTAGGGGAATTAGGGCCAACGGGGTGGACTAATGGACCAGTGAGGATGACGGGGTTGTGATGTAGGACGTGTATGAATAGGAGAGCTAGGTGCAGAGATAGATTAGACTTGAGAGGTGTAGGAGGCCTAATACCATGAGTGGAGGTGGAACAAAGGTAAGAGTAGGTTGAGGTAATGACATGCATGGTGGAATACCTTGAATGGTGACAACTTGCTTGTTATGAATGAACTTAAGACATAAGTGAAGCATGGAAGGGATAGCTTGGGCAACCCGAAGCTAAGGGAGACCTAAGACCATGTCACAGTACTTGATTTTAGATGTAACAAGGAATGGTGTTAATATGGTAAGGGACCTAACAATAATAGGAAGGATGACACAACCATAAGAATTGGGAACTAGAAACATGATTTGAGAGATTGGAAAGTTGATAGCTAGTAAGAGTGCCACAGAGCATGCATTGAGAAAGGGCCAAGGATGTACCATAGTATTGTTGACTATATGAGGACTAATAGAAGCATCAATATACAACTGAATAGAGTAAAATGAAGCATGGTAATCATGATCCGAAAATGTAATAATTGGTGGTGGCATGTCGTAAGAGTAATAATAAAAAATCAAGGTGTCGATGAAGGAGGAGGCATATATGATATGCGTGATTGGTAGAGGAAATTAGTAGTCGACTTGTCATGTTTTGGTAATGGGTCATTGAATATTTTAAGATTTTGATTATCATTGACCGGTTTAGAAGTAGATGCTCTGAAGCTCGATTACATTATTATCGATAAGATCTTGAATAAGATGTTTGAGCTTAAAACAATGATCAGTAGAATTCCCATTGCATTGGTGATAATCATAATGTGCATTTTCATCGTAATTACATTCATGTGGTCGAGAAGGATCTAGAGATTTAGTAGTAGAGGAAGAGTAATCAGATTGCTTTTGATGAGTTATGGTAATAGGAGGCGAGGTGTGCAAGGTAGCATAGTAAAAGTGTGCCTCATGGATTGCAATTGAAGCATGGTGGGTGTAGAAACAACGTCGATAATAGCTTTAGAGTCGGTACAATTAGGAGATGGTTTGAATGCAGATTTAGCTTGAAACTTTTTGGAAGATGAAGTGGAAGAAGTATCATAATATCCTAATTTTCCCATGGATAACAACTTGGTTTTGTGAAATTTAAGCATGTGACACAATTGATCGAAAGAATGAGAAGTTTCAAAAATGACACTCTCTTGGAGTGGAGAAAAAGACTTTGAATGA
Organism: Taxus wallichiana var. yunnanensis; assembly: GCA_018340775.1. Taxonomy (NCBI): domain Eukaryota; kingdom Viridiplantae; phylum Streptophyta; class Pinopsida; order Cupressales; family Taxaceae; genus Taxus; species Taxus wallichiana. Next base: position 819,911,448 of record CM031234.1, on the reverse strand, counting down.
ATAGATCTTGTAATTCTAAATCAACTAAAACATTGGTCATTTTAGCAAGGTTGTTCTTATACCACAAGACATAGTCCACAAGATGTTCATTAGATCCTTGTTTGATTTTAGCTAGTTGTGCATAGGATATCTTAGTGCCGATATTCATAGAAAAATGAGCAAGGAATACGTTGGCTAAATATGTAAAAGATGTTATTGAATGGACATGTAGATCATAAAACCATCATAGCATAATCATGTAAGCTTTGAGGAAATAATTTTGCCAATAGTGTAAGGTCATCAACATAGTCAAGACATGCAACATGAAAGGAGAAAAGGTGTTCTTGGGGTTGTCATGGCCATTGAATGTATAGAAGCTTAGGTGTGACGTAGTTAGTTAGAGAGATAGTGCATAAGAGGAGATGGTGGGTGCAAAAGGGCTATGAAGGAGGAGTGAAGAATCTAGAGATGGAGAGAAGGATGAGGAGGTTTGTTGTAGATTGTAAATTTGGGCTTGCAAATCATGGTACAATGAATCTAGGTCATGAGTTCTTGAAGAGGAGCCATGTCGTGTGTGAGAAGTAATGGGGAGGGTAAAGTGAGTTGTAGGGGTAGGCATAAAACATGGATAATAGATGTAGGTGGAAGAGTGGTGGTGGAAGGAGGTGTAAGTGTCACAATAGGAACAAAAGTATCATTAGAGACTAGAGGGTTGAGCTCGGTTGACCGCTTGGCCTCATCACGGAAACAAAATACTAAAATATCTAATTTTTGAGGGTGTTCAAAAATATGAGCATTAAGATCATGGAGATCTGAGTCGAGTAAATCATTTAGAAATATCAACCATGGAAGGTAGGGTTCGAGTGCAGGGGTTCACCAAATGATTTAATCTAAATATATTTAAACCTTATTTAAGAGTAACTACTATAATAAATGATATTCAAGTAATTAAGTACAATAATACACAAGAAATAAACATACAAAGATGTAAATCCCTAAGTAAATTAGAGGTAAAGATGACTTAGCTGGTTTTGGTAACTGAAGTGATCTAGACCATCCGAGTGTTGATCCGATTTGGAAACAATGTTGAAATTGCTGATCAAGATTTTGGAACTCAATATTGTACATGAAATGAGCACCCACAAGAGGATAGGAACGCTCTAGGTGCTAGTGACTGATCCGGGTGCGCTATGTTTGCTCGTATGCCCGTGTTCTAATTTTTTTGGTTCGGAAGGTCTTTGCTCCAATATTCAATTTGTCACTCCCAAACTCATTGTTAGGGTTTCAATCACACATGTAATATGTAAAATAGATAAATACATGCACATGTCCACAAACCACATCAAATCTAATAAAAAAATGTAGAATGTGGACTCAGATTGACCTCGATGGTCACCTGAAGAGTGAACTTACAAACAAGTGTTGCACTACATCTTAGAATCCATGTAGTTATTTGTTTGTGTGTGTATCTGTGTCTCGTGTCCTAGGTTTCCCTTGTGTAAGTTGCACGATGATAGTGGGCTAGATCTAGATTGTCCCAAATATACAAGATGTGTGTAATGGAATAGAATGAAATCCCCTACTATGTCGTGTATGCAGATCAATGCAACCCTCACACTTGTATGGATGTGCTAGATGTATGCCTCAGAGTGTCTTTGTGCCTTTATGCAAGCTTAGGTGGTGATAGGTAATGCTTATAGTGGTTGGCCCTTATTTTAGAGAAGTAACTAAGTGTGTGTGTCTATATATATATATATATATATATATATATATATGAGGTGGTGATAGGTAATGCTTATAGTGCTTGGCCCTTATTTTAGAGAAGTAATAAGTATATATATATATATATATATATATATGATTCCCTTGTTTGAATTTTTTTATTGAAAACTGAAAGGCTGACCCAAAGTTTTAAAAGGTGACAACGAAGGAATGAGTGTGTGTAGAGGATAATCAAGAACTAAGGAAATAAAGAGGATAAAGCAAAAATTAGGTAATTGTGTGGATGGTTTGCACAAGAATAAGAAATGCACGATGAATGTACAAAAGAGGCAATGTAAGTGCATAAAGCAAGATCATATGGATTAAATGAAGATGAGTGCACAAGGAAAAGTGTAGAGTATGCACGAGTTTAGTAGGAGTGGTGTGGGGTGTATTATGTGGAAATGAGAAATGCAATGATTACACAACATTAATAAGCACAAAATCTAGGACCAAGGTGTGTAAAATCGATTATGTGAATGGATTGGATAAATAATAAGGCATGTTAGATGGAGACAAAGGTGTAAAAAGGCCAACTACCCATGGACATGTGTCACTTAAGGGAGTAAAGGTTATATGATGAGGCGTTTAATAAGCTTATAGCTAACAATTGATTAGTCTTTGTCAAATCGGATCCTAGATCTAACAAGGCAAAAAGAAAAAGAGATGGACAATGCATTAGCTCAAATATTCAATGGGAAAATTTCAAATGGGAAGAGCAAGAATATAGTTCATTGAAGAATATCCATTGAGATAGTTAGAGTAAATTCCAGATATTAGGTAGAGAGTTGGCGTAAATAAAAGACTAGATAGAAGGCAAGAGAAAGAAGCCAAAGATGAGTGGAGGAGGTAAACTTGTCAAAAGTAGGTCTATAAGGGAATACACCAAAGTTTATAAAAGGTTTGGAAGATCCTTAGTTGGGAACCATTATTGTAGACGTCATAAATGCTAGGAAATTAATAGTTACCTACTTGTTGTTTGAATTTTATGTGCATTGTATAGTAGGAATTTTTGGCCAAGGTTTCCCATAAGAAACCATGTCCATTATGACCCTGTTATCAAATGACCGCCACTTTCTACCTTTCCCATTCTAGAGTTAGAACTAACATTCACACAAATATTAACAAATTTTAATTCAAAGTTTGTTATTGTTGGTGTGTGTGACTTGCCTCATCATCACTGACGTCTTGTCCACCTCACATGGTGAGTCATCTCGCTTAGTGAGATCATAGGTCATTAGGTGTAATCGTGGCTTCATGTGTCATGCACAGGAGTTACATGTTACTCCTATATATGTACCATTTATATTTGAGTTATGAGAATGAGTAGACCTATTCTTTCATGCATGATTTTCCTTTGTGTTCGATTTCTTGCTGATTACTTGGAGCATTCATGTCACCGTTGGAGTGCAACCTCTTTGATGTGCACAGATTCCGTATTGATCCTTGCAGAAAAATATTACATGGTATTAGAGCACTTGTTTGGTAAATGTGCACTCATTTATTCTAGTTGCTAAATACTTTTGGTTTCAGTTTTATTGTTTCTCGTGTAAGTTTTCTTTCATTTTTTGGAGTCTTGCTAACTGATTTAACAATCTATGTTTTGGAGTTTGTGTTCATTTTCTTGTTGTGCATGTGCAGTTTTTAGGGTTTTTCTTTGCCAAATTTAGCAACTTTGACCGGGCCCTTTGCAACATTGACCTATCTTCCCCTCAAACCCACCTTTTCCATTTTTAAACATAGTTTATTTTTATATATAAGCGGTGGCATATTTTTTTAAGGTAGATTTAATCAAAGTTTAATGTTATTAGGTCCTTTTGTTAAGGTCTAGTAAATTATTAAAAGGTGGTCAATTTAATCAATTAGGGATTTAATTTAATTTTAGAGGTGGTCAATTTAATTAGAGAGGTAATTAATTAGAGCCTTAATTTAATTAAAATCAGAGGATTTAATTAAATGAATTAGTGGTATTTTTCAAATCATTTTTAACGTTATTGTTTCACATTTTTTAACCTTTTAATTTCTAAAATTAAATTAATTGGGAAATTAAAAGTGCATAATATACCGTTATTAGACATTTTTTCTACTAATTCGTTTGTGGAGTGTGTAGCACCCTTCCAAGCCCTTTTCTACCTTTTGAGAGATTTTCCTGTGTTTTCGAGGTTGTTTCCACTCGCTTTGAGCCCCATTTTGCATATTATCCCCATTGTTATCGCTCGCAATAATGAGTGCGCCCATTGCGCTTTACAAAAAGGGGGTTTCTGTTGCAACATGAGACATTATTTCTCAAACAGATCACGTTTTTCTTACTTCTCTTGTTTTATCTCATTTTGTGCTTGCTTCGTGTCGAATCTGTTGTGATCACTGGAACTTGATTGTGGTCTCCACACTTGCGCGTTATTACGCTGATTGCAAGGTGAGTGACCGATTATTTCACGATGCACATTCACACTTGATTGTAATCAACACATTAAACTATAAAGTGCCACAAACAATGGTGGTGATAATACTGTTCTAGGGCGGTTGGATTTCTTTTTTCTTTTTTTTGCATTCCTTCTTTCTCTCTCTTCGATGGATGCTCTTTCAATTCCTTTTCTCATGTTGTTCAACTTTTTCGAATGGAGATCGAAAATGGTAATGAAACTAAGGGGTAAAGGGTTATTTTGCATCACCATGGGAGCTGAGATTGAACCTAATGATGAGTCCTAAAAATCTAAGTGGTGAACTAATGTGATAAAGCCTTAGGTCTTATTTGTATGTTTATTTATTTGAAATTTATCTTCCACATTGAGTCATTTGAAACACCTGATGAAGTGTGGAAATCTTTAAACACTATGTTCGGATAATAATATGACATGAGAGCACATGAGTTGGAAAACGAACTACTAGGATTAAATCCTAGTGACTTTGAAAACCTACAGCCTTCTTCTCAAAGTTCATCCACACTAGATTGCTTTTAAAGGAATGTAAAGTGGAGAAGAAATATTCCCAGTTTATCTTGTCAATTATTTCTAAGTTAGGTCCCGAATACTCCATCTTTGTTTTGAATTTCCACGCCATAAAATATGCTTTGGGTAAGTACTTGGAAAATGCCCTCATTTGACAGTTTTTCATCCCAACTCATTCGAGAATAGGAAAAACTCATTCAAATGGGGACTCTCAAATCTAAATCACATTCCCTTGTAGAAAGTATTGGTAAGGGAAAGAAAACTGAAAAGAAGAAAGAAAAAAGGATCAATCGAAGAAGGAAACCAGGACTAACCAAGCTCAAACCAAACCTAACACAAATGCTTTTACTTTTGAGCCCAACATGAAGAAAGAAAAGTGTAAGTGTTCCTATTGTAAGAAGACTGACAATGAAGAGAATTAGTGTATGAGTAAAAAAATTGATCACCTAACTCATTTACTTGAGAATAATAATGTAGGTGTTCCTGAGTTTATCAAACTAAATGCTATGAAAGCCGAGTCTTCCACTACAAAAGAGTCTAAATATGAGAAGAAGAAAGGAAAGGCCCTTATAACTAGAGTTGCTTCTTCATCAACATGGATTATTGATTCTGGTGCCTTGCATGACATGATCTCTTCACATGTTGAGTTTTCCAACATCAAACCATGTGGTATGTCCCAAATCACGTGGGCGATGACACTATGGTGTCGATTTCTCGTATTGGATCGATAAAGATGGATGATGGATCATTTAACCAAGTGTTGAGTGTTCCCAATCTCTCTACTAATATCCTACCGGTTTACCAAATCACTCACCTCGGTGAAGGAATGTGAGTGGAATTTGGTCCTAACTCGGTGATTATTCGTGAGCTTCACTCCGACACTACCATGGCTGAGGGAAAGGTGGATCATTGTTTACGATTATATACCTTCTCCCACTTTACTTTTGATTCAATGCCCACTTCCTTTCTCACTCATGTAGATGAGGTTAGTAAGCTATGACATGAACATTTTGGCATCTTAACTATCATTACCTTGAACAATTGAGACAAAATGAAATGGTCAATGGGTTACCCCATGTCAATTTTTCTAAGGGTCTTTATGAGGGTTTTGCCCTCGGTTGCATCTCGAAGAAGGTTTTGGCAAAGGAAAATCCTAAAGAGCTACTCATATTTTAGATCTCATTCATAGTGACATTTCTGGCCCATTCCTATCTCCTTCATTTACTATATCTCTTTATATTCTAACCTTCATTGATGACATTTTGTGTTACACTTGGGTGTAATTTATTACGAAAAATTCTGAAATTTTTGATAACTTTCGAGACTTTAAGGCTCTTGTTGAGAAATAAGTTGAAAGGTCTATTAAGGTTCTTTAAAATGACAATGGAGGTGAGTATGTGAGCAATATGTTCATAGATTTCGTAGCTCTAAGGGATTACTTTACAACGTAGAAATTCTTATATCCCTTAACAAAATGAAGTCATGGAATGAAAGGGGATGGAATATGTGTGGGATATAGACAAACTAGTTAGGCAATCTAATGTCTTCTACACGCACTAGTGGAAATTGTGAATCTAAGGCAACGAAGGCCCTTCTAACCTGAACTGGTGTGATAGATCGATCAGCAAGGATGACTGCTCAAAGGCTCCAATCAATATCGAGCTCTAGCGTGATTCGGTCTATAGGTTGTGGAATACGTGGAAAATGACCTGGGATAGTTTCGTGTATGTCTCCAGATAAGGTCATAGGGTGGATGGTAAATATAATTGACTCTATGGGTGATTCTCTGGCCTAGTCCAGAACTCCTTAGCTTCGTTAGCTGTTGTGTCTAGCAAGGATAACTGTTCGATGATGATAGGTGGAAGTGGAGTAGATCTGAATACTAGTGTACGTAGGCCAGTATCTATGTCTGATTCACCCGTGGATTCGTTGGGCTGTGGGATTTGTGGGTCACAACCGTATATTCGTGGTTGTTGCAGTCCTGCTATGGTCATGTATGGAATCAGTCCCTAATCCCTAGTATCCAGTAATCGTATGCTTTCTCAGCTTCTATATTTAGAATCAATAACTGTGTGATCTTCTCAGAATATCTTACAGTTGTTCGTGCAACCTGAATTCTTAGGCTGGTATCTATATCTATGAGGGTGTCTCCTACGTCTGGTTGTGGGACCAAAGGATCACAACCAAATGTTTGCTCTCTTTCAAACCCCTCCACAGTCATGCGGGCATGTATCTAGGGTAATCTGTAGTTTGGTTGACTTGACCAAAATGTGTGTGCTTGGTCGTCTTCTATGTTTAACCCGTGCAGTTGGAAACTGATTTGTTGCAAGTTTACCATTGTTCGGAAGACTTGGATCCTGAGATTCTTGATCTATATCAGTTATGGCTATGTAATGAGATTGGGTTGGGGCACGATTGGCTCGAATATGTATTCTCTGGGCTCCCTAGGTCCCGTGATTGTCATACAGAAGCAACAATGTAAATTAACTACAGCAAAGTGAAATTTAACTACTTTGAGTATATCTATAGCATATATGATTTCTCTATTTTTGTATTTTCTGATGAACTATTCGAACGAATTTAAAGAGTAACTATTTAACATATCTAGAATTGATACTAAAATAACAAATTAAAACAAACAAGATAACCGAGTATAGCTATTTGTCTATGCAACTGTGAATCTATTCTAAATAATGAAATATTTGATCTAGTCTATTTGCAAGACTCTCGATCCTACCTCAGAAGTGAGGAATGAATCATAGTCTCTCAGAAACTATCAATCCCCACAACTTCCCTGCAATATCGAAAGTGAAATTGACTGAAATAAAGTGATTAACTACTCTATTTGATATGTTTCTAATTTAGAACTTTGAAAGCTAGAACCTGGATTCTGCAGAACAGTGGCGAATCCGATGGTGTGTGTGATCTTGTCCCCTCAGTGTGATCTCCTCGTTCCTTCGTGTTCACGTGGATCCAGAAAAGCGTGTAATGCTAGCATCAACAGAAGTAGATATTGGGACAAAGGCAGCTTAAGATACAAACTGAATACAATGCGAGTAGGAGAGAGATAGCGCAAGAGTACAGAGCTTGGCTTATGCAATTCCTAGCGGGATTTATTATGAGTCATGCAACATAAAACGTCCAGAACCTAAAACTATCCTATTTGAAGAACAAAACCTGCAACTTTAATGGCTTCCTATTGAAAACAAACTATTCTACTCCAATGGATTGGATGAAATATCAACAACACTTGCACAAGATGGATATGTGGCTTCCTAACAACAAAACAATACTAACTAAGCATGCAATGAAAGAAACTAAGGACTCTAAACAAAATGAAAGACTAATCTATTGCAAAGAGAAATTCAGAGGCAAATTTGAGGGGCCATTTGCTTGAGCACAAGCCAACTATTTATAGCATTTGCATTTACCCAAGGTAAAAACCAAATAGAACTCTTAAACTATAAACAATGGCAAAACACTATTCCAGGGAACCAGAATCATTAATGCAAGCTTATGGCGGTGAAAAAAGCTGGTGAATCATTGATTTTTACGTGAGTCATGTTAAAAGAGCTTTCTGGAAAACGCGTAAAGGACCACCACCCTGAGCAGGGCGGCGGTTACAGACCGCCCCTGCAGTTTCAGGGCGGCGGTCACGAGACCGCCGCCCAGGCAGGCGGCGGTTTCACATCAAGAGCAAAAGCCAAGAAAAGAGGGGAAAAGGGAAAAAAAAGCACACGGGGGCTAAGTGGGGCATGCGGGATGTTAACGCACACTTGGAGAGCTTTTTCGGATCCCGAACACCTTGCGAGGAGACTTGTATCATCATTGGGGCACGTGTTACGTTGTTCGCAGCGCAGTACCCTACAATTTTGGGTACGTACATATTGCCCCCTCGGAGAAGCGTTTTAGCCATGAAGAGGCATAAAACGGTGGGTCCGAGTATGGCGGTCCCGAAATGGGAAGTTAGAAGTTATACCTGATACGTCCATGTGTTGAAATGACGCCATCCAAAATTCCTACCACCTGCAAAACGAAAAGAGAACTCAAGTGCAGATAGACACAATAATTTGGAAAATAAATGCTAAAATAATAGGAAATGAGAACGTACCATTCGTGTGGGGATAAGAACTTACCTCCGTCGGCGCTCCAAACCTGCGTAAAAAAATTTTTAAAACAAGTCAGGTTTGCTATATATATGAAAGTGGGCCCATTTTCCTATTCATTTGCGCGAGTTGATTTGATTGATTCTGAGCTCTGGAACCCACGGTGACGGTTTCTTGCGTGAGTAGAGTCAAAACGTTCATGACGGGATAGTGATCATGCCTCCTGCGAGCGGAACATCGACCCGCGAGATCACAGGTTAGTTTTCTTCAATTTATCCTTTTTACCCCCTTAATTTTAAAATGCTAAAATCTTTGTCATGGGGGGGTAATTTTTGAAAATGTTAGTTTAAAAGGTCCATCTAGGGGGGCGCCTACTGGGTAGGCTTTGTTTTTAGCCAAAATGGTCCTTTTTAGCATTTTTAGGCCTTTTAAATTATAAAACCCGCGTGGGTTTTTGGCACACGACCGCCGCCCCTGCCCGGGCGGCATGACCGCCGCACGCACGCCGCCACCGTTCGGGGTGGCGGTTACATGACCGCCACCCTTAAGGCGGCGGTTACAAAACCGCCTCCCTGCTCAGGGTGGCGGTTTTGCACAGAATGCCAAAAGAATATCTGTTTAAGGTTGTTTTTGTGTTTTTAGCATTTCTACGTGTTTTCATGATTTTTCTAATATCACTCGGATGCTAACTTGCTTTGTTTTGTGTGTTTTTGGGTGTATGCAGGTGAGAGAGGAGTATATCCGGTGGAGCCGAGAGAGGGAGTGTGACTGGCTCCCAGGAGTACTAGATGCCCTTTCACAGGATGAGGAGGACACTCTTCAGAGGGCCGGGATACTACGTATCTCGCGCGTTCCACATGTTGCACCATCCAGTCACATTCTTTGTGACCTATTCTCATATTGGGATGCTTGATCGAACACCTTCCGATTACCAGGGGTCCGCGGTGAGTGGACCATCACTTTGGAGGATGTTTATCACATTCTGGGGGTCCCGATCATTGGGAGACGTCTGACCCTTGAGACAAGCAGCTCACGGGCCCAGATAGCACAGTGGGCCACATACATGGGAGATGCAGTCATCTCCACGGGTTTGAAGAAGGGGGTCAGAGTTCGATCCATTCCTAGTTTTCCCATCCCCTTGCTTCGCCAGGCTATTATGGGGATCCTTGCCTCGAGATTGATCGGGGACAAGGGAGGAGACACACTGTTATACTGCTGGTCCCCCATCATTGCACAGATAGAGGGACATGGCCGGATATATGCCTGGGGAGTAGATATTCTTGGGACTACCTACCATGATTTATACAGGGTAGTCCATTTACAGGGGCAGTCCTTGAGCCACCCGACCCTGGTCATGAGTTGGGTTTATGAGCACTTCATCCCCTATGGTAGAGGTGTAGAGGTGACAGATCCCGAGCTGTGAGGGCAGCTAGATGGACAGATATGTCGGTGCTCCGAGCACCTCATCAGCTAGTTGCTTCTCTGACCACTGCTGACATGGAGGCCACACCGTATCAGACTATGGCAGGTATATGGGGCGAGGAGGCTCTTACTTTGATCTCCTGCTCCACTACAGGCAGCTTATTGATAGAGTGGGACGAGTGGAGATACACCCCTTTGGCCGAGTTCCTCAGCAGTTTGGCCTACCCTACATGGGCATGCTTCCCCCAGTAGCGCCAGTATACAGGTCAGTTCGAGAGGCCAGAGGGGGTCCTAGAGGCCGGGGTTGGACAGTGGTTACTCCTGGCATTCCTATTGCGGCCAGGAGGGTAGTACGTGCTAGAGGGAGAGCCGGTGCGCCTCAGGCACCCTTGCTTCAGATTTGCACGCGGGTCCCCCCATAGTAGCGATGACCCCATTGACATAGACTCCGAGTCCGAGGAGTTTACAGGGGGAGAGACAGAGGAGGACAGCGATCCTGAGTGGCATGACACTCAGGATATTATGCAGTAGCGAGGGCCGAGCAGAGTGCAGAGAGAGTTACTCTGGTCTCAGAGGAGCCACTCTCCCAGGGCCATGGCGGGGAGGATGAGTCCGTTGCGGGATGCTACGTTGCTCCAGTCACAGGAGCAGCCCCCCAGTCAGCGGTGGCATCCGTGGCAGGTGCTGACCCTAGCGATCCATCCTGGAGGCCTGGTGATCCGAGTAAGTTACCATCCTTCCTTTTAATGTTTGTTTTTAGTTAGGATTTCCTTAGTTGCTATCTCTCCTTTTGTTTTATCTTGTATTTCTAATCTCTTGTTTTGTTTCTAATTTGTTTTCTCCTTTGTTTGCAGAGACCGCCGATGAGTGGCGGGACTTGATTCGTAGGGTATGCACCGATACCCTAATGATCCCCATGGAGAGGACCCACGCAGAGTTGTCTGTGGATGCTGGGGAGCCCTCAGAGTGGGACATACTTGACGCGTCTTTTCCCGATCCGGCATGTGGCCAGGATGGTATCGACTCTCCGCACGGAGCTAGCGGGGTATAGGACAGCCGAGCGCTTGATGAGGAGTCATTCTCGTGGCGAGACTGCGGCTGCCCCTCGGGATCCTGAGCCCTCCATGCACTCAGAGCGCCGGCGTAGCCGAGTCCTAGGCGTGGGCATGCGCCTTCAGAGGGGTCTCGTAGGGATTGAGAAGCCACTTGGCTCTCCTAGATTTTGTATGATATATTCTTTTGTATATCCCGGGCTCTTTGAGCGTTTTGACCATGCTTAGCGCATGATGGCATTGTATAGAAACTTTGATCATATATATATATATATATATATATATATATATATTTTTGGATCAAACTTTTGGCATTTATGGCTTTGTTTCCTTTCCAGTTTCCTCATGTAAATTATGATGTTATGCATGTATGCTCCTTAGAATGTATGTAATGGAGAACAAATGATGCAAGTGTTTTATTTTCTTTTTGTATTTCATGATGCTGATATATGATAATGTAGATACAATGTGATTTTGAATCTTAGTTTCTGTAAGCAATTTTGGATACTTCATATTTGTTTTGGCAAAGTGGTGAAGATAAACTGATATGATGAGCAGATAAACCTACCCCTACTCCTAACTCCACGCAACTAGTAAGATGCGAGGGCTCATCACCGAGAGTTGGGAAGGGCAAGTTATGAAATGTGTTGAAATGATAGTGATGAAAGATAGACAAAGCTTTGGCGGAACCAAATTAGGATGCCACAAGCCTACTCCACTCGAGTGACTTCATAGTTTTGGGATGCAACTTGCTTTGCGGTTTATCTAGACTTAGATCCGTAGATGGCCACATGGTAGACAAAATCTGGGCTTTTAGGATTTTGAACTCTCTTGGAATTTTGGACATCCGATTCATTTGTTTTTGACTCAAGACTTCAAGATTTGAATTGTTTGTTTATGACCTTTTGCATTTGTTTGTCAAGAGGACCCCCTACACTTTGCCCCATGCTACTAGTAAGAAGCGTGGGTTTATCACCGTGGGCAAAGCATAGGTGAGTAAGGGCATTTCCATCCTTTCCCAACCCTACGTCACTAGTAAGAGATGCAAGCTCATCACCAAAGGTTGGTGGGGCAAGGAAATGTGTAAAATTAAAATTTTCTGTTTGATCTATATTTGACTTGTTTACTTGAGTAAAATGTCAGTGTGTTCTTATTTCCAAAGAGATATACATATGGGATAGATGTGACACCATGAAGCTTCTAGAATAGACCATAGGCAAGACACCTATCCTAAGAAGAAACCAAAAGTGAGAATAAACCCATGAGATCTTGGCATGGTTACCGTTAAGACCTTGTCATATCTAGCTTTATTTGATGAAATGATTCCGAGATAGTTTGATGATATCATGGAAATGGAGAAGTATGATTAGAGTGTTTATGCCAACAACATCATGAGTTTGTAATGAATTGCTTTGAGAACAAATTCCTTGATCACATTTTTTTTTTGCATAAAACAAGCGGACAAAATGATCCTAATCTATATGAAGATGCAATGTAGATATAATTATAAATAGTGCTAGTTGCTTACGCGTAGAATCATTTGAGGTGTAGGGAATTGACTGTTTCACCAAATTCCTCACCTTCCAACGTACATAAGAGGTATGCACCATTTCCATAGTCCTTCATGACTCGGTATGGGCCCAACCATTTGGGCCGGAACTTCCTTCCTTCGCCGGTCTTTTTGTCGATCCGGCTATCTAGCCTTAGAACTAGATCACCTTCATATATGTCACGTTCATAGACTTTCTTGTTATACTTTGCCACATCCGGTCAGCATAGACTCTGTGCCATTGTTCAACATCTAACCTAGCTTCATCTAGGCTTTCTAGTTGGGAAAGACGTGCTTCTCTATAAGCGTCTTCATCCAGATCCCTTGTAATGAAATGCGGAGACTGGGTATTTCAACCTCAAGCGGGAGAACTGCTTCTGCCCCGAATACTAGCGAGAAAGGAGTCACTCCTGTTGGTGTTCTTATTGAGGTTCGGTGGGCCCATAAGGCCGGATATAACTTCAAGTGCCAATCTCGTTTGTTTTCTTTCACCGTTTTAAGGAGAATGGCTTTTAATGTTTTGTTTGTCGCCTCAGCCTGTCCATTGGCTTGAGGGTAATATAATGAAGCCGTATGATGGCTTATTTTAAATTTATTGCACAATTCATGAACTTCGTCATTCTTAAAAGAAGTTCCATTATCTGAGATAATGATTTGTGGGACACCATACCTGCAAATGATTTGGTTCAAAATGAACTTGGCGATTACAGAACCCGGTACAGTAGTAAGAGGCATAGCCTCTACCCACTTGGTAAAATATTCGGTGGCCGTGATTATAAAATTATGGCCATCTGTGGACGAGGGAGAGAATTTCCCTATCAAATCTAGGCCCCATGTGGAAAAGGGCCATGGAGTAGCGATCGGTTGTAGAGCTTGTGCTGGCATGTGAATCTCGTGGGAGAATTCTTGACACTTATGACATCTGCGTACAAACTCTACTGCGTCGTGTTCTAGAGTGGGCCAGAAATAGCCCATTCGATGTATTTTACGAGCGGTGGCATGGCCACCAAAGTGACCCCACACATTCCACTGTGAGATTCATGGAGAATCTTCTTGGATTCTTCTGTGTCGACACATCTTAGAAGCATTCCATCGAACACTTTTCGATAGAGCACTTGCTCTATAATGACGTATTTTGCTATGATAATGCGTAACCGCCTTCTTTGTTGTGGTGTAGCCCTTTCTGGATACGTATGGTCCATGATATAATTAATGATATCAGTGTACCAAGGACACTCAGAGATAGAAGGTCGGGTTTCAATGTAGTATACGCACTCATCTGGAAAATCCAGATCTACTAGATCACCTCCATCTAATGGGTTATCAGCTAACCAATCCGCGATGATTTGTCCCTTAACGGACTTCTGATTTACAAATGTTAATTCGAATTCTCCCATTAAGGTTATAAAACGTCCAACCTTTTAGACAAGGACCCTTGCGTGAGGAAAGTTCGTAAATGGTCCGTTTTTACCATGACCCTTGTTTCTTGATTTAGCATATAATGTCTTAAGCGTTTGGTTGCAAAGACTATGGCGAGGCATTCTCGTTCTGCTTGTGTATAACGTGTTTCATAGTCGAGCAACGTTCGGCTAATGAAATAAATCACATGTTCTCTCTTGTCATCGTCTTCTTGAGCCAGCATACAGGCTAGCGAGACATTGGTAGCTCACGAGTATAAAATTAACGGGTGATCTAGCTTAGGTGGCATTAGCGTAGGTGGTGATAACAAGAAATGCTTAACTCATCATCAAAGCTTCATTGCAATCTTCAGTCCAATCAATGCTATAATCTTTCTTGAGTAGATTGTTGATTGGATGAATGGCGAAACTTAAGTCCGGATGAATCTCCGGATTGCACCAAGCTTTCCGAGAAATGACCTGATTCCAGATTCATCCGAAGGTGGGACCATTTCGAGGACAGCCCAAATTTTGGTTGGGTCAACATCTATCCCTCGTGACGATATGATGTATCCTAGGAGCTTCCCTCCTGTTACACCAAAGACACATTTTTCTAGATTTAGCGTGACTCCGTATTCTATCAGACGTGAAAGAATGATGCGAAGTACTTCCGGATGGTCACAACGCTTCTTGGCCTTAGCCAACAAGTCATCTACGTAGGATTCCATGATTTTATGAATTAGATCATGAAATATATATGTCATAGCTCACTGGTATGTAGCACCAGCGTTCTTGAGACCAAATGGCATAACAACATAGCAATAAGGTTCCCCAGGAGTTATAAACGTGGTTTTAGCTTGATCTTGTTCAGATATTCTGATTTGATTGTATCCCGAGAATCCATCCATGAGAGACAAAAGTTCAAATCCAGTTGTTGCATCAATAATGACATCAATGGATGGCAACGGGAAGTCATCTTTAGGACACGCTTTGTTAATGTCTCGAAATCTATGCAGATGCGTATCTTCCCATTTTTTTTTAGAACGGGAATGATATTAGATACCCATTGAGAGTAATCGACTGGTTTGATGAATCCTACTTGGAGGAGCTTTATCACCTCCTCTTTCACCATGAGAGCTACCTTAGGTTTCATTGGTCTCGATTTTTGTTTAATTGGCTTTGCATCTGATTTAGTGATGAGGTTATGTACCGCAATGTGCGGTGTAACTCCTGTCATTTCTTTATAACTAAATGTGAAAGCCTTCTGATGTTCTTTGAGGATTCGAGTGTGTATTTCTACTTCTGATGGAGTTAACGAGGATCCTAGTTTTAAGATCCTTGGTTCATCCTCTGTTCCGATGTTAATATCAATTGTTTCTTCGATCAAAGAGGCGTTACCTTCTTCAAACTCAGGTGGGGCTGGAGGTAAATCTAAATCGTCTCCATTCTCGACTGAGTATATGCTAAGTTCCTTTTGTGGGAGAAGCTCCATCATGGGATTCCCGTAATAGGAAGATGAATGTGGGATTAAGGACAAATCTATCACGTGATGGGAGAGATGTAATGCTGCATAGGCGTTTAAGAAATCAAGAGTGGTTGTATCACTATCAATGTGTGTTAGGATAGTAGATTTGTCCTCATCTTTGTTCATTAAAAGAGGGCTTGACATTGCTTTTACCAATGGTTCATCACGAAGGGATACCATGAAACGGGTATCCTCTAACTTACTTGTTTGGAGTGAAGCGTGATGCTGAAGTTGCTATTGAATCAGCGAGAAGATTTTTCTCTCGCGGGATTGCTTCAATTGATATGAAGTCAAACTCCTTGCTTAAATCTAATACAACTGTTTTGTAAAGCTGTAAGTGCTCGGCTTTCATTTCATATATCTCAGAGACTTGGTTCACTACCAATTGTGAGTCTCCTAAGACTCTGATGTTATCAACACCGATTCTCTTAGCTAAGATGAGGCCAAGGAGGAGGGCTTCGTACTCAGCGCCGTTGTTTGTGCATTCAAATTTAGTTTAAAGGCAAATGGTAGGACTTTTCCCTCGGGAGAAGTAAGGATTATACCTGCCCCAGCTCCATAACGACATCTAGCTCCATCAAAATGGAGAGTCCAATATTTAGCTGGGAGTATGGATGTTGGGATATTTGTTGTGTTAACATCTTCTACTTCTACCATGCAGAGATCCTCTGCTGGAAGAGAACCAACACCTAGGGAATATCCCATGCCTACAGAATCAAATGGTAGGAACATTGGTAGATCCTGTTCTAATAATTCAACAATTTTTGCAGTAGTTCCTAATGATACTATTTCTACAGTGTTAGCCTCATCTTTGGGGGCTGGGGTTGCCTTGGCTAGGCTCATAGTTTCAAGATCTGTCGTAGGTACCAACTTTTCTTCTGGTTTTGCGTCGGTAGGTTTATTAAGTTGGTTTGTTGGGAGTTCAAACTCCGAGTGCACGCCTGGTCTTTTCTTTAAGTCAGCTAGGTGTACATCGAATGGTTTTGGATCACCTTTGGCTACGAATATCTTCCCTAAGTGTAAAAACCTTACTTCTTGAAATAGCGTAGAAGGGATTGCCTTCATGCGGTGTATCCATGGTCGGCCGAGGATCATATTATAGTTAGTTTCCCGATCTATAATATAAAACTCAGTCAGATGGTTTTGGGTCCTAAGGTGACCGGTAATATTATAGTTCCAACCGAGGTGGCTTTAAGGCTATCATAGCCTCTTAGTGTGTTTCGAGTTGTGGAACAATTGGTTTCTCCATACCCTAGCTTTTGAAGGAAAGAGAAGGGGACTATGTTGACCGCTGCCCCATCGTCTATCATTGCACGCTTTACATAGTTGTTATAAACCCATACTTGCAAATGTAAGGCTGGATCACCTCGGCGTGCGATCTCAGCATCTGTCGGCATTTTGTTTATTTCGAATATGAATTCGACATCCCTATCCGCCTGCCCCGGAGGATGAACATCAAAGTCTATATGATTTACCTATGTTTCAGGAGGTGGAGTGATGTTAATTAAATGACCTAAACCTAATGCTTCTAAAAGAGCAGCCCTGTGGGCAGGAGAGTTCTTTAGTAAGTCTAAAAATGAAATGTGCGAGAAGGTTTTTGTTAGGTCATTAATTAAATCATAGGCACCCACAGGTTTTGCTACTATTTGTTGGAAGTTATCTGTCCCTGGCAGGTGGCTTGGACTTGGCTGAGAGAAATACTCTCGTGTCCTTGTTACAGCTTCGATGGGTAGTTCGGCGTCTAACTCTACTAAACCGACTATCTTAGGTCATGGCTGACTTCCTAGTTGTGGCGCAACTAATGGATTTAGCGAAGTTGAAGCTTCATGATCATTGTTTCCTGTCATTACGCTCTTGTTTGTCCCAGTTAGATTTAGCCTATTGTTATCGTGATTTGGGAGCGGATCATTAAAGATCTTCAGGGGTGCGTTTTGAGGGGAAACGCCCCTGAAAAAGTATTTGATGTTGGTGACGTAGGATCTGCCAAGAACATATCCATGAAAAGTTGTCTTTGTTCATCTGGCAAGCGTTGCATGAATTTATTGTAGTCACGGCACGTTCTAGTGTCATGGCCCCAAATTTTGTGGAAACCACAATACGAATTAGGATTGTAATTCCTAGTTTGTTGGTTTGGTGCGTATTGTGGCCCAAAATTTTGATCAAACCGTTGCCTATTAGGATTAAAATTTTGCATTTGTTGTCTTTGGTTTGAATTCTGGTTTTGGTACCTAGTTGAATTTTGGCTTGGACCCTGTGTGGGATTTTTCCGTTGTTGTTGTTGTTGTTGTTGTGGATGATTAAAATCCACTGTATTGATTGTCGGGGTAAAGTTGTTGTTTCGTTGGTTGTTTATTTGTGATGGAGTATTGACAACATTTACCTTCTTAGGCTGGTCGGTTACTCCATCTGTTGTTACACCCCAATTTTTATTAAGGATTTTAGGTCCTTGATTGACGTTCGTGGTAGTAGGATAAGTTGTAGTGTTCTGGTTGGAGGTGATTAACCTCCCATTTGCTCCATATGTTTTGCGACCACTATCAATTGCCGCTTGATCTATTCGAGAGCGCTCTCAAGTACTTCATCGTAAGTTCTTAATGGGAACTTCTGGACTTCTTCCTTCACCTCTCTGCTAAGAGAATGAAGGAATAAATCACATAGTTCCATCTGATCCATGTTTGGAGCACTTGCCGAAGAATAAAGAACTGTACGCCACCTTTGGATGAAATGGGCGACAGATTCGTTGTGTTCTTGCTTGATGTGTAAGAATTCCCTGATTCCTGTCCTTAATAATTTGTTCATGTCAAAGGCCTTGATGAATTCTGACACGAGTTGCTTGAACGAATGGATGGAAGCCTCAGGTATTCTATAATACCAATCGAGCGATGCCTTCCAAGGTTTTTGGGAATATTTTAGCAACAACCCCATCCCATGGGAGTAGTTCTCGAATGGCTGTAGCGTAAGCCTTGATATGTGCATTCGGATCTCCCTCACCTTTGTATTTGGGCAAGTCGGGAAGAGGTCTTGGAAGCATGACGCTTCGTATGGTGAAATCTAAGGGCTCTTTCAAATATTCTGAGTAGGTCCCTATCGCATAGGTTTCGACCATTGATGGTGCCTGTTGAGGGAGCGGCGGTGGAATGGGTTGTTGACATGGCATAGCGTACATGTTAGTGGGGGCATAAGGAAACCCCTGTGTTTGAGGAACCATGCCGGAGAGGAGAACATATCCCCTTGTGGTGATTTGGAGTACATGTTTAAGTATGCAGGGGTATTGTCCAAAAATGGATTACTTTGTATTAGACCGGGAGGAGCGGTGTTAGGAATGGCAGCTCTTGTTGGGGTTTGTTGTGAATACTGAGGAGTCATGCCTAACGTGCCTACTCCTGTGAGGAGGTCTACTTGGCTAGGATGGTGTGGAGGATTGGAACTTCCTGCCTGCATAAATTGTGAATTTTGACTTGCTTGGGCAAGTTCTAACTCCCTAACCTTTTCTACTAGAGTTGAAATGACTTCATTTGGTGAAGTCCCGATACTTTGCCTTGGCGGCATTTGTTGTATATCATGGTGTTGTATAGGCATGTGATATCCTGCTATGAACTGATCGCTGCCCTGCCAAGTTTCTCTCGAGGGTATTTTCTATATGCAGTGGCATAGAGGTATTTTCTCGAAAAAGACCTCGGGTTGTGTTTGTAAACCTCCTATAGGTGGGTACATACCTTGAGAACGTTGTTCATTCCTGGCATAACGTACCAAATGTTCATCATCTAAACCTAGGTATGAGTCTGATTGTCTACTAATTTGTGGTCTAAGTAGTACCTGAGGAGATGAACTTGATTCTCCTGTGAGCGTCATATTGTTCGAGCCTGAAGGCTCTGTTTGCCGTGTTTGAGCGAACTGATCCAACTCCTCTGTTCGGAGGGATGAGGTATATCTAATCCTTGGAGTTTGTGTTGACAACTGGTTAGTTGAGTAGTTATCACCCCATACTGAGAGTGAGGGTGATGATTGTCTATTTTGTTGGGCGTAGTATGCCTCAAGACCCAAGAGGGGTCTGCCATATGCATCGAATCCCGACATATTCGGGGTATATGAATACCCGCAGAATAATGGGAAGGAGCGAAGGTGATGGTGAAAGCTAATGAGGTAGTAAAGATGAAAGAGTCATTTAATTTGAAAGAACTAGTAGAAATCTGACTCCAGAGCGAGAAAGTAGAAAATTTCACGTCGGGTTCACCAATTTTGTAAGATGTGAAGTAATGAAGCGAAAGATGAGTACAAATAGAAATATGACTCAACTAGAAAGTTTCACGTCGGGTTCACCAATTTTGTACGATGGAAAAGTGACAAGCGAGCTTGGGAATCTTCAAGTAACTCTTCCTCGCACCCGACCTCCCGAGGTCGTGCCGAGACATAGCCGGTGGGGATGGAATATGTGTGGGATACAGACAAACTAGTTAGGCAATCTAATGTCTTCTACACGCACTAGTGGAAATTGTGAATCTAAGGCAACGAAGGCCCTTCTAACCTGAACTGATGTGATAGATCGATCAGCAAGGATGACTACTCAAAGGCTCCAATCAATATCGAGCTCTGGCGTGATTCGGTCTATAGGTTGTGGAATACGTGGAAAATGACCTGGGATAGTTTCGTGTATGTCTCCAGATAAGGTCATAGGGTGGATGGTAAATATAATTGACTCTATGGGTGATTCTCTGGCCTAGTCCAGAACTCCTTAGCTTCGTTAGTTGTTGTGTCTAGCAAGGATAACTATTTGATGATGATAGGTGGAAGTGGAGTAGATCTGAATACTAGTGTACGTAGGCCAATATCTATGTCTGATTCACCTATGGATTCGTTGGGCTGTGGGATTTGTGGGTCACAACCGTATATTCATGGTTGTTGCGGACCTACTATGGTCATGTATGGAATCAGTCCCTAATCCCTAGTATCCAGTAATCGTATGCTTTCTCAGCTTCTATATTTAGAATCAATAACTGTGATCTTCTCAGAATATCTTACAGTTGTTCGTGCAACCTGAATTCTTAGGCTGGTATCTATATCTATGAGGGTGTCTCCTGCGTCCGGCTGTGGGACCAAAGGATCACAACCAAACGTTTTCTCTCTTTCAAACCCCTCCACAGTCATGCGGGCATGTATCTAGGGTAATCTGTAGTTTGGTTGACTTGACCAAAATGTGTGTGCTTGGTCGTCTTCTATGTTTAACCCGTGCAGTTGGAAACTGATTTGTTGCAAGTTTACCGTTGTTCGGAAGACTTGGATCCTAAGATTCTTGATCTATATCAGTTATGGCTGTGATGAGATTGGGTTGGGGCACGATTGGCTCGAATATGTATTCTCTGGGCTCCCTAGGTCCCGTGATTGTCATACAAAAGCAACAATGTAAATTAACTACAACAAAGTGAAATTTAACTACTTTGAGTATATCTATAGCATATATGATTTCTCTATTTTTGTATTTTCTGATGAACTATTCGAATGAATTTAAAAGAGTAACTATTTAACATATCTAGAATTGACAACTAAAATAACAAATTAAAACAAACAAGATAACCGAGTATAGCTATTTGTCTGTGCAACTGTGAATCTATTCTAAATAATGAAATACTTGATCTAGTCTATTTGCAAGACTCTCGATCCTACCTCAGAAGTGAGGAATGAATCATAGTCTCTCAGAAACTATCAATCCCCACAACTTCCCCGGCAATATCGAAAGTGAAATTGACTGAAATAAAGTGATTAACTACTCTATTTGATATGTTTCTAATTTAGAACTTTGAAAGCTAGAACCTGGATTCTGCAGAACAGTGGCGAATCCGATGGTGTGTGTGATCTTGTCCCCTCAGTGTGATCTCCTCATTCCTTCGTGTTCACGTGGATCCAAGAAAAGTGTGTAATGCTAGCATCAACAGAAGTAGATATTGGGACAAAGGCAGCTTAAGATACAGACTGAATACAATGCGAGTAGGAGAGAGATAGCGCAAGAGTACAGAGCTTGGCTTATGCAATTCCTAGCGGGATTTATTGCGAGTCATGCAACATAAAACGTCCAGAACCTGAAACTATCCTGTTTGAAGAACAAAACCTGCAACTTTAATGGCTTCCTATTGAAAACAAACTATTCTACTCCAATGGATTGGATGAAATATCAACAACACTTGCACAAGATGGATATGTGGCTTCCTAACAAAAAAAATACAACTAACTAAGCATGCAATGAAAGAAACTAAGGACTCTAAACAAAATGAAAGACTAATCTATTGCAAAGAGAAATTCAGAGGCAAATTTGAGGGGCCATTTGCTTGAGCACAAGCCAACTATTTATAGCATTTGCATTTACCCAAGGTAAAAACCAAATAGAACTCTTAAACTATAAACAATGGCAAAACACTATTCCAGGGAACCAGAATCATTAATGCAAGCTTATGGCGGTGAAAAAAGCTGGTGAATCGTTGATTTTTACGTGAGTCATGTTAAAAGAGCTTTTGGAAAACACGTACAATGAATTATGCTTGCTACATTTAGAACCGTGTTCCACACAAGGCCATAAGAGGAATGCCACCCTTTGAATCCCGGTTTGGATGCAAACTCCGATGTCGAGAACTTTTGCATCTTCGATCCAATGTTATGGCTTGGATTTCAAAAAATAAATGCAAGGATTTGGAACCATAGTCCAGACATTGTATTTTTGTAGGGTATCCTATGACGTGAAGGGATATTGATTGTTGAACCCTACTACTCATCTAATTTATATTGATAGAATTATGAAATTTGATGAGTCATCTTTGAGTTCTACTTCTCCACCCTCTGAGGTGCTTATGATCTCTGATTCTGATTTTGACTCTTCCGAATATGATGTTATTGAGAATGCTCCTCCTCCGCTTGATCCTCCTTCTCCCCCAACCCTAATGCTTTGGAGTCTTTCGATTCTGACAATAATGATGATGAGGAATTTTTCCCTTCTCACTCAAGTGAAGAATATATAGATTCTTATCCTAACTCACCTCCTCATCGTTGTTGGGCTAGGAAGACTTTATAGAGTGTTGGAGAATAGATGGGAGATCCTTCAAAAAGAGATAGAATCACTAAGAGTTTGATGGACCTCACTCCTTCCCCCGCTTCCGACCCTCAATATTTCTAGGAGGTTTCTAGGATTCCTGAGTGGGATTCTGTCATAGATGAGGAGTATTCCTCATTCATGAAGAATGATACTTGGGATCTCACCCTCTTTTCGAAAGGAAGAAATTTTTTTCGGTGTAAGTGGGTGTACTAAACAAAGTATGACGTTGATGGAGAATTCAAAAAGTTTAAAGCATGATTCGTAGCTAAGGGTTTCCCTGTAACTAGGGTTGATTAGTTGAAAACATTTTCTTTGGTTACGAAGATTAATTCCATTTGACTAACCTCGCCATCACTTCTATGAACATATGGGAAGTCCACCAGATGGACATTAAGAGTGCCTTTCTTCATGGGAACCTAGAGGAAGAGATCTACATGGAACATCCTTTGGGTTATGTGCATGATCCCTCCCTCATTTGTAAGTTAAAGAAGTCTCTTTATGGTCTTAAACAAGCCACTCGGGCTTGGTATGCCAAAATGGACTCCTTTCTACTTGCATCAGGTTTCTCTCGGTGTCATTGACCCTAATGTTTACATTCTGCACAGGATGACTCGATTCTTATCCTCATTCTATATGTTGATGACTTGTTTATTACGGGAAGTTCTTCCTCAATCATTGATTATGTGAAGATTTTGTTAGCTAACAAGTTCTCCATGTTTGAGTAATGATTCCTTCATTAATTTCTTAGTATTTGGATTTTGTAATTTGAATGGGGCATTGTGATTTCAACCTAACTAATCCCTTTATTTTCTAGCTTGGTTCATATGTCCAATTGTAAGCCTTCTCCTACTCCATTCTTTTCTGGGGTTAAGTTGGTTTCTGATTTCTCTACTCCTATGGTTGATGGTACCCTTTATCGACAGTTGGTGGGGATCTTGATTTACCTGACTCACACTCATCTAGATCTATTGTATGTTTTGGGATCATGTCTAGATTTATGTAGGATCCCCATGAATTGAATTGAGAGAAACAAAGAGGATCCTTCACTATGTTTGTGGAACTTATACAAATGACATTCACTATCTAGGAGGGACAAAGATTGACTTGGTTGGATATATAAAATCTGATTGGGCCGGTGATCTAGATCATCGAAATCTACCTTATGCTACAATTTCTCTCTTAGTTCGGGTCCTATTGGTTGGTCTAGTAAGAAGTAGAATGCAATTTCCATATCATCCACTTAGGTAGAGTACGGAGGAGCAGCTAACACCGCCACATAAGTTGTTTGGTTACAGGTATCTATACGAGTTTGGTATTCACTTTTGATGGCCTAACATTATCTACTATGACAACACAAGCACCATCTCAATTTTCTAAAATTTGGTTCAACATCAATGGACTCAACACATCAAGATCCATACACACTTCATTCGGGAGCTGATTCATGATGACATCATCAACTTGTAGTATTGTCAAACTTCCGACCGTGTTGCGAGATATTTTCACCAAGCCCATCACTAAGGCGGAGTTTATTCACTTGTGGTCTCTTGTTGGGGTGAGGTCCTCTATAGCCGCACATCTTTTTGAGGGTTTCTAGTCCTCTTCTCCTCTTCTTCTTTTCAAAAGAGATAGTGTTTTTACATGGGCACATTATCAGACTTGTTGTTATTAGGACCCATATGACACATTTTTCTTAGTTGTCTAGGGGAGTTCTCTTTCTGTGTTGACTTGCCATGACCTATACCTCAAGTTCAATTAAGGGGGTGTTGGTGTGTGTGAATTACATCATCATCACTCAGCATCTTATCCTTCTTACATGGCGAGTCATCTTGCTTAGAGATATCATAGGTCATTAGGTGTAATTAGGGTTTCATGTGTCATGCACGAGAGTTACACAACACTCATATATATGTACTGTTTCTATTTGAGTTATGAGAATGAGTAAACCTATTTCTTCATCCATGATTTTTCTTTTGTTTGATTTTTTGTTGATCACTTGGAGTGTTCACGTGACCATTAGAGTGCAACCTTGTCGATGCACATAGGGCTCCATATTGATCCTTGCGAGAACAATCTCATAGTTATAGATAGACAAAGTGTTGTTATTTATTATTAAAAGAAACAAATAATCATTACAACACTTTTGATTGTTTGAGTTAGAATTATATTGTGTCACAATACTTTTAGTGCACAAGTTGAAATTGTATTTTCTATATAATTTCCATTTACAAATATATTTGTTCTTGAACTATACACCTTGACTTATAGAGGGCTAGTTAGTTCACACTAGCCACGTAACCCTAATATAAGTCCCCAAAGTTTGTTTTCCTTAACACCTTAGATCAAGCCAAATTATCTCATTTCAAGTAAACGAGTCACAATACACAAAGTTAGGGAGAAGAAGAAAAATAGAAAAATAGGTGAACATGGCTATAAATTCAAACATCAAGCAAAACTAAATCACATGTGAGAAGTATTTGTACATTCCAAATAGTCTTTCATGAATGTTTTTACAACCCTAGAAATCTCCTCTGTTTACCTCCAAATGTTCGAAAGTGTTATAGCTTTGGGTACACATTTCTAGGTCTATATTGTGAACACATATAAGTGTCTTCTATTAACTAGAAATCACACGTGAAATGTGCAATGGAAATGCCAAAGAGGTGTGTTGAAGAAGTTAAACTTGAGGGAATGAAAAATTTAAGAAGGAAGAGGGGCGATGAATAAAGGGTTAGAGGGAGAAGTAAACTAGTGGGCAAAATGTTGGGGGAGCATTGTGTGAAACTCTTTTTTCAATCATTTGAAAGAGAAAGGGGTGCAATGTGCAAGTCATTGAGGTGGCATAATTTGGATGATGAATGCTTCCAATGGAAAATTGCATATGTTTGAATCCTAAAATCTACCTATGTTAGATACATAAAATATACATTTATCATTCCTTAGTATTTGATTTCATGCACATTTTCTATTAGGATTTCTCTTTGAAAATTAAGGTAGTGATCATGATTTCCCCAACAATAGTCATGATGACATCGTTGTCAATGGCTACCAAAACAAAACCTCGACCTTCCATTTTCCTCGATACGTGTAAGGCACATCCACAGAGATTCCCACGATGTATGGATCATGAACTCTATATATGTTAGATACAAAAACTCTTCATTAAATGTTTCTTATGTTTCCGATTTCATGCACATTTGTAATTAGGATTTCTCTTTAATGATTAAGGTAGCTATCATGGTTTCCCCTCAACAAAATCCTAATGAATTCATCCGTCAATGACCACCGACACAAAAATTTGACCTTCTATTTTCCCCAATGTGTGTCAAGAACATCGATCGTAGCTCCCATTTGGAAATGCCTACTAATGTAAGTAACATTTGAGGCATTGAAAAAAAGGAGAGAAAATATTCATCACACTTGGGACCTCCTTCGATCCTCTATCTCATCCAAGGTTATAAATAAGGAACATTTTAGTTTGAAGATTATAATTTGGTTGATCATTGTTAGAATTCACTCGCATCAATCTAATTTGAAAAATGACTATCAGCGTAATCACTTGTTAACGTAACAATTTCAACAACAATATCATACAATACTATTTATGGATTCTTCTTTTTTGACGTATCTTTTTTGTGTGTATATATAAGTGTCATCGCTTGCTTTTACAACTTTTATTTTGTGATAGTTATTTTCCGGTGATCTCGGGACACGCACTCCTTATCCTCGAAGTCAACACAAACATCTAAGATGTCTTGTGGACTTGGGGATGGCGAAAAGATATTCCTCAATGTCTCGAAAATGCAAAAATGAAGGGGATATCTCGGGCATGTCCCCCGAGTTCGGGGACGCACCGAGATGTCCCGAGTGCTTTATGAATCAAACTACACCATCGGTGACATTGTGGCATTCTTGGGATGTTTGAGGGACGTTCCCTATCTCTTGTCTTTATTTTAATTTTTAATTTTTTAAATTTGTCTTTTTATTTCCTTAGCAATCATGTTGATTAAGGAATTGATTATATGCTTGAATCATTAAGGTTTTCAAAAATGTATCATTATATCTTTAGTCTTGTCTATCACGGTTCCAATTTCTATGTTAATGCTAAAAACCATTGAAACATCTCCAAATATGACATAAAATAAAACTTGGATAAGAATGAATGCAAAGAAATCAAAGATAACACCTAATAGCTCCTCTAATGGAATGAATTATCTAAGATGATAAAATGCTATAGTATAGGCTAATCTTAACATATTTGCATTTAGAAAATGAAATGAAGAAAACTAACATGAGGGTTAACTTTTATAATTGAATGGTAATGAAATGAAGCTTTTTAGATCCTTAGTAATCATGGGGATAATAATCCCAAGGTTTCAAGAATGGAGTTAGTTCCATGGATAAGACATGGTTTATTTGAAAACTGGAATGAGTTAGCTAATTCTTTAGAGAGTTTAAGATGTCCTCTAGTGACTCATGGGGATTTAGAGGAGGGTTTATTAATTAACCAAAAGTGATTAATTAATGTGGGATAATAGCTAAGCTTATAGTTAGTTTTGGATAGAGGAATAGTTATATGATTTATGTTATGAGAGGATTTTAATCAAATAAATGATGATTTATTGATTAAATAAAGAGATTAATTAATTAATTAAGAATAATTAATTAATATGATTTGTGTTATGAGAGGATTTTAATCAAATAAATGACGATTATTGATTAAATAGAAGAAATAATTAATTAATGAAGAATAATTAATTAATCTAGATAGAAAGGGGAGCTTAATTAATTAAATAAATAATTAATTAATCTAGATAGAAAGGGGAGTTATTAATGAAGGTCGTTAATTGCATCATTGTTGGATAGAAGAGTTAATTAACTAACATAATGTAATTAATTAATGATGATAGTAGAGAAAATGTGTGATTGACGATATGTCATCAATTTGTGAGAAAGGGTATAATTAGCACAATTTAAGTATTTAAATTGCTCGAGTTAAATTATAGGTGTCTACATTTTCCCCTCTTTGGGGTGGCGTAAGTGACGCCACTTTAAAGATAGTAGACAAATAAATTTTGAAGGGTAGAAGAAAAATTAGTAGAAGTGAGAGATGCCCCTCAGTGTCGATGGGGTGATGAAAGAAGGTGATCGACGATCGAAAAAGGTGAGAGAAATGGATAGAAGAATGGGTAGGGGTAGGATGCCCCAGGTGAATCAGAAGAATAGTGTTGATAGGAGAATGATGTAGAAGAGGAATGAAGATGGAAAGAAAAGAGAAAGCTTTCATCCATAGTGTATTGAAACAACTTTAGTGTCATCATATTGCCAAAGATCTACGTCATCGGTCCTTATTAAAAATATAAGCATATGAAAAAAAGTAGAATGACATGAAAATCCATACTATGAACAATTTTCCATTGCTAAAAACACCAACTCAATGTAACATACAAAAAGCAATGCAATATGAGAAGGAAACAAGCTCATTTAATAGGGAAACAAGTACAAACACACATACTCAAACCAACAATGGTCAAGATGGTTGTACAAATGTTTTGTTATCAAGTGAAGATCCCAAATGTTCGTGATTGATGAAAAGGGTGAAAAATGATGCCCCTAGCAAGGATACATGCAAGGGAAAATGATGAAGGACGTTAGGTCCAATGATAAAGCATTGTACGCAACGAAACAATATCAGGAAACTGGATGTGCCCCAGAGTACCGACAAAGCAAACATGCTAGCTTTGTAAATGGTTGTAAATTTGATGATCCGATGAGTCATTTGATTTGTGAACATGTGAAAATTTATAAATATATGGAATGAATACCATGCACAAGACACGAGTTTCAGCCGCTATGGGCTATTTACCTATTTTTGTAAATTTTACAATTTTTAGGATTTTTGAGAAATTTTGAAATTTTATGTGTTTGTATTTTTCTATGTTTTTAAAAAAATTTTATTTTTTTTTGTAATGTTTAGGGATTTTTTATTTTTTAGAAGAAATGAGAAAATAGGAGATGGCCTAAAGCAATAAAAAAATTTCCTAGGGAGAAGAAATGGCGTTAGCCAGTAGTAAAAACACCCCGATGTGGTGAAAAGGAGTTAAAATTGATTATTTAATAAAAACAATCATTACGGTGGATAAAAAGTGTTATCAAGTGATCACGATGGTCAAAACATGCCCCTAGGGCATCACAAATGGTTAAAATAGCCAAATATACCCCTTCTAAGAGGGATAAATCATCGTGATTAGTACATTTGCTACCAAACCCTACCAAATTTTTACATGTGAGTTACCACGAGTGATGAAAGAGATGGCTAGGGTGAATCACCATAGATGCACTTGATACCATTCAAAAGTATGTCCAGAATGATGATGATGGACCATTCGTGAGTACCCCAACCCTTCCTGGTCTTTTTATGCATTTAATTTTGTATTTACTAGCATTAATTAACATTTAGACATGCACGTATTTATATGATTCATGATGATTACTATGGTTATGGATGAGGATTGGATCATGATGTTGTCTAATTTTATTTCTTATGTATGTACCATGATGGATATTGATGACGTATCACATGTGTTTGATTTTTATGATAGATCCATAGATGATATCAATTATATTGTATATGTGATGTTCTAGATTAGTGGATGGATGATATGATGATATTGGTGTGGGGGGGATAGATTTTGATATTTTGATCCCTCTTGCCCCATTTGATGATACGATATGTGATGATTAGCTTAGCATACATGTATGATGTACACGTAGCATTTTATTTATATATGATGTATAGATGATGTTAGATGTGATGATATAGATGGAGATATGATGATGTGATAACAAAACTATGTACATGCGACAAAAAACACAAGAAAATGTTAACAAACCTATCAAATATACATTGCTAAACAACATGAATTAACACAACTATGTACAATTATTTACAAGCATGCAAAAACACACTTCATATGTACAAGTAAGAATGAATCTAATCTAAGCAAGAAAAATGAATCTAACAAAGTATGTTTAAGCGACAAACTATACAAATGTACAAGCAAGCAGAAACTATACAAGCAATCAATGTACACAAACTAACAAACAAAGCAAAAAAAAAAAATAAAGCAAGTAAACTAAAGCTATGTTTTTGTAAGATTGTTTTTAGTGTATTTTGCATTTGTGGGAATTTTGTGAAACAATTTTCTATTGTTTTTGTTTTTTATTTTTTATTTTTTTGTATTTTTTTTGTTTTTCTATTGTTTATGGTTTTTCAAGTCTTTTGATTTTTTTTGTTTTTGAACATATTTGAATGTTTTTGTGATTTTCTAAGGTTTTCAAAGCTATGTATAGAAACCGAGAAACGTGGATGCCCCCAATGTTAGATGGAGAATATACAAGGGCATGCACCACATATTTATAAACAGAAGGTGAAAGTGAAGAAGGTGCCCCCAACATTAGATGGGGAATATACAAAGGAAATCCCTTCACCAATTTACAAGAGGAGAAACAACCGGATCAAGGCTTGACAGGATAGGCTCACAAGGAATCTCGGATGCCAGAGTGGAACTAGCCCCAAGCTAAGTAAAAGTACCCCTAGAAACCAGATGCTTGTGAACAATGAGTCCTCCCAAGGTGCCAGAAGCTGGTTTTCACCAAGGGATCTATCCAAAGTGCCACAATTGTGTGGTTTTCACATATGGATGACCTGCTTTCTTTTTCTTTTTTTTTTTTTTTTTTGTATTTTGATCCTTTTTTACTTTTTGTTTTTTTTTTTTTGCATGTTTAAGCATAGAACCACTTAAGGTGCATGGCATTCATAGGCTCACGGGAGCTCATCTCCATTAGATGAGAAAGTTTGTATGCTCTTGTTCCATATTTTTCCACAATGACGTAAGGTCCTAACCAATGTGGTTCAACTTTCCTTTCTTCTCTCTTTCTACCCTTGTGTTGAACTGATTCTCTTTCATGACCAAATCTCCACCTCAAATTGACGAGGTATGATCCTTTTTGTTGTAGTTCTAGGAGACTCTATTTTGATATACCTTGAGATGGTTAAGGGCACAGATGCACTTTTCATCTAGGAGTTCCAATTCTTCCAGCCGGCCACTCTGTAATCCTCATCTTTGTCCAGATAATCCCTAAGAGATATCCTTAGGGAAGGAAGCTCTATTTCCAATGGGATGATAGATTCTGTTCCAAACACTAGGGAGTAGGGTGTCACACCAGTAGGAGTGTGAATGGAGGTCCTATAAGCCTAGAGGGTTAGGTGAATTTGCAAATGCCAGTTGATGACTATCTTACTCACCATATTTTCCATGATCCAAACCAATGTTTTGTTAGTGGCTTTAACTTTCCCATTACCTTGAGGGTAATATGGCATGGACCACTTTAATCTTATTTGAAATCGATGACAAATATATTTCACTATCTTGTTCTTGAATGATTTTCCATTATCAGTAACTATGGCACAACAGGATGCTGCCATACCAAAAATAAGGTGATTCATGATGAACTTTGATATCTGAGCACCTGTAACATAGGTTAATGGAATGGCCTCCACCCACTTAGTGAAATATTTTGTGGCCATGATGATGTGGGTATGACCATCAGATGAGGTAGGGGTGAGATTCCCTATTAAATCCAGTCCCCATTTGGAAAATGGCCATGGTGTTGTAATTGGTTGTAAAGGTTGTGATGGTGCATGGATGAAATTTCCATACTTTTGACATAGAACACATTTCCTCACATGGTTGCAGCAATCTGTCTCCATAGTAGGCCAGTAGTAGCCCACCCATAACAACTTCTTTTCTAGGACCATTCCATTCATATGGGCACCACACACCCCTTCATGTACTTCCTTGATCACTTGGACCGACTCTACTACATCTAGACAATGCAACAGATTCCCATCATAGCCACAATGATAGAGCATACCTCCTAGGAGGGTGTAATGGGCTATTTGGTGGATAAGGATTTGTTTTTCGATTAGGAAATGTCAGTAGGAAGGTACCACTTTTTAAGGTAGTCATAGATAGGTGCATACCAAGGGAGTAGGGACCAACAAACTTCACATGCCAAATATGATTCTTGGTATATCATATATAGGTTGACGTAGATTTTCAACAAAAATGGCATATCATTATTTTATGGTGGAATCCATAACATAGAACCCACTATTTCCATTGCATCTACAAATCGGTTTTGTGCCCTTGGAATTTTCTCAAAGGTAATACACACAAAGTATTCTTTCAGAGTTTCCACCAATTTCTTGTATGGGATGAGCTTTTCATCCTTGACCTTGTACTCATCATTGACTTGTTTGATAATCAATTGTGAGTCACCAATGACCTTACATGGTGGATATTCCATTTTATTTCTAGCTTCATCCCAACGATGAGTGCCTCATATTCTGCTATGTTATTTGTGCAAGGAAAACCAAGATGAAAAAGCTTAGCGGATAGGGGTCTCTCAAGGAGTGATTAGTACTACTCCTACCCCTGAACCATGGAAAGTGAATGATCCATCAAAGTGGACCTACCACATGATAGATTCTTCAATATACATTAGTGATGCATCTAAAGCTCCAGACTTATAGGTTTTGTTCCAAGTAAAGGTGCTTCTTGCTAATTGGTCAGCAAGTACTTTTCCTTTAACTAATTTCTGTGTACGTATTCAATGTCAAATTCACTAAGAAGAATGATCCAATTAGCCATTCTACCTATAAGGGAGGGTTTTGACAATAGGTATTTAAGTGGGTCAACTTTAGATATAAGCTTGGTTTTATTATTCAATAGGTAATGGTGAAGTTTTTGAAAAGGTAAAAACAACATCCAACAAGATTTTTCAATTTGGGGATAGTTGAGCTCATAGGAAATCAAGGTACGACTAAGGTAGTACACAACTTTCTTTTTTGGCTTAGGTCATATTGTGCAAGCAAAAGCACCAATAGAAAATTGGGTAGTGATATGTATAGAAAAAGTGGCTCACCAGGGGTTGAGGCATGAGGACAAACGGATTGGCCAAGTATTGTTTAAGCAAGGAAAAGGCCTGTTGTTGCTCTAGTCCCCAAATGAAATCAACATCCTTTTTAAGCAGATGAGTAAAGGAATGGACACTTATCAACAAGCTGCAAAATGAAGTGGAAAATGGCTTGTATTTTTCCTTGCAAGCTACGTAACTATTTGATATTCTTGGGAGGAGGCATTTCAGTAATGGCAGTGACTTTGGCTGGGTCCACCTCAATCCCTCTCCTTGATACAATGAAGCCTAGTAACTTCCCTGATAATACTCCAAACACACATTTCTTTGGATTCAACCTAACCTTATATTCCCGTAGATGTTCAAAGATATATGCCAAAAAATTTAGGGTGGTCTTCTCTTGTCTTGGAATTCCCTAGGATATCATCTACATAGTCCTCCATGATGTCATGGATCATATCATGGAATATCACTTTCATCACCCTTTGATAGGTTGCACCAACATTTTTGAGGTCAAGGGCATTACTGATAATAGAATGTCCCCCAAGGGGTTGTGAAGGTTTTCTTGTGTTGATCTTCTTCTACTATCTTGATTTGATTATATCTAGAAAATCCATCCATAAGAGAAAGCATTTCATAGTCCCATAGTTGAATCAACAATCATGTCAATATTGGGCAAGGGGAAATCATCTTTTGGACATGCCTTGTTGATGTCTCTAAAATATGTGCAAATTTTGATGCCTATAGGTTTCTTTTGTACTAGAACTACATTTGATATCCATTCGAGTAGTCAATAGGTCTAATGAACCCTATTTCTAGTAATCTTTCTAACTCTTCTTTAACTAGAAGAGCCACCCGTGGATGCATTTTTCTTAGCTTTTTGTTTGATGGGCTTTGCATCTGTGTGCACAACTAAGTTGTGCACTACCAAATTGGATCTAAGCCCAACATATCTTTATAAGACCATGCAAAATATATCTACAAATTCTCTAAGAAGAAAGGTGAATGTCTTTTGTTCTTGTGCTGAAAGCAAAGCTCCCAACTTGACTATCTTTGGGTCTTTTTCCATTCCAATGTTTACGTCAATGGTTTCTTCTACCAACATTTTTGACATATCCTCCATATGCATAGGATCGGGAGGAAGGTTGAGATATTCTTCCAAGGGCATCTCTATGATATTTTCACCCTTGGTGTGGTCACTTTTCTTGTCCATTGATTTTTTTACTTGTTTTCAGCCAACGCCTCAAAGAGGTTTTCACTGTGTGACTTGACTTTTTTTTTCCGAGGATTTTCGTTGGAACTTTTTCCCTCACTTTTTCTTAAGTTTTGCTGACCACGAAAGCTCAACTTCCTCTCCAAAATATGCAAGTATCTAAGTCAATGTAGAAACCTTTCTTATGGTCTCCAATTGGAATTGTATCTCATGCCCATGAATTCTGCAATGGCCTCATCATTCTCAAAGAGGTCCAATGGCACATGACGTTGTTGGTCCCAATCGACAAGGGAAGGGTAGACAAGGTCAATTTTAGGTTCAAGTGGGGGTTAAGGTAAGGACAATGGTATCCATGAAAAGGTTTGTGGAGGCAAGATCCTCATATTGGCTACAATGGGAATCTGTGTCATTGTCTGTCTAAATAATCAGAGCTATCCTCACTCGAATAGGTAGCATCTTGATCATTGGGGTGGATCCATATATGGAGAATGTCAATACCATAGCATATTTTTTTTGAAATGTGGAAGTGGGACTGGCTCCCTTGGTCCTTTCTCATATTTTCCACATCCTAGGCCTTTGTAGCCCATAGAATACATCATTCGGCTAGACTTTTCATATTCAGGGATTTGTAGCAAGTAGGTAGGTTGAGTGTCTTTAGGGACCCAAGTTGTAGGTGGGTCCAAAAATTTCTCTTCTGCAAGTAATCCCCTAGTAAGAATTTCCCAATAGTTCATTCATCTCTAGGCCATTTGAAATGATAGTTGGGCCTTCCTCTTGTTTTTTGGTGATAAAGATAGGTCTGAAACTAGGAGAGCTTGTTGCACATTGTATTCTCCACAACCATACTTCTAGAATTTTCATCTCCCATGAATCAAAGGGAGAAGTAGATGTAGAAGCTTCACGAGTGCAAGAACTTAGGGAGTCTAATCTACTCATGATTCCATAGCTTCTTCTGATTGAAGGGGAACAACTATATCAATAGAAGGACATGTATATGTACCCTTACGAGAAAAGCTATTGAGAGCTCTATGCAGTGAGAGAAAGGTTTGATCTCCTTGTATTGTAACAAGTGTGTCCTCATGTTTTAACTTGATGCATTGATGGAATGTTGATGGTATGGCTTGCATGGCATGAATCCATGGGTGGCCAAGAAGCATATTATATGGAAGTTCCAAGTCTAAGACATGAAACTTGGTATTGTGACAAGTTGGTCCTACTTCCATCAACAATGTGATTGTTCCAGCTGACTCCCACTCCACATTGTCATAAGTGGTTATGGTAATAATATGGGACTCTAGATCTTCCTCTCATGTCCTAACTATTTGATTAGTTTCAATGTGCATATATTCAATCCCAACCCATTGTCCACAAGCACCCATTTTATCTTCTAGGGGTAAAAAATACCTCTATATATAGGGGAAGATTATGTGTGTGATCTTCATTGGGGATTTCCTTGTGGTTAAAGGAGATGTGTTCACTTCGGTGTAATGTTTTCCACCGCAGCTTGTAAATGTGAAGGGTCTACTTCCATTGGCACTCCTACCCTCTGAGAGTTTTTTGTATAAGATGTCCTTATGTACATTTGATATCTTAAGAAGATCTAAGATTGAAATCTTGGCAGATGTCTTCTCAAGTTGTTCTAAGATATTATACTTGACCATCCTGAGGGGTAGACGAAGAGGTTCTAGGATCATGAGATGGGTGTGCCTGTTACCACAACACAATCCTTTCCCTTGATCCTAATGGTATTCACATGTTCATTAGAAGAGTGGACACATCCAATGAGTGAGTCATAATGATTATTGTCATTTTTGGTGTATAGATAGTTTGTAACTTTGTAGCTTTGGGATGACTCTCCTTGATCCGACCTTTTCTCATCTATGATTTTCCATGTTTAGGGAATGGTTCTTTGAATATCCCCATCTTTTTTTTGGCATTTGATTTCTCTCTAGGGTGTCAACTTCTATCTCTCCATTGTCAATGAGATCTTGGATGTAGTGGCAAAGTCTTAGGCACTTGTCTGTCTTGTGTCCTTTTACATGATGAAAATCACAATATTCATGCTCTTTATACCATGATGGTTTAGGAGCATTTTCATCAAAAGGTTGCATTGTTGGATAAGTCACCATGTGGACTGCATCCAATTGTTTCAATATTACAGAAAAAGACTCATTAAGAGGAGTGAACATTCTACACTTTAGGTGGTGGTTGAATAGGTCCTTTGGTCAGTTTAAAAGGTTGACCAACTTGAACTATTTGTACTCATTTGGAATCTATGATTCCGTCTCCCACCACGTTCTTTTTTTTGTTAAAGATCTTTGGATTTTCTGTTGGTTTGGCATTTTGATTATCTTTAGAAGGTGATTTGATTGTTCCTTTTGCAATGAGGGATTTTTCTATTTGTATGCCCTTTTCAATGACCTCTTCAAAGGTATGGACACAATGCATTTGTAAATGAAAAGTGATGTCTGGGTTTAGATTAGGCACAAAGATGCTCACAAGTTGTTTTTTAAGAAATGCACAAGGGAAGCGGTCTAGCTATCCCCACCATCTTTGTAAGAAGCTAGTGAATGTTTCATTAGGGCATTGTTTAGTACTACACAAGTCTTCCATAGTTATGTCACTTTCTATGTTGTATGAGAAATGTCAAACAAACCTTTCTACTAGTTCAGGCCATGTGAAGATAGACCCACGAGGTAAGCGAGTGAACCATTCTAAGGCTTGTCCCCCTAGACTCTTTGGAAAGAGTCATATGAGGTAATTGTTGCTATATGCCACTTCTTGGCATGCCATGTAAAAATATTTCACATGATCTCATGGGTCACCTTTCCCTCTATATTTGTCAAATTTTGGCATGTCAAACTTCTTAGGAAAGGGTTGAAGCATAGCTTTATCAAATGGATGGGGCATAGCTCTTCATATTGGTACTTTTTTCTATGCCCAACATTACTTTCTTGAAGGCTTGTAAGTGTTGCTTTCATGGATTATATTTCTTGTGTAAGTAATTTCTCTTTAGTAGGAGAAGCGGGAATATATACGTGATTGTATTCCATATTTTCTCCTTCTTGGTTTTCCATGTGAAGTTCACTAGTTTTGACCTTAGGCTTCTCCTTATGTACATTTTTGTTTGTTTCCTTCATACATGAGATGTTAGTAAAGCTAATTGTCGACTAAGGTTTTGGATTTGTTGTTGAATAGTGACTTCTTCCTCAAGAGGTTCTTCTTCTTCTTCATTGTGTGGAGGTTGTTCCACATTTTCATGTTCTAATCTAACTCTACGTGGCATCTTGATGAAGGGAATTTTATAACCCACCATATTATCATTTCCTACATTGGATGTGGAAGTGTGCCCATGTGTTAGGATATCTTCCATGTTAATGAGAGGTTTTCTTCTTCATTAGCCTCATTTGTGGTGGGATTGTCTCATGTTCTATAGGCATTCTAGCTCCTAATTCCACCACTCTTGCTAGCACCCAATCTTTGTTTCTAAAAAGGAATTCATCTAATAAGGTGGGGTCAAAATCAAATTCCACATGTGTGACCCTAACTCATCACCACTATGATCTACCATCTCCTCCACTTCTTTCTCTGGATAATAAAGGTCTCAAGATCATGACCAATAAAGGGATTTGACCCTTGTTTGTTTGAAGTTTCCCAAGTTTGTGCTTGTTTTGTTTCAAATTACTTTTTTCTAGCTCCCAATCTTGTTTTAGGGGCCATGATGTATGAGAGTTTCACTAAGGTGTTTTGAATTTTTTCAAAAGGTATTGATCAAACCTAAGTGAAAATCTACAAATGTCAAAAATGTCAATAGTTCAAAGTATAATGAATGTCAAAG
Source organism: Taxus wallichiana var. yunnanensis (assembly GCA_018340775.1). Lineage (NCBI taxonomy): Eukaryota > Viridiplantae > Streptophyta > Pinopsida > Cupressales > Taxaceae > Taxus > Taxus wallichiana. The sequence goes on along the minus strand of CM031234.1, from coordinate 819,873,599 downwards.
GATCAATGTGACAAAGTGATTGTTCTAAATGAATAAGTCAAAAGTGACAAATAAGATACAATCACATAATGTTTAGTTCTAAAACCAATCAATCAAATGATGTACTTCCTAAGTTTGTTTCCAAATGGTAGTTGGTGTTTCAAGATGATTAACAAAAAAGTCACCACTTATGTCAAGTTCAAAGAAATGAACAAGGCATAAGTAATAACAAGAAGTTAATATGCGATCCCCAAACAAAGTATACTAAAAGTGAGCTTGAATCCAATCAAGACCTATATCCCAAAAAGTGGTAGTTATGATTGTGAATGACACAAAAATACCACCAAGATATGTTAACCAAACTTTGCGAAAAGTAAGGTATTAATATCAAGATGATATTGATATAACGTGCACAAAATGGTAACACTCAACACTTTTCAAAATCGAGGTAGTAATTGAAATCAAAATAGGGCTAGAGTATACCAAGAATTGTTAGAGTGTGTATAGCGTAACATCACAATATAGATATTTAGGCCAAGTTTACAAGAAACAAGACGTAAATACCAAAATTGTAGTGACACAATATAAACAAAATAACAATTCAAAGGAGAATCAAGGTGATGAATCAATCCTAACTACGATGATGATGATCTTGACTTGGGTATCAAGATAAAAAAGGATACCAATGATATGAAAATGTCTCCACACACTTTAGATGTTTAACAACTCATCCAAAACATGGATGAGCATAAATGGACACAAAAGTGGTGAATACAATCAATTAACAACACAAGGGTAGTCACTCTTCTTCTAATCAACAAAGTGTCAAAAGAAAGTGAAGGAAGTAGATCAATTGGGGGTGAAAAATGTTGGCCTCACTTTGGTAGAGTTTCACCTCACCTTAGGGTGAGTGAAAAACTAAGAAAAAGTAACGCTTCACACGTTTCGTGATGAATAATGGCTCTCAACTCAAATTGGTTTTGAAATGGTCAAAGTTGGCTCCTGGTCAAAGATAGCTTCCTAGGTGGTTCACTCAACTAGGTGTCAAAATTATCTAAGAGCGAGCTCGGTTTTCCAAGGTTTCCCAAGGATTATCTCAACTTTACTTTACCCCTTCAAGCACAAAGGGGAAATAAATGCGTCCATCATGTACTCTCACTGGGGTCACGATATGATAACTTTGACACTAAATCTCATGTGTATACTAGTCAAGTAGGTGTGCGAAAACACTTCCCATTTCATCCACAAGGTTCCCTCTTGCATGGACTACTTTGGGGTTCTCTAGGACCACCCCCATTTTGTAGCTTAAGGCTTATGCCAAAGGGGTTATGTCCTAGTTTTAAGTGGATGGGCATACCCTTATCCGAACCTACAAATCAAGTGTTTTGAATGTGGTGTGTTTTTTTATCTTTTAGACTTAATGTGGTTTATTCATTTGTCCATTTGGAAACCTTGTAACACACGTGTAGTTAGAAAAGTTTTGTTTCAAACTCCTTTCTTTGACAAGCATTTTTAGGTCCTGCACTCAAGCGTTAGTAGTTCTCCAAGAAAATCACATTATTTAAAAGAGGATTAAGAGTTTCTTTTGATTCTCAAGATCATCCAAGGATGCAAGAGAAGAGCATACACAACAAATAATCCAACTAAAAATAAAGGAAAATTTAAATTAATGAACCATACAAAAAATCTTGATAAATGTTCATTCCCTTAAACCAAAAATGAAAGATGAAGTTTCCAATTAACCAAATGTTAGAAAATGAAGACTAAAGTTGCTTTTGATTCTCAAGATCACCCTAAGGTGCAAGAGAAGAGCATACACAAACTTTATCCCAACTAGATAGAAATGGAAAACTTCAAATCAAAGGACCATAAAAAATGCTTTGTAAAAGGTTCATTCCCTTAAGCAAAATGAATAATCAAATTTCTAAGTTAATCCAAATGTTAAAAAGATAGAGATCAAAGTTTTTTTGATTCTCAAGATCACCAAAAGGTGCAAGAGAAGAGCATACACAATATTTGGTCTAAATCAAGTAAAGCATGGAAATACAACATTCATCAAAACATTAGACATGTTAGAAAATGACTAGTTTTACAATAAAGGAAAACTACAATTTATGTAAGTATAAATCCCAAATTTATGTTTTCATTGCATATTTCACTTCAATACCTTTCCAACGCAAAAAAAAAAATGGAGTCATTTTGAGTTTGGGAGAAAATTTATGGCCTTCGGAAGATGGGTTACACATATGCTCTTATGCTCACGGGTATGCACTTAACATGTACTCAAAAAAATGTGAAAAAAACATCCCTTAATCTGAAAAAGGTCAAATTTTCCAACCAAGATTCAATTTTGACAACAACCCATCACATTAGTATATGAATAGAAGACTCAATGCTATCAAACATTAACATTCACAATAAAAAACTTAACATTTTCAAGAAATTGACAAAACTAGCATGTAGAATGATGAAAAAGTAAGCTCTAAAAATGAAAACATGGAGAAATATTGAAATTTTCTCACCAAGATTCAATTTTGACAGCAACCCACCACATTAATATGTAAATAGAAGACTCAACACTATCAAACACTAACCTACATGCTCAAGAATTTAATATTTTCAAGAAATTGACAAAACTAACATGTAGAATGTTGAAAAATGAAGCTCTAAACATGAAAACATGGAGAAATCTTGAAATTTTCCCATCAAGATCCAATTTTGATAGCACTTTGCCTCCTTTATACCTATAAGGAAGACTCAACACATGCAAACTCAATAAAACAAGTTAAGAAAAACAAGTTAGATCAACATGTGCAAAAGAGGGTTAGTAACCAAAATTGAAACATAACTACAAAAACTTGAAATTAAGTGCAAAGGACAATGGAGTAAGTCCCACTGGTGTGCCAAATGTGTATATGAATTAGTTAACAATGCAAAGGAAATCAAAGCTAACACCTAATAGCTTCAATACAATGCTAACTAGATCAATATACCATCATGCTTAGAGCTTAAGAAAAGCTAATCTATTAACATATTTGCATTAGAACATGAAATGAAGATTCAAACTAACATGCTAAACAAATTAACCTCTATCTCTAATTTAATGCTAATGAAATGAACCTATTTAGATCCTTAATAATCAAAAGGGTTGATTGTATGCTTGAATCCCAAGGTTTTCAAGAATGGAGTCTTGTCAATCCATGGCTATGAGACCATTTGACATATCTCCATATGACTTCAAAACTTGGATGAATGAATGCAAGAAATGAAGATAGCTAGCTCCTCTAATGGAAGAATTCTCTAAGATGATAAAATGGCTATAGTATAGGCTCTATGCTCATTTAGGTGTAAGTAGAAAGGTTAGAGGAGGGTTCCTTTTATAACCCAATGGTTAAAGAATCTTTGCATCCCTATTACATGTGGGATAATAGAAAGGTAGGTTAGTTATGGATAAGGAATGGTTTAGAAGTGGTTGAGTTTACTTTAGGAGAGTTTAGTTTGTCCTCTAGTGACTCATGGGGATTGAGGGGTTTATTAATTAACCAAAGTGATTAATTAATAGGTGTGCAAGCTTATAGAATATTTTAGAGGAATAGTTAGTATGATTTATGTTATGAGAGGATTTTAATCAAATAAATGATGATTTATTGATTAAATAAAAGAAGAGAAATTAATTAATTAAGAAGCCTTTGCTTAGCAAGGTCATTGGTGGTTTGATAGAAAAAAGGGGTATTAATTATTTAGAAATAATTAATTAATCTAGATTAAAAAAAGGGAACTTAATTATTTAGAAATAATTAATTAATCTAGATAAAAAGGAAGCTTAATTAAATTTATCAAGATAGAAGGGAGTTTAATTAATTAATCAAGATAGAAAGGGGAGCTTAATTAATTATAAATAATCAATTAATCAAGATAGAAAGGGAGCTTAATGCCTTATAAATAATTAATTAATCGAGATAGAAAGGGAGTTGATTAATGTAAGTGTTGTTAATTGGCATCGGTGTTGGATAGAAGAGTTAATTAACTAACGTAATGTAATTAATTAATGACGATAACAAAGAAAATGTGTGATATTGACGATATGTCATCAACTTTGCATGGGTATAATTAGCGTAATTTAAGTATTTAAATTGTGAAAGCTAAATTATAGGTGTGGAACATTATCACACTTTATTTCAGATCTTTGGCATATCTTAAATAAATTTTATCACATCATGTTATTCATTATTAGTTATCATATTTTTTTTATCAAAGTTGATTAACATCCATCCTAATGGGTTATCACTTCTCGGTGACCTTTTCAAGAAACCCACCATCTTATCTAATGATGTTTATATTCTCTTTGTCCATCCTATATAACTCACCATGAAGAGGATCACCTTTCTCCCGAATTTTCATCATCATTTCCATCTTGATCATATTCTCTTTGTTTGTAGGTTATATCACTCACTTAGTGTAGGATCTTTTCTCCCTCTCTCATCATCTTTCCATCTCCATTCGGAACATTAAACCCTCCCATTCTTTTGATTTCTAGATTCTTCCTTTCCATTAACTTGTAACAAGAGTGGGAAATCTCATCAAAAAGTGAGGATGACTTGGAATGTGAGTAAATTGATGGCATAGAATTTTTATTATAGCTTAATATGTTATGCGATAGAATTAACTGTCTTCAGAGCATATTTAACCTCCTTAGGCTTTCTTTTGAATGTGAGTTTGCTTGAAAAATTAACTAGGGCCAAATGTGGGAGAAGAGATAAACACATACTTAAAATGGGAGGGTTTTTATAAAAGTAGTTTAAGAGATCCAATAGGAAAATTATAAATGTGGCGATTACTGGAGAGATGAGTAGTATTTATCAAGGTTTCATAAGAAGTAAATTGTAATTAAGATTATTATGGATAACATAAAAAGTGGTACATAAAATCTTAGGATTATAATAATGTGTAGAGTCCTTGATCCAAGAAATTTATGAGGGACATTATTATACCCTCTAATGATAAGACTAGAAGGAGAAATATCTTGAACTAAAAATATAGGAGCATGTCAAGAGAGATGGTCGTAAACATTAACATCATAATTTATATCAACTAAAACACACTTGATGAAAAATAATTCATAAAGACATGTACTAAACATACATACCTATTACCAATAGTAGGTTGAGGTCAAGAATTTCTAATGATGATTAATCCAATGGGAAGATAGATCCTCGGGTAGGATGGATGAATTATGGTTACGTAGGAGTATCGGGATAAATCTATGTAACATGGAGGATCTTGAAGAATTAATCTTACATTGAAGGTATCGCACCAATATATTGAAAAATTATATATTTTGATCTTAAGAGGATGTCACATGAGAATCAATAAAAAGAAAAATCCTATAAAAATAAGCATGCCATACATTTCCCTAAATCAATTAGGGGTTATATTAACCCATAATACATAAGGAATAGATCTTATATTCATTAAAGTGTTCAATTGATCAAAAGTGGGTTCACCAAAATGTTTAACCCTTAATTAAATTTTAGGTAAATATAAGTAGGTTTTAAAATAGGTTAGAATTGATTATAAATCTTACGAATATGCTTTCAATAAAATAATAACTCGAGATAGTGGAAAAATATAACATACACCAATCAAACTAACTTGCTATTAAAAGATTAAACATATGTATGAAGGCACTTAGGCTGATTTCAAATGAATTCTTGAGATTTACCCTTCTAAGGAAATAATAAAACTAGGAAATCTAAACTTAAATGACCTTTAGAACACCCCTATTTGTATGCATTCCACCTAATATGGAGAACCATACCAAACTATCAAAATCAAGTATTGTAAGGTCTTGACAAAATTTCATGATATCATAATTTCTCTAAATCAGCCTTACTAACTTTCTAGGATGGTCATCTTTCTTAGTTTATTTGTCACTCTCAAATCTTGTTTGTCACACATGCAACAATGCCTCTTTGAATGTTTCTGGTCATCATCTCAAACCTATATCCTTAGATGAAGGTCCCTAAGTAAAACACATTAGAAGGGTTCATTGAGCACCCTCATATACCCCCAATGTTGGCACTTTTTAAAGAGGTTAAAAGTACACGTCATTATCCTCCTAACATGTAATATCTAGATAGATCAATCATATTTGGCATTTACTTTAATCATGCTTAGTTTTTGATTCAAGATGTTGTTAAAATTGTTAGAGGTAGGATGTTTGAGTACTTATAGATAAGAGATGTGACTACCTTGACCTAGTGATCTAAAGGACATTTGGCATACTAAAAGTTCCTTATTTCTCCTAATTTGGTTCCATATGGAAGAGCTCATTAGTAGCTTCCTCCCTTTTCATCAAGGAAAAATAGATATCGTATGTAGGATATATTGTCTATGTAAGATCATGTGCAAGTTAGAAAAATGGAAGACACATAGTTTAGTGGTAATGGAACTATGTGAGTTCCTCAATAACTATCCTATTGGGAGCCAACAAGTGGTAAAATTTGTCAAAATAGAATGGAAAAATTGGGTTTTTTTCAACTCTTAGGTCTTGATGGTCAAATGTGGGACTTGCCTTAGTCACAACATTTCCATCATCATCAGAGATCATGTAATTAGTGAGACACATTATTTACCAATTCACATCAAGTTTTCCACCACATTTACCATTTGCACATACCAAGTTCATATTCATACTAAATGTCAAGTCATACCACACAAATACCTAAACCAACCCACATACCACGAGTTAAAATATTCAATCAAGCATGAGTGTCCAAAGAATATGGTGGTACTTTGACCACATTACCACATGGAAGGGATATATTTAATCCCCACATGTCTCCACACCCCATCGATGTGGTATTATAATTTTATACCATAATTTATTTAAGGCATCTTTAAAAACATGCAAAGGAAGGATTTTAACTACAATGAGAATGGGATATTTATTACCAATCTGTTACATACCTTTTAAAGGCTTAAATCATTTAAATGTTCCCACATGATATGATTCAAGACTATGTGGGATTTATGGGATAATGGTTTCCATCCCTTATAAAATGCTTATCCCTATATGGGATTTTTTTAAATAAAGGATATTATAAAAATGGATATCCTTGGACCCAAAACTATATAAAGGCCCCTCTCACTTATTCAAACACACATCCAAGTCATTTTCAAAGGCATTGAATGAATTTTATCTCCATTATAGCCTTAGAGGAAACCAAGTGAAGGAAAGTGAATTCAAGGCAAAAAGGAGCATTATAGTGTAATTACTCATTTTAAAGGATTGTGTAAAAAGCTTATTTTTCTTGTGATGTCATTCAAGTTTGATTTCATTTATGATGAAAACCTATAATAGACCAAATATCCATTATTGTATCAACATTATCATCAAATTGACCATGAGAACCCATTATATTGAAATTATGGTTGTAAACCATGAGCCCATTTTTCCATGACATTTTTCCAAATTCCTTGATCGGACCAGTGATTCACTTGTCAAATTGATCAAGAGTATATTTTATTCCTATAACCCATTTCATGTCATTCTTGTTTAGGGTCCCATAGTGACAAAGCCCGTAATAGATGTTAAAAGACTCAAACTTGAGCTAGAGCAAAAGTCAAGTTGGAGGGGAATTTTCAAAGTCAAAAGATATTAAATGATTCTAACCCTACTCTTCCCACTCATGTGTTCCATAAAATATAAAATAATCATTGTATTTTACTACAAAATAAGAAAAGTTATTTGATGTAAGATTTTTCCTTACATAATCCTTATATATTGGTTCAAAGATTAAATGAGGAGTTTAAATGTTTTTATGTTGACCTAAATCTAGTGATCTTTGTTGTTAATAATTTTGTCATGATTTTATGTCGTGGCTTTGTTATTTGTTTATTTTCATTCCAACTATATTTTAACCATTTAAAATATCTTCATCAAAAATCAAGATAAATTGTAAGGTATCCAATAGGATTTAAAAAAGTTATTTTTTATTACACCTAATTTTTGGATCGGTTGTATCTATGAATGGGTTTTCGCTAATTTTTTAGAGGTTTGTACTTCGATTCATTTTAGTAGTGAATGTGGGGATTCAAAATTAGTGAACCATGGGAAAATTGTCTAAAAAAAATAGGTTACATGAGATCAAATGTCCAAATCATCGATTTTAGGAGGAGTCATCAATTGAGAAGGATGACAATCTAGAAAGGGAATCAGATCTCCAAGAGGATTGACTATTTCATGGATAATCCTTCATAGGTGTCATTCACCAAACTTGAAAGCTAAGTCATAAACTCTAAGGATGAAACCCCTTTGTTTTAAATTATGGATTGTCTATGAATTTTTTTGAGTAATTTGTATCATGAGTCTAAATATTCAATGGAGACAACCCTCTACATGTCATGTTTCAATCATTTGACTTTGACTTAACATTCACCATGTTCCCTTTCTTCCCATCATGAATCAAATTTTTATTTTGGTAAATTTAAGAAGTATAATAAGTATATTGGTGTGAATTTTATTGCTCAAGATGGGGTACACCTGATGGAAAGGGTATTGGTATCAATGGAAAAGAATAATTAAACCCATAGAGATTAGATAAGACTCTAATATACTATGATTAGGATATGGTGGCAGCCAAAAGAAAGTGGATAATTCTCTAAAATGGTTGACACAAGATTCCCTTTTATGCACACTAAAACATAGGAGTTTAAATGTTTTTTAAATGATTTTTAATTTACTACAAGAAAACACGTATAAGAACAATGAGTTTAATAGTGGAAAACTCATCAAAAAGTTTATTCCATTACTATATTACAATGTGAACATCTATGAATTTGGATCAATAATTAGTATTAGGAATTTGTATTTTAGTTACATCATGGGGATTCAATATCAAGAATTTGTATAAAATTGTTTTTAAAACATTATATGTTACATCTATGTGGTGCATAGATGTCCACTTATAAAAAAATTAACTCCTTGTCAAGGCGTCATATAAGAGAAGGTGGAAAGATAGGAAAGGGACCAAGAACAAAGGATATTGCTTTTCATATAATCCCTCACTAACACCAGCACTAGTACTTCACCAAAAAGCAAAGGTAATTTGTGGGTAAACTCTCTTTCAAACCCTCTTCTTTTAAATTACAATGTTAACATCATGAATTTGTATGACTAATTTATATCATGAATTAAATAATGGGGATTCAATATTAAGAATTTATAAAGACAGATGTTAAAAAAATTATAGTAAACATCTATGTTGTTCATAGATGTCCACTTCTTCACATTCCTATTTTTTTAATTTCTAGTGGGTCTCGTTGAAGAAAAAACCATTTGCATCAAGATATATTATGAATATGTTTTTTGTATGCAATATTATTTTAATATTTTGTAGATGGATGCTTGGAAACAACAAATGTGGTCACTATTATGTTGCATCCCAACCATGGAAGTTGATGAGCTGCACAATGCGAGCATTACACTGACAAAATTTGTAGGTTTCTCACCACCCTTCTCAGTTGGACCTAATAGAGAAAAATGGTTAACATTGCAAATTTTCGGGGGTAAATGGTCACAAAGAAACATGGAAGTGGTAGACATGATTATTACATCTGGGATGGTAGTGCTCCTTATCATGGATTCACAGCTCACACGTATGGATGAGGTTATAAGAAGATTGAGCAAAGAAAATCTCCCTGCAATTCCATGGAGAGACTACCTTGGAACATACCATCAATTTACCTTGGTTATACACCCACCTCCAAATGGTAGATGGCCTAGTTTGTCTGAAAACATTCTTGCATGGTGGGATGATGTTGACCGCCAGCTAGAAGAACTTGAAAAGTGGAGGTATGAAGAGTGGAAAGCAACTCATTGTGACTCTGATGAGTGTGATAGTGATTGTAGTGGGGATTCATGCACCGACCTTTATCTCTTATCATGGGTCCATATATTTTGTGTACAAGTGGAAGAAAATGCATTGGAAAATGTATTCCCCACTTTTGATAGATATATTTTGTACAACTTAATATCTTTATAATGTTAGTAGTGGCAGCTAATTCATCGTTATCATTTCTATGTATCTAGAAGCATGCGTACTAATGTTTTTATAGAAACAATGAATTTAATGGGTATAATGTTTGTTCTATTCTTGATTGTAAGAGGATACATCACCCTTTTTAGACTCTAAATTAGGTCAATTTATTGTGACAAGGATTAAATCTCTAATTGTCACGTTCCATGCAAATTATGTGATGAATTGAGCTTTAAAATATTCAAATTATTTGAGGTGAGTTTTTCAAAATGATAATTTCAAACCTACTCTCCTTGATTCCTCCTTTGTACCTTTGTCTTGTTGACCTTACTTTCTTAACAACTTTGTAGTATGGTCTCGGTCCTCTTAGCATATGCACTATTATCAATGACTCAAGAAAAATAAATCCCTTCGACCCTTTCATCATTTAATGCATGTTTGCGAAAATGATTTCAAAACACCCCCTATGAATTCCAAACTTCATTTTATCTCGTAAGCCCCTTTGTATATTCTCAACCACTTCACTCTTGTATCCCAACACAACTTCACATACAATTTACTTTTCCTACTGTCATGTTTTTCTTCTAGCTATGATAGTTTCAAAGCCTCTATTCACTTCATTTATTCACTTTAGGACTTCAGAGGACTAGCTAGAAGATTTTAGGGGTTTTCACACTCTCCAACTCTCTCAAAACATCTTCCCTCACAAAACCCTAGTGAGGGTTTATTAGTGAACCATTGAAGGTATATTTGGTTGTAGAAACCTCTAAACTTAGTTTCAAAGCTTAATGTTCTTCCTTAGAAGTCCCAGCATGGACATTCTAAATCATCAAAACTTACTATTCAAGCTTGATATACCCCTCTAATGCATGAATAACCTCAACAATATCCCACTACGCACTTGATAACATTGGTCTATAGAAAATAATAGTTTTATCAAACAAGATAACCCTTTTCTCACCTTACAGAGCATGGTTAACATAAAATAGACTTGTGCACTTCACTAATCCTCTTTTGACTGTAGACATCAATATTTATATAAGACACTTCCTCAACTGTAATGGAAATTTTAGTCTTGTAAGTTTTTCCTCTTGATTGCTATAGGGTTGTAAATTATATTCAAGCTTTATACTCACACATACCTTTCTAATTTTCCTATTGTCAACTTTTACCTATTTTTTTCCTACAAAATTTGAAACCCTGCTTTTCCTATTTTCCTGACTTTCACCCTATTTCCTATCTATTTTTGCATGTACAATAATCACGGTTTGAACATTTTTGTTGTTCATAGATTTCCAGTTTTTTTTATTTCTTTAAATTGAATTTATGATTAATGAGGTTGGTTTTATTATGCATGTGCTTTACATTACGATAGTAGCAACTAATTCATCATTATCATTCATATGTATCTACATTGAATTTATGAGTAATGTTTGTATCTAATGTTGCTTCTTATCAAAATAGTTTTAACATTTTTTTGTTCATAGATGTCCATTTTTTTGTTTCTCTAAATTTAATTTATGATTACTAAGGTTGGATTTATTACACCATCTTTGATTACATTTTTTACTAATGTAATGACACTTTTTTCTAGCAGGTACAAGTAAGCATGTGGGATACCATTCTACATCTCCCAATTGAGAACCCAACCAAGGGTTTATTTACATGCAACAATTTACATTGGAAAAACTTTCCCGACATCAATAGAGATGATATGTGGGTTGTGTGGATTGAGATTGATAGAGTGGAGGACTTCGTGAAAGGAGAATCAAATAGAAAGTTGTACCAACCAAATTTCATATTTCCATTGGAAAAAAATTCCATCACCTATTCTCAAAAAGAAGACAAGAATCAATAGCACTTTGGAATATGTGATGTGCATAGGCTCTCATTTTAAATATTGTGTACATGGATGCTTTTTTATTTCGTGTTTCAGTGTGAATGTGCTAATAATTTTCATATTAATGTGTAGATATTGGTGTTTATCACAGACACCCACGTACTTCGAAAAATTGATGACTTGCCTGCAAGACAAGTCCTTATTGTCGAAGAGAGAAAGGAAAAGGTAGCCGACTGGCCAGAAATCATATCCGATGTGGTTGTTAGTGTCATTTCAGCACTCGGATAATGGTCAATAAACATGATCAAATATTTCTCACCTACAATCATGTAGAACATGTTAATAGTGAAGGAAATCATTTCCATGGTCGAGAAATATGAACAATTCAAAATGGGAAAAAAATCACCCAATTTATTATCTCAAGCAACTTAATGAGTGGATTCATAGGTTACTTTTACTAGAATGTCTTCTTGATTCTATCCACCCTTAAGCACCTTGAGATGGTGCATGAGAAGCTCTGCAATGGTGAAACATAATGGGATGATTTCCTAAGAAGAGATGACATATTTAATAGAGAACCCTAAATTAAGGAGCTACAATATGTGTTTAACTTGAATAATGCGAGAGAAAGTGTTCGGGATTGGACTCTAGCAAATCCTCGAGTGATTTTTCTATCAAGAATATAATAATGAAGGTACTGATGAGGATGGGAAAATATTATTCATATTGGGCATCCAACTCCCACTTCAATTGGATTAGTTGTTGAGATATGGAAATGATATTTTAGTAGCCATGGATTTAAATGTGTTTAACTTGAGTGATGTAGAAAGTGTTCGGGAGTAGACTCTAGAAAATCCACAAGAGAATTATTTTTTCTATTAGGAATATAATAATGAAGTTACTGATGAGGATGGGAAAATACCATTCATATTGGGCATCCAGCTCCCACTTCAGTTATATTAGTTGTTGAGGTATGGAAATGATAGTTTAGTAGCCATGGATTCAACATTTGGAACAAATGGAACAAAGGTATTCTTTGAATACTAGCAATACTACTAGTTGATACTTCATTTATCATATATAGAAGTTAACTTTGTAATAGATTTTCATGTAGTTTCAATTATATATGTTGTTGGTGTTTGATTCTAAACACCAAGGGCTTCTCACATGTCTTGGGTAAGTATGTCTAGGTCATGTGCTAAGAATGACACCCAATGGATGTACTTACTTCGGAAAATAGTACACTTGAAAAATATTGAATGGAAAATAAATTCCTTCATAATAGAAAACGTGGATGTGGAAATAAAAGAAATAAGGTAAGTGTTGATTATGCTCATATGCACAACACAATTATAATGATTATGTCAGCGAAGTCTTACTAGCTTGTTCTCTATGTAGGAAACATTTGTTCGTGAGGTGTACTTATGCACGGTGCATGTACTGCACCTCGCAAGTGGTTGAATAATTTGATAGCCAAAGTAATAGAATATGATGTGAGGCAAGATATTTTTAGTGAACTTGATACATTGTGCATTTAGATGTATTGATGAAGAGATGGCTAATAGGAGGCCATAAAGTTCATAGAGAAGTATCATTACACACAACCCAAATTTGTTGAATATTGGGAGGAGCGTTGGCTCCACAAGGTTACAATGTGGTTGAGGTGTTTTCATACCCTCAAACATGTCAGGAAATAAACCAATGCAACTATAGAATCATCACATTGTTGCACATCGAAGGGTGGATTGGTTAGTACACCAACTAACCACAAGTGTTTACATATACTATTGATGGCTACAAATGAGAAAAAAACAATGGTTTTTACAGGAACTTTAAAGTTGAAAATTTTGAAAATATATCATGGGTTAAGGCTTTGCAAATTCTAGACTATCATGTCACCTTTCACACGACAGATAGACATATCGTGCATGGGCGCAAAGCTAGAAAAATGATACATTGAATTATCAGGTGTATAGTGCAACGCCATGATGTCAATGTGCATTTGTCCATTTTTATTCCAATCCTACACATGTAAACATGTAATTAATGTGGGGATGATGTGAGAGAGATGAGAAGTTTCATAAGTGGCATTCACGAAGCAGGGGAATTAGGCTTAGCTACTCCATCAAAAACAATGATTCGCATGTGAATGTATATTTTTTCTCTTCAATTTTCTTCACATTTTTTTTAATTCCCAATCTAAAATGGTTGATTTGTTTTCAATACACATATTTTGCATAGTGGTCATACAAATGAAAATGAAATTGATGATTGTATGGAAGCCTGAGGCTCATCGATGTTAATAATGTAAGGGAAAAACTCTAGTCACAAGCAGTTTCATTTATACTTTGATCATTGTTACTAGAATATGACATTCTTTATTTTAATAATTCGGGCAAGGAAACTGGACCAAAAATGTAAATGAAAGTGAAGCTCAGCTCGGATATTGGAGACTCACCAGATGTACATATAGATGATAATGTAATTCATCATTCCACTTGTAATCATTTTCCATTTTAGTTGTGAGGTAATTTGTAACATGATATTTGTCTTATACTAATAGATCATGCTTGAAGGGATGGAGAATGAACTAGAAGCATCTAGAAGGAGAGCACATGAGATATTTGAGAATTTCCTCAAAGTAAAAATAGCTGCGAGAACACTATATTTCTCGAGAGAAGTGTATGGAAGATGTTTACAACAAGGTCGAAAGTGCGTAATTACCGAATGCACTTGGGTTCTGCAACACCTGATAGCTCGACGCCTTTCTAGTGAGTGCAAGATGACCATGAAAACACCCTTCGAAGAGAAAAGTAATTTATAGAATTGATGAATAAAATAAGACAACGTGCATTTCATGTCAAGGAAGAGATAGCCTTGTTTCCAAATCCACCTAAGAATCACAAACAAAAATGTGGAATGAGGATCTACATAAGGCATCCAAATGTGACAGAGACAAAAATAATGGAGATACTGCATCTTAAATGTGTCATTCTAGGTTATATATAGAAATAATAAAGTTTATCACGATTCATAAGATGTATTTGAGTGTCATTCTAGGTTAGATAGTATTTGAAAACTAGATAAACAAATCTTTCTAAGCTTTTGATAAGTGGGCAAGAATTTATGACTTTTAATATGCGATTAAGTGGTCCTTAATATAGTGTAAATCTTATATAAGTCGAGAGAACATATCACCCTTTACTTGGATATTATGAATCTTTCCATAGTAGCAAGTTCCAAACTTCTTGTTTACATGGTGGAATATGCTCTTTAAAATGCCATAATTTTTGAAACTGGAAGAGATTCATTCCAAGATAAATGCGCATTCAGTGTTTCAAACCTCCCCAATGGGGACATTCTTTTTAATTGTTTAGGTGATATGTTTTTTATCAAGTTACATTCATTTTCTTTGATTCATTACACATTTGTAACATGCTTTCCACGAGGTTGAAATTGTTGAAAAATGTTTCATGAACGATTTATGTTCCTTGTATGGTGGTTGGATCTCGTAAAAAAGTCTACAGGGCCTTTAGAAACTCCATCAACATAACTTATACATCTTATCCCAAATTCACTCCTCAAAGTAATTTGGATAACCTGCATAATCTCCTCATGTTGGAGCAAGTAGAAATGATGGAAGGGTAAAAAATTGGATTTTGGGGGCCCCTCTAGGTTTCTCTCTAACTTCCCCATCCAAGAAAATTCAAAGAATTAGAAAAAATTGCAAAAAATGTAAAACTTTCGGCATGTGCTAGTGTATTGCGGTAAAATCAAGTTTTCTTGGAGCCTAGGCTACGTAGTACATGTATGGGACATCCAGGACCTGCATGGCTGAATTGGTTGATTTGCAAAGAAATTGAAAATCGAGGTTTTGGAGCCTGGTGCACAAGGAACGTGCGGGACATCCAGGACCCACATGGCCGAAATGGTCAATTTGCAAAGAAATCAAAAAAATTAGGTTTTTGGATCCCGTGCCATTGCATGCGTGGGATAGTTGTGACTCGAAAAATTGACTTGTCCTATTTTGTATAGGCGGTTCAAAGGGATTCAGTGGAAGCGGTGGTCAACGGGCCCTCATGACTAGTGGCCAGCGGCATTAGGACAATCAGACGCCGTGGACCCGATTTTTCCTCAAAATGTCGATAGGTTGAGACTTCCATCGGTGGATCGGAGGTTTTTGTCCCAAGGGACATCCAGGGACACCAATACCCAAAAAGCCGCATGTAAAAGACAAATGCAAATTAGACCCCAAACTTCAAACGGCCATAACTTTTGACCCTAAGCTTTGATTTTCACAAAATTTGACTTTTCGCAATGAGCACGACGTCCCTCCTGGCCTCACAAAAAAAAACCAGTGGATTTCTTAACCTTTGATTAGGGTAAGATATATAAAAATAAAAAAACATCTTCAGCTCTAATCAATTAAAAACCGGAGTCCATTAAATGACGAAATGCTTAGTGGCAACCCAAAATAGCTACCCGCTCGTAAGGACATAACTTTTGCATTTCTTAGCAAAAACACACAAAATTGGTACCGTTGGAATCATGTTTCTGAGCCTGATGCACAAAAATCAAGAAATTCATAATTTGATGAGAAATTGATGGTGATTTTGCTAGAAAAAATGCGCCCGGAAGTTTAGAACAGTGTTTTATTTGTAGTGTTGGGATGTTTCAATGGGCATGGGCTGACATTTCTCACTACTACAAGTCATGGGATAGTATGGGGATCCTTTTTCAAGCAACAAAAATCTAATTTCACTTCATTTACTACATCTTGTAAGTGGTTGAAGGACATATTTCGGGATTTTCATTTTCCCTCTCTCTCTCTCTTCTAAAATTTCTATAAATTGGAGTGTTGGGCTCATTGTAATGGGAGATAGTTTTGAGTAGAAAAACTTTGTCAAATTGTTTTGTGAAACCAATGTGCTACAAGCCCTTGTAGTGGACTCCTTGCATGGTGATCCAGGCCCTTATCTTGTAATAGATTAAATTGTGCATACTTATGAAGCAATAGATGCAAGTTTGTGGATGTATCTTCCCATGTTGTGTTTGTTGCATTCCTCTTTCCCTTTCAATATCATTGCATATATATTGTGTCTATCTTATGTTGTTGCAGGGATCCATTATCATTATGTGTGTATGAAATATTGTTGTGAATGCAGTTGCTAGATTGTGGAGAACTGTTATCACCCCTTCTAGTTTGCATTTTGCTTCTAATTTTCACACATTGGAAGACTATTCTCATTCCCTCCTTTTCTGGTGTATCACTACTTTAGTGTAGGATTTGTTTTCATGCACTTTCTCTCCCTGGTCCCTTGGAAATTTAGATTAGGATAGATAGTTTTTCCCGCATTAGATTAGATTAAGGCTGGAGTAGTTTAGGAGCAAGAACCTGACTTTCTTTTGGAGGTCTACCTCATGAGGCTCCAAGTCCCCGCAACTTAGAGATAGTACCCATGTTATCTAATCGCACAAAGCTGAGCTCAATCACACACACTTGTGCAAACCATAGGTGTCATGTGATTAGGAGATAACAATACCATAATTTTGATCAGATTTCACTATTTTAAAGAAGTGCGCATATAGAATGTTATGGTCAAGTACATAAATCTTCACTTGTTTTAATGTACGGAGACCTTGCATCAAGACATGTATTCAATTTTTCATCTATGCCTATAACAAATAAAAAATAATATCATGATGATCAAAAAATTGTAGAGAATCATATAATATAGTAATCTTCTTCAGATAAATGAAAATCTCACTTCTTCATTCCTCTTCTCCGTGATTTTCACTTTTAGGATAATTGTTAGTCTTACTAATTTTAACATATACCAAAGTTTGAAATTCTTTGTTTGAAAATATGCAAATGTCGGTATTTATTTTAAAGTTAACATTCGATCATGCCTAATCACCATCAATGCATCAGATAATAAAATATTATCAAACTACATAATGAATTCATTCTCGAAAGTGATACTACCCATATGAATTTAAAGCTTGTTTAAAACAAAACTTATTTCCCGGGAATAATGGTAGAGCGTGGTAAAAATAAACCGTGGTTATCTTAGTCTTTTCTTTGCTTACATATATTATCTTTTTATCTTATATATTACATGTACTATTACTCGCATACATTAAGGCAAAATACAAAATACACTAAATTCAACTTTAGATCTCAATGGCCTTCCAACAATTGATCGAAAGGAAAAAATTAAATGCATTGATCGATGTACCTGAAGTTACCATAATAGGTATGGAATCAGAAACAAAAGATAGAAAAACCAAAATTGGGTTTTAAGTTTCCCTCTAAATCGTGAACATAAATCATACAGAGATGAATATCCTAATTCTTTCTATAGATCCACAATGTCAATTTCGATCACAAACTCCAAAACTAAGCCTTTACAAACTAAATCAATCGCTTACTTAAACTATATTCACTCCCTTGGTAAACCATTCCAGATGAATCCCCAAAATTGGTTTTCAGTAATCATCATCATCCTCAGTTAAGTAAATCTCCAAACTATGTTTGATCATTGAACAAATTGGAACAAAGCATCGAGAATAAAAATAATTTCGCATTTTTTGGCAAAAGCTACCCTTTACTGATGCACTAAGAGCCCAGGAGCTTTTAATCATTTTATGGATTGAGCATGCTCTAGAGTCTTCCATGTGAAGCCGTGAATTATTTCTCAACACCCTTTTCCTCACAGCATGGTGTATGAAAAACTTAGTTTTCTCATTCCTTGCCTAGAGATGTTTTCTTCCACTTACTGACCTTTAAGCTTTTCACAAGTTCACCTCGCACTATTAGCACTATATGGGCAGCTTTCTTCTTACATCTGGTTTTACTCTTTCACTCTATTCGGGCCTCTACAGGTTTTATACGTGATTGAGTCACTATTCTATCAAGAAGCTGGCCATAAACCTAAGAAGATTTCAAGCTTGAAAATCTTCCGCGATCTAAAAACGAACAAAGGAGGTAACGCGATAACGCATCCAAATTTTCAACCGATGGTTCCTATCCATTAAGTCCATCTCCATATTAGTTTTCCCATGAACACTGGTCTCTGAGATGATTGCCAAATCCTACGCACTCCTGAAGCAGTCATGTATATCTTTCATACGTATTTGACTTCTTGACACACCCAGCACTTTCAAAAATGGTTTTAACCTCCACCTTACATGATGTGTACACTGATTTAAAATCTTAATCCTTGCCAGTCTCCTAAAAATTTGCATTACTCCTCTCTCACTTTCATAGCAAAAATTGTACTCTTTTGTGAGATCCTATTGAGAATTTGTCAAGGAAGTCTGATTCTAGAACTTTCTTTAAAATCCAAACTCTACTCAATTTCATACCAGAAAAAATATCAAAATCAATAATATAAGGTTTCACATCTTAACTTTGCTTTTGTAAGCCTTGTACCATTATATCTTCCTCCAGAACCCCCCAGAAGTCCGCAGTAAACTATATCTTTTCCTTCCTTAAATGGTAAGAGATCAGTCAGTCCAACTCTTTTAAGAATGAATATTTCGTGCCTTATTCCTTTTAATATTTTAACTAGGGTCTCTAAAGATTGCTTCTCCAGTTATTGACTTCAAGAAGGTCAATTCCTGGACCTCCTGGAGGTCCAGAATCTTCCTAAACCTCTGTAGTAGGGGTTTGTGATACATCTGAATGGGAGGAATTTTGGCATATCTTGAACTATTCTTCACTCTCAAAGCTTGAAACTTGCTCTGAAAGTGATCTGCTGTATCCTTCCTCACATTTCTAACCCTGCGAATTTGGGGAATGGTTATTCCAGAAATCTTTGAAAATAATTCATATTTATTTTATATCGGTCTTCAATGCGGTGGAGTTTTTACCCACTCTTTGATGATCTTCATTAAAACAATATCATAGCTAAGCTTCCATGCTTCTGAAGACATTTTTAATACTCCAATAGAAAACTTCAGTATCCTCTACATGTACACCCATATATTCTAGCCTTCATCAAAACCACTCAATTCCTCATGCTACTTTCTTCCCTCACGATTCAAAAGAAATGTTTAACTTCATACTGAAAACCAATGTTCAGTTGTATCCTGAGCCCTCGGCCGAGATGTCTGATTTTGCTTACACGATAAAGATTGTATTTTTACTTAAAATATTAACAAAAACATTACCACATGTCCTTGAGCCTAAGCACATATCTCTAAACATGTCACATAGTGTATTATGGCTTACTTGACATCGTGTTTCATTTTTAGCTTTTGAGTAGTCACTTTAATCATCTTTGTCGATCAACATGCATTACTAATCAAACCATTTGGCCGATTTAACACTTGTATGCTAAGAAAAATCATCTCTAAGTTATCATTTGAGTCAGTATTCTAATGGCAAACATCATCCACATTCATTATCAATCATCTTAGGTATAAATTTTATTTTTTCAATTTGCGTGGATTTGTTGTAAGCATTAATAATACCCACACCACTAAAAATAAACACTACAAAGACTCCACATCATCAACAATAACATCGCTCAATGATAGGAAATGAGATCAAATTGACAGAGCTGCTAAAACCATTTCAATGGGTGTTATCAAAGAGCCTTAAATATAAATCTCAGATGCTACATGGCAAGAGGGTTTTGTTATCCATTTTCACCTCCTAGGTGAAAATGGATAACTCGGGGAGTCTTACATCGAACCAATTCATGGTGGAGTGCCCATAAAAAGTCAATACGGAGTAGATGACACCGCTCCTCGTTGCTCTGAAAAAGATCAACAAGATTTCCCAGTTAAGGCTGAAGTCATCAAAGAATTTTTTTCCTCTTCTAGGTTTTCATAAAATTCAAGTTTTACTCAAAGAGAGGAGATAGAGCAAATGTGGCTCACTCACGTAGGAATGGAAATTATATGATTAACTGATCCCCAAAAAATATTTACACAACCTTTCCTAACGAAGGATCCAAACAAATGAAGAATTCTCGGAGAGAAGTGGAAGTTTTTAAAATTTCTTATTTTTCCTAACCATCCTCGCCTAAGCCGGGTGGGTGAGCCATCTTCTCAGCCTAAGTGAGATGAGTCAGAATAATACTGCTGCCACCTGCCTTCCATCTCTTGACAGCCCATGTAGGCCCATATAAACTGGAGGGCCGAGTTGTTTTTCAAGTAAGTCGAGATGGTTTTAGTGGTAATGGGAGCTCTATTAACTGGTAAAGGGCGAATCAAAAATTACATCAAGCTCCCCAAGCCCGAATGAAGGTCAAGGGGATCCCACTCTAAAGGCGCTTTAAAATCGAGTTGCTTCCAACACTACGGTGGATGTCTGTACAGTAGGTAAGAGCTTACTTCTCAAAGGAGATCTAACAAGCCCATCTAAAGTCAATGTAGAAAATAAAGTGTGGAGCTCTGGGCCTCTGAAAGTGTGGGGGGCAAAGCTTGATTAATGAGGTCAGAGCATCCCGGCGGAGCATGGAGGTTGGGTGTGTTCTACAGGTGTGTTAGCTAGTGGGGATCAAATGATAGATCATTGTGATTAATTTGAACATCATCACACATCGGCACTATTAAAGAAATGAAGTGGAAAACCACGTTGTCGGGAGAGAAGGTCTGGGGCGATCAATAAATCGCACTGGGCAAGTGACTCCGCCCTATCAGAAGCGTGAGATGGATGATACCAAGCTGAGGTGATGGGGAAATGGCTCAAGGCTGAGAGGTCGGGTGGTGCCAGCCAAGCTCTTACGAAACGATGCACGAAAAGTGTTCGTGACAACCAATGGAAAGGAGTCGAGCTGCCTACAAGCAAAGTGGTCTGGACTTGGGAAAAGTCGAGAAAAGTAAAAAGAGTCGACTCACCGATCCAACTCCCTACAGTGCGTCCACCGAGCAAGACATGGCAACTAGGCATGACAAATGCACATCATGGAATCAGTCCCAAATGGACTAGATGAACTCGGGTCCTCGTGGTGTCCTCAAGGTTCCAAATCACCGCAACATGGTGCAAAGGCGGTAGGATAGGTTGAGTCGCAGCCCTCCGGAGGGGAGTTCGTGGGGCGCATCGATGAGGGAAAGTTAGGTTCTTTGAAGAACACTATGGGTCCGCAAAGGAGAGGATGGAATGGAAGTCATTCGGTGAGGTGGCTAGATGGTGTGGGGAATTCTGCCAGAAATCTCACAAAGATACGAGAAATGTGGGGACATCAGTGGCCCGCACTGGCCGAATCACCTTATGCAGGGGCATGAAACACAATAGGCATAGGTCGGGGTGTTGAGAGTGGTTCCATGATGCGATGTAATCTACAATGTGTTGTAAATAGCTGTAAGTCAAATTCTCGATGTGTGGCGCCGAGCCTGGTGGAGTGAGTTTCCTGGTGGAGTGTTCAATGTGGAGCCTCAAGAAGAAAAGGGCTCCTGTGGGTGGCATAAAGTGAATGGCCCAACATGGAAGAAAAGGGCTCTGAGATGCAAGGGGAGTGTATCAACTGGTGAGCTACCGGTGAGTTGGCCTCAATACAAATTTTAAACACACTCCAACCCCCTTCCATTTGCAAAGGATAAAAGTAAGTAGGCCTACTAATAATTTTAAATTCCCCAAGATATTAAAAATATGAAGAAACATTATGAAGGGGAAAAATTTTCAAAACTCATTTCTAGCTACCTCACTTTAATGCACATTTCTGTGAGGAAGGTAAGCCCTTGGAAAACATGTAGACTGCGTCACACTCGTAAGACTATAACTTTTTCATTTCTCAATGAAATCGTGAAGCTTCTCGGTTTAAAAAAATGACTTACAGTGGTCAAAATGGCATTTAATAAGCATGGGCAGCCATTTTCTTACACTACAATTTAAGATAGCATGGGATGGCCTTATAGTTTACCCATCATGACTTTCACCCAATTTTGGTACTCAGGGCAAGTAGGTAAGAGGAAATCCAGGATTTGTAACTTCTTTCTCCTCTTCCTCATTTTCTATAATCAAAGTGCCCTCTCATTTGAGAAGGGGATTTTATTAGTAAAAACAATATGTCAAAATAGTTTCTCAAAACACCAATGTGTTACAAGCATTCATTTTGACTCCTCAGACATGATGATCCAAGCCTTTCTCTTTATCAAAATGAACTATGTAGATTAATGAAGCAATAGACTCAAATTTGTGGATATTTCCTTCCCTTTGTTTCATGGTGTGTCATTCTCTTGCCTCTCTCGTTTCAGCCGTAAGTAATTTGTGTCTATTTTTATGCTTCTTGTAGGGTTTATTATTGATGTGCTTCCATGAAAATGGTCAGAGTGTTGTTGCTAGACTATGGTGATTATTTTCACCCTCTCTAATATGTATTTTCTTTCATTTTCCCACATTTGAGAGATTTCACACCCTTCTCGGGTGCATCACCTCTTTTAATGTAGATTTATTTTATTTTCATGTTATTTCTCTCTCTTGGTCCCTTTTGGAAATTGTGAGTTAGAGGTGTTCGATAGATTTCCTTCACTAGAGTTAGTGTGTTGCATTAGTTTAGAAGAGGAACCAACTTTATCTGAGAGTTTGTTTCGATCGCAGGGTCCCACACCTTGAAGCAATTCCATGTTACACAATCACACGTAGCTTGCCTTTTAACACACTCACATGCTAAGAAATCAGAGGGTGTTGTGATTCAAAGGATAACAAGTGTTTCCTTTGTTGGTTCCAAGATGATATGCACTTCCATTTCAAAGTTGATTCATTGCTTCTTAGTCCTACACTATTTATAATGTATCATATGTGTGAATTAAGAAAAGAACTAGAAGTATGTCAGAACCGATTTTTGATTCAATCAAAGATTTGCATCGCTTCATATGTAATATTTATAACATCATGTAGAGAATCCTAGTGTTAAGAATCCTGCATCACGTAGAGAACCTACTACAAGGTTAATTACCTTCTTCAAACCATAACAACACTTTTTCTTTGGAAATGAATTTATCGAGAAGCACCATGGATCTACGTTCAAAGAATACACAGTGAGAATGATGCAAAGACGGGAATTGTTCCAAGACAAAAAAATGCAAGCATACAAGACTGCAAATTATGAAAATACAAAAGAGATAATTACAATAACTCATAAATAGCTCCAACTCA
The DNA here is from genome assembly GCA_018340775.1 of Taxus wallichiana var. yunnanensis. Lineage (NCBI taxonomy): Eukaryota > Viridiplantae > Streptophyta > Pinopsida > Cupressales > Taxaceae > Taxus > Taxus wallichiana. Next base: position 819,849,631 of record CM031234.1, on the reverse strand, counting down.
ATATGATCAAATATAATAATGCCATATATGTACATATTGAGGAATGTGTACATCCTCCCCAGAACCCTGGCAACATCTCTCCAGAATAAGCAGTGGTAACCAACACCTAATGGTATAGTCAAGTGGTAACCAACACCTGTAATAGTGTATTCAAGTGTACCAACACCTAGATAGTGTAGTCAAGGTACACCTACAAGCATATCCCCATAAGTGTAGGAAACTCCAAGTGAGGTGGAATATCCTCCGAGTAGGGATAGAAAAAATAAAGTGAGGAAAATAAATCCTACACTAATAGACTTAAACCTCGGTTAAACCTCGTGACCATATATTTCCGTGACGGTCATATATCATGCCAAATTATTAATCCTTGACATGGTCTTAAACAATCAAACACACATTCATGACATAAAATCCAACAAAAAGAGTAAATACCAAGCACAAACCATATCCATCAACTAATAGTTTATCAAGAAACATGCATGTCAAGGATCATTCATGATGATATTTGTTTTATTCATCTTCAGTAAGCAATCAGCAATCAAGCAAAGACATCAACCAAGTAACCCATAATAAGGAAAGCTAGTAACCAGCAAAAACAATGACAATAACAAAGAAATACAAAAAACATTTAGTCCACGCTTTATTTTTTATTGAAAATAGAAGCAAACACATAGAAGTATAGATTTTTTTTTACCTTTTATATTACATACTTTTATATAAATCATATATACTTTATTATGATCCAAATAAATATAAAAATTGATTTCAGATATCCCAATTGGTATTTTTTTTTCATTTCAACCAACTAAATAATTAAAAAAATTCACTAAACATGGTGTGTCCTCTCATCAATTCCACAACCACCCATATTCAATCCATCATACTTGCCCTCACATCTTTTCAAACTCTACTTAGTGTTACAACTCTTCTTATGTATTGACCATCATACTCATGCTTGTGGCCTCCATTATGTCTCCCCATAGTCATATGAGTGGTTTTTATGTATGCATCGGGAAGCTAGGAAACACACTTTCTTTTTCAAGTTCCACCTCACCCCTATGAATGTGAATTATATTGTGTAACCCATTGTTCTCCACAAGAGAGTCTCCATACATTGTTCTTCAGCTATAACAGTTTGAAAAAG
>CM031234.1:818707441-819094941 GCA_018340775.1 Taxus wallichiana var. yunnanensis | reverse complement strand
ATATGATATTACTTGCTTAGAGCTATAACTTATATCATATATGTTAATATTGGTGCTACTATCGGTGATCATGATTCCAAGATATATATCATGCATCTACTAGGACACCTACTTATTATGTGCTTTATTACTATGTCTTGCTTACATTGACATATATCTCTAGCTATTTTTCACATAATGTTATATTGTATGTTTTTAACAACCACTTTATGATTATGCCTTGGATTACATGTTTCATATGTGTTTACAATGATCCAATATTTTTATGCTAATATATCCTACCATATTCTTATATGTGTTTTAATTTTTAGCTCATAATTTATCTTTATATACATTTTACACGTATCTTTAACTCATTTTGAGATGATTGATACATATCATATTTACCTCATCTTAAGGGGGCATGCAGTAGGATTATTTCAAAAAATAGAACATGCCAATCATAACACTTTAGTCCTTAACACATTTAGAGATAATTTAATATGGTTCGGATGGGGTCATTTTTATAATCACTCTACATGGTTGTACAAGTTGTGAAGCTACCATTTTTAGATTCATAAATATTTAATTACATTATACATTGATTTATTCCATATATATATATAAGAGGACACATTCATACTTTTGAGAGGTTATATAGAGTTTATTTCTATTCTTCATTTTTATGAGAGGCTATTATTATTATTACAAGAAGTTTCGTTCACTCTTTTGAGAATTTATATTTAGATTCAAGACAAATAATCAAATTTGAAATGGATTTAAACCATATTCATAGATTATATTATAATTAGATATCTATTGCACTTTAAATTCACACTTTTAGGTTATCTATCTACAATAGAATATCCATCCTTTTCCCATGGTGGGTTAGTGTTAGGCCCCCATAGTTTTTCATGTTCATTCTGCAAACCCTTTCTCATTTTTTGGAATAAAAGGGAATAAGAATAAATCATATTATCCATTATAGTTGGGTTATTTGGAAACCAATGAAACTTGATGAGGCTCTCTACTTCACAATAGGGGCATCAATATACAAATATCCATCCCTCATCTCTCGAATTCATCGATTACATTTCTAATTTTTAGTTAGAACTTAATAGGGGTTTAATATTGAAACTACATGTGAAATGGATGGGAGAAAGAGGGTATCCCATTGGATAGTGCCGACCATAAAATTATGGAATTTATCAAACATTTTTGTGTATTATGCTTTTAATATGTCATTAATGATATTTTGAATGCCAAACGCTACCTCAAGTTGCTTATGGGTGTCAATCATCTTAATTTTTCTCTAATATTCTTATAGGCAGGTGAAAAAACTAATATTGTTTCCTTCTATCTCTCATTGCACTCACATGTTAAAAATAACAACAAAGGTAAGATATATTATTAAATATCAATGATTCACACCATAGAACCTAGGACCATGTGTGGGGGATAATCTTGTTCTAGCAAGAGCTGTAAGGAATATAAGATGCACAAAATTTATTGAGAGGAAATAAACCAAACACATAAATGATGTAGTGGAATACTATTTCCATGAAACAAAATTTATATTAATTAATAGAGAACAAAAAACATGTATAAAGGTGTACAATTTCACAATAAAGATAAGAGAGAAAGATCTTGTGATTAATAGGAAATTCTTCCTAATTGATTTTCCTAGATGAATGCATATATAAAACCTATGAATTATAAGATATGTGAAGCATATAAGTATTCCTATTATCTAGTTCAGATCTTAAGGATAGTAAAAAAATGAAAAAACCTTATTCAAATGTTTATGCTCCATATTTATACAACATTTCTAGGAGGGTAGTTAATTAGTATGTGATCATGACGGTAGAGCCATTATAAGTCATTCCATTTTCTATGTCTCGATGTTTAAAATTCCTCCAAATTTATGTGGTGATTGTGATTTTAGATCTAATGGTTACAAAGTGAGATTATATCACATGCTACAAAATGGGAAGATGCCAGTTGGAAATCCATTCGGAAACTAGGGATCTCCATGTGGATGATGAACTAATTTACTACGTGAAATAAATGTAGTAGAGGAAGAGTGTGTAATTGACTACATCGAGAACAAAAAATAAGTGTGGGAAAGGGGAATGAATTCCCTTACTTATATAAATATAGATTAGGGTTATAAAAGTTAAGTATCATCAAATTATTAATTAAAATTAAATTTAATATTCATATTAAAATATACATACATGGCATCAAACGATAGATTAATTATATTATGTGCTAAATAGAGTAACACATGAGAAGATGATTGCACTTAGCTATTTAAATACTCTAGAATATGATCCAAGTGTGATATGTGGATGAAATGGGAGGAAATGTGCTAATGATGCTTCATCTTTGATTTTGGAATTGCACTGTGAATAAGGATCAAATTGTTATTTTCAAACCAAACATTTTGGCTAGTTTGTTCTTCTAGATAGTTTGGTGCTGGGTAGAAAAGGGTGATTTTTAAGTTTCCATGCCTCTACAAGTGAATAAAATATGATTCATTGTAATATATTAGGTCTCACAAATGTGTTAAATACTCTATAATAAACCAAATTGAGCTAAAACCATAACCATGTGAAGAAACTCTACAACATATTAGTGTTTGAGTTGAAGTGAAATCCGCACATCACCTATGTTGGTACTACTCGGATAGAAATTAAAATACATATATCTTTCCATCTAGAAATATGATACTCTATAGATGCACCTATATTTGATAACTCAATCATTTCAAAATGCTTTGTAATGACTTGGCTTATTTAGTGCTTGACTTGGTTTGAGGGATCTTTTCTTGGGAAGATTGACTCTCGAACCTAGTTTATAGTGCTTAATACCTATGTGGGGGCTTATCCTGATGTATTCTACTCATTTAGGAAAATTTAGGAGATATTTGTATGCTTTTTGAGTGCTATTTACTAGTGGAGATCTTGAATGTGCTAGGTGAATGATATATGAGTAAATGAGTGCATTATACTTGCTTATATAGGGTTTCACGAGTCTAATTTTTCACTAAGAATGACCCAAAAGTAAAGTAACAACCCATAAAAATAAATAAAATTGAGAAAATGACCTTTGAGTGGCCATGGATGGGACCATTCTACCTAGGACCAAATTGTTTAGTAGTTTTGTTTTATTAAATGGTTTGTCTCAGGAGCTAGATAAAATTTTGTGGATATATATGCATGAAACTCATGCAAAGTGAATTACATATGTCGGATGTGAGAATTTCTGCAAGTGTATGAGAATATTAATGAGAATAAAAGGATTACAATAGGCCTAATGATATAGTAATTAAGATTGGAACAAGTGCAAAATTCATAGTAAAAGGAATAAACCAATACTAACATTATCAAGTGATAAGTTACCAAATTTAGGTGTCTAAATTTTCCCTATTTAAAATAGAAAATTTAATTTAATTTACTATAGGAAAATATACCTAAATTAAAAAAAAAACTTTGTATTTTCTTGATTGCTTGAGGTGTTTGGGTGGTTGCAAGATCTCAAAGTGAAACCTACAACATAGTGTGTATTAAATTCCAATATAGAAAGAACTACAATTTAGTCCTAAATTGAATTGAACTTGAAAATCGATAATTGAAATAGTTAAAATCATGGAAGGAGTACACATATTCTCCTTATTGAAGGAGTTTTCTATTTGAAGCACTTGGAGTGAGGGATTGTAGTTGCGCATTAATAGAGGATTAGGGGTGATCTTCCTAATTTTCAAAATTTGTTTGAACCAAAAGGGAATTGGGTGTCCCAATACATTAGATAACATGATAAGGTTGGGCCTCCTATTAGCCAAAATTACTTCAAAAAGAGCGAGGAAGTGTGTCACGGGACATCTAATCAGGCCTAAAAACCTTCTAAAGAGAGTGAGAGGAAGGGTGTCTCAATACATGCAATAGCCCTTAGAATATTCCACCCATGGAACCACACCATTGCAAATAGATTTAGGTATTAAATGTGAAAACCCATATAAATTTTAATGGGAATAAAGAATTGTGCCCCTCATTGTGAATTTTATAAATGATAATGTTCTAAGTATGCAACACAAAAAGGGATTGAAGCACTCTCATTTCACCACACCACATATTGTAAAAAATTTCTTACGTTCCATATGTATTAAATTGAAAGTTAATGAAGTACACTCATCCTTCCCACATTATATACCAAAATGTAGTGAACTCTTCTCTAAACTATGTATCTTTCATTGAACCTATACAGAGACCCGTAAATTTTGTGTTCCCTAGAAAAAATGAGTTGGATATCAATGATACCCACTAAAATTTGACAATTCTATCCTCTATTGGATGGTTTTTTCCAAATTAAAAATATGTGAATACTTTTTCCTTTTTGGTGTTCCGATGTCTATGTATTTTGTTCCATTTTATTCTATAATCTATCTACATGTATGAGATGTATTAATATTATTGTGACAACCCCATCAATTATCATCATTATTAGGTGAGTTATATATTTTGTAGATCTCCCAACTTAAAAAATTGAAGTGTGTCCATGATAGTTACAACATGTAGTGTAGTCATCATGGAATCTAATAGAAGATAATTTTAAGTGGCCACAATGTAAGAGAGTATATGGTATAAAAACAACATAATAATATAACATACACAAGAATCATACAAATATAAAGTCATATAATAGTCCAAGATCCACATAAAAAGGGAAACCCTAGAAACCCTACTTAATGGCGCCTCTAAAATACAAGCAAATTTGGAGGAGGAGCAATACGAGACCACAAAGGTAATTTGATTCCTTAATGAAAAATGGGAATTCAAACCAACCAGAAGCATTATCTCGCTCTCTGGGCTTGAGAGTTGCAGGCTCAAAATAAGAACCTTATTGTTGAAGGGGTAATATCATTAAGCTTCTTAATCAGTCCTCATCTGTTGGAGTATTAAAGACTTTATCTCTAAATCCATAAAGCATTTGCCACACCTTGATAGTATCGGAATCATACATACTTACAGGGAAGGCAACAATCTGGCGGATGCAAGGCCAATTATGGCATTAATATAAATTTACCGTCATGTCGGGATAATGATAGTATCCCTAATGCTTCATAAGAAAACAATCTCAGAGATAAGCCTTAATCTTTGGAGGAAAATCAAAATCATCAATTCTTTCACATTGCTTTATTCTATATGGCGAGGCAAATAATAAGCAAGATCTATTTAAGAAACAGTGAGTCAATTTGAAAATCACGCACGCGGGATGTACGGTAACTACATGTTGATATCCGGATGCCAAACTCCACGAAAACCGATGATAATTAAAAGTGATTGTTGACAGGAAAGGGTTTTCACACGCGACTTCCTGCAATTACAATTACGCAGCCTGTTCGTGAGAAGACCAACGGTATAGTTCCCATCTTAACGATCTTCAACAGTAAGTAAGAAAATGTTCTTGTGCTCCGGCATTCCGGAATTTTTGTAACCTCCACACACCACCGAGAAGATGGGAGGACCTAGATTGAGCCGTGCGCTGAACTCCGATTGGAAGGAAAACACCGAGCTTTGGAACATTCTCGGCATAAAGCGGCTTCACCGGCTTTGTTGAAAGGATGCAAGGACATGATCAAAGTATTTCAAATGCTTTGCTAAGGAGTGGAAAAGAGACTTCGACTATGGGGACGAAAATTCTTGTCAATGAAGAGCTCATATGTGAAGAGACCGGTCTCGGCACGGATGGGTACCGCTTCTTCAACAAAAGGGTTATCAAAGAAATGAAGAAATAAGATTTGTGGAGGAAGATGAGAAGCTTAAACACAAAGTCTACTTGTAAGCTCAATTCCATCACCGTTTGATGAAGTCACTCGCATGATGATTCGTTTCATCTCCTTGGAAGGTAGGTTTAACTAAGCATCTCATCTTTTTAAACCACTTCCGTAGGAATAGATTGGTTTGTTCTCATTATCTTTCAACTCTCTTGAAAGTGATCCATTTTGGAGTTAGAAATATACCCGGCGGTTCCCTTGCATCAAGGGATTATTTTGCTAATTCACAAATCGCCTTCTCAAGTACCCGGTCTTCCTTCCTCTCCTACTTGGCTCCGAAGTGATGTCTGCTTATGCTTACCCTATTCACTTTCTTACCCCCATGTAGCCACATGTTTCATCATTCTAATGCCACCCACCTCGCCTCTACCTCTAAACGTCCACTTAGCAGGGAAAGAGCCTCTTGATACATTACACGTGACCTCGCTAAAAATAAGTAGTGCTAGTCAAGGAAGCACGGATGGATAACCCTTCAAGAGACCGGAGGCCTTAGAGGCTAAGTTAAAAATGCTTTGAAGGATGAGGTCAAAAACCTAGCTAAGCAAAAAAGGTAAGAAAAGCATGGAGGGGAAGGGAGCAACAATAGTCGTGATTGAAGACATATACAAAAACTGATGGACTCCGCCTTGGGAAGGCTAAGAAGCATGATTACAACATTTCCACCTTTAGGGCCATTGAGGAATTCATGGGGCATGCCAAAAGTGTTTCCAACCTCGGCGGTGATGCACTTTGGGGCAATGAAAAGAGAGCAAAAGAACCAAGGAGCTTGATAAGACGGATCTTTTGCCCACATGACCGCTTTGGGTATGTTTCATGCTTGGAAAAAGTCAAGATCAAGTGTTGATCAAGCAGCCAAGAAGTAGTCCCGCATATCTTTTGTTATTCTTCTTGTTTCTTATATTGTCGGGTTCATTGTTTTTTTTTTTGTTAAGTCTCGGGCCATGTATATATGTGGAATTTCATTGTATTACGGACTTGGTTAGTCCCGCTATGTTTCTCACTCTTATTTCGGCTTAAAGGCCTTATTTTGTATTCAAGGGTATAGTCCCTTTCAAAAACTATTTGCCATTATTAAAAAAAAGATCCACATAAAAGGGAAAAAATATACGATACACACTAATAAAAGCCACATGATCACATAAGAAAAGGAAACCATGTATATAAACAAGGGACACCTAAGTGTTGCACACATATAAAGAAGGACAAAGGCTTCACACAAAAGACAAATATATAAGAAATATAATGTGTAGTGATAAAAAGTAAACAATAGACAATAGGTGCATCGAATAAGATATACTAGCTCTATGCGGTCCACATGTGTTAGTCATAAAAATATGGATGCATAATATATATCACAATATGAAATATAATTAAAACCATGTTGTGAAAGATTAATGTGTAATAACAAATAACACTTGATAGTGTAGAAGATGGTCCTAGATTAATAAGGCTGTTGGGTAAGAGGAAAATTACAAAATCTATTAGAATTCTAAAGTAATGTGTATCATACATCATGATTATATACCTTATAAAACACATGTGTGTATAGAGAAAAATATTTTATCTATCAAACCATGCTAAAAACAACATATGTAAAGTAGAATATAGTATATCAAACCATATTCAAGTCCCAAATTTGTATTTTTGAAATATTTGAAAATTTTTAGGTTATAATAATATTTGAATGTTTTTGGATTTTTTACCATATTTTGCAGATAAGTGCCACCCTATGATATGATCAAAAGGGTGAGGAGAGAAACCCATAAGTGTAAGAGGCTTAAGGCTTAATATTTTGTTTTACACAATAGGAGGAGGATGTATCACTTTAAGCCAAGGTGGTGGGGTAAAATTAAAATATTATTTTCTTGTAGGAGGAGGCATAAGAGAAGGCATATGGAAGATAGGACTTTCTTATATAACATGAGTAATATTTATAGGTATATAAGTCATTGTTATATTGTAAGAGGGAATAGGAAAATGATCCTTATAAGGGATACCCTTAATAGTAACAACTTGATTACAATAGGTGTATTTAATGCATTGATGGAGAATAAAAGGAATAACCCTAAGCTTATGAATCTAAGGGCATCCTAAAAGCATGCCATGTGTCTCTTATAGGCATAGGATGAGACACAATTGGATGATAATATGTATCCAACGTGGTCTTCACTTTATATTCATGATGCACCTATGACATTTTCTTAGATTAAGTACTATGATGATTAGGAAGCGGGTCATTGAATACTCGACTTTATGATTCTTATTAAATAGAGGCTTACACTTATCATGAGTAGAATAAAATTAATAACATTTAAAATCTTTAAGTATTTTTAGTAGAGTTCTCAATACATGTTTGGTAGTCATAATATGAATTTGAAACAAAATATATAGCTTATGGATATATCGTATCAAAATCAACTAGTAGATGGACAAATACAAAGTTACACTCGATATTTTTCGTAAGATCACACATCGATATGATGGAAATTATGTGAATTTCCTTTTAAGAGAAATTTGTATCCAAATATTTATAGGTTGAGATATGGGATTAACTGTTGTTTTAGATTTAACCTTTTTATTAATGGTTTTTCCTTTGTAATTACATTTTCCTTGGAATTGAGATGTAAATTAATTAGATTGGGTAGACACATACTAAATCTTGTTCAATGTTAGGATCTTGATCTCTGTTTCCTTTAAAGTGTGTTATAGCTCATTAAAGGATCATACATTTTTTCAAACACAATATATAATTGCAAGGGATATAGGAGAATTTGAGTGAATAGATATCGAAGCTCATTGACGCAAGTATGTTTCTCATTTTGGTAAGCATTGGTTTGTAGAAAAAGGAATAATCACTGATTTGTTAATTAGAGCCTTGTTTCATTTTATCCATATGAGCACAAGAAACCTTGTAACTAATTTTAATGGAGAAGTGTGAAAGAAATTTATTGGACAATAGATTGAAATCCCTTACAAATTGAATCGTAGTTTATAGAACCATTACAAAGCATAATCCTTAAGACTTATAGGAAAAATATTAGTGAGAATATTGTAAGCATAGTATAAGAAAGAAACATGTAAAGCAAAAAGATGTTGTTTGTGATAAATTTTACCCTCATAGATAGGAATATTATGACACACAAATCCTATGAGTAAAGGACAAGTTTCACTTCAAGTACAAGTGGATTTTGAATTAATTTATTAGAGTCCATGAAATTATAATGTCTACACACATCTCTAATTCACTAAAACACCTTATTATGTAACTCATGTATGATATATTTGAGGGAATGTAAAATAGAGGAAGAGTGCAAGGCCCCACATGTGTGCACAAGAGATGTAGGAATAGTAGTAGAAGAAAAGATGTACATGGTAAAATTTTGAAGGGGATAGTGGATGACCCTAGAGACATATTCATAATAGATATGACAATAGTAGATGTAGAAACAATAGATTTGGGAATGTTTACTACATAGTTTTTAAGTTATTATACTCATCCCTATATTTAGAGGAGTCCAATGTGTTGGCAATTTAAATTTAGAAATTATCCAAATTCTTTCTCATCAATATCCTCAAACTTTTAAGGAGGATTAGAATCATCTTCAGAAATTTATCCTTGGGAAGGTTTAACAAAGGCTCCCACAACACTATTAGAAAATAGAAATGAGAAAGATAGTGAAAGAAGAGAAACACATAAGGATGAAATGAAACCCTAGGGTTTTACAACAAAAGGCCTCGATTGGGAATATGGTGACCTAAGCTAAATAGGTTAAGGATTAAATTAATAATTGGGTTCACCAAATGATTACACATGAAAAAATAAATAAGTGTGGAAAATGGGAAGGAATTAATTTACCTATCTAAATCTATATTAGGGTTAGAAACATGATGTATATTTAGATTATCGATTAACATTATCATTCATACTAAAATATACATTTAGGGCATCAAATGATAGATCAATTTTAACATGTGCTAAATATAGTGAGACATGAGAAGATGAGTGCACTTAACTAATGTGAATGGTTTAAAAGTTGATTTGGGTGTGAAAAATATATGAACTATTTGGAAATACTACAAATGTTTCATTTGTGATTATGGATTTGCATTATGAATATGGACCAAACTATTATTTTTAGATCAAACAATTTGGTAGTTTCATCCTTATAGTATATTTGTTTTGAGTAGAAATCAATGCTTTATAACTTTCTAGACCTCGAAAGTGTCTCGAAATATGTTTTTTGTATGATATTTGGTATCAAAATTGTGTGAAACCATCTATAAAAACTAAATTGACCCACAACTATAACCATGGGAAAAAACTTTGTAAAAAGGTTAGTGTTTGGGCTGAAGTGTAATTTGTACACCACCTATTCTAGAACTACTTTGAAGAGGCCTCAAACTACATGTAATTATCCACTTAGAGACAATAGACTTTATAGGTGCAACTATATTTGATAAACTGATCTCTTGATAATTCTTTGTAATGATTTTTTTTAGTTATTAAATTGACTTTAAGGGATCTTGGCTTAGGAATATTGACTCTTGAACCTAGTTTAGAGTGCTTTAGACATGTGTATGCGTTTTGAGTGATATTTTCTAGTGGATTTTGTTAAAGAAAATTGTGATATAAATTTTCCCCGAATAATAATCCTAACATTGAATAAATACTTTAGGATATCTAGGTGAGGACTACGTGTGGCTCAGGTAACTCCTAGGTGATATGCGAGATTCGAAACCTCAAGTTATGACCACATTATCATGAGGATGTTTTTATAATTAATCTATTTTACCTAGCCAAGAACCATCATGGGTTATACTTAACGTACCCCAGTTAGGACACCCCTCTAGAGTTCCCCTCTCCAATGCCCACCACTTTCCTTCACTCGGTATCAAATAACAATTACATGAGAACACATATTCATATGGGTATGTTAAATCCTCACACCACCAATTTAAATAATTGTCACCGGGTAGGTTTTTCAACCAACATACCCATTCAAAACAAATTTTATTAATTACTTTACCAATATTAATATATATTATAAATGTTACCCATTAATTACCCTTCTCAACACATCCGTGTTTGAGAAGTTATTTTTATTTAATTCACCCTATATTAAAGGGGTCTTTATGTACATGTTATTCCTCCCTATATTAAAGGGATCTTCTAAGTACATATCTCCCACCCTATTTAAAAGGGGTCTTCTTGTATATATTTCTTTAGCATTTAATTCTTTAATTATTTTCTTTCTAAATTTTATTTTATGTCTTTTCTCATAAAATAAATAATAATTATTTTATTTTATTTTGATTAATCATAAACACTAAAACTTTAATACTTTCTCAATGTGGGGAATTTTTACATAACAAAAATAATATCTTTTCCCATTTTGATCAACCTTGTGCCTTTGCAACCCATGCCCATCAAGAACTTATCTATTTTTGTGTTCAAAATATTTTCCTTTATATAGTGGCCCACAATAAACTATCACAATTTGTGTCATACTGGAAAATATCATCCAAACTCCAAGACCAAATCTTGAGTGACATATTCCCATGAATCTTTGCCTTGCCTCATTTATGGTAAGCTATTTTTTTTTCACACTTATCCCATCCATTCCATCTATTTTTACTTTAAATTTATCCTTTTATAACTTGTTTTAAAACCTCATATGCTCTGATGCTCTAACCAAGACATGTAACATTGTTTCATGTTGTGGGTAGATGCATAAAGTTGGGGGTCATTTATTTTGGTCATTTAGGTCATTTTTTACAATGGGAATACACCCTTCTAAGAATCTCATACACCCTATATAAAATTTTCCCCAACCTATTTTAATAGGTTTAGTAAAAATTAAAAAAATGATTCAAATAGGTGAATAGTCTTAGAAAAAAGTGCATACATCTTTTGAATTAAAAAGGGCGTATACCATTTGTAGTGTCATAAATTAAGTATAAATATATTTTTTAAAGGGTGCATTCCATTTTCAAAGAAAATATGCACTTTTCAAAGGGCGTACATCCTTTATTTTTTTTTTTTAAAAAGTAGTGTTCTTCCCTTTGAAATAGCCTTGGATTTTGGCCATAGGGGATCCGAACCTCAGGTTTGGGCATGAATTTGATCATCCAAGAAGTATTTTGGAGAATTTTGAACATTTATTTTCCTTCGTAGGCACAAAATATTTGTCAACTTTTGTATTTTTATAAAAATTATATGGGTTTGTAGAGGGGAGAATCTAGTTTTCAAAAATATAATTTTTCAACATAATTATTTTTTTCAATTACTACTCAATTTTTGCATAATGTAACTCATTATGATTTATGATAATATGGGCCAAGATCGAGTACTCGATAAAATACAAATGTACAAAGAGATTAGAGTTGCGTGAGAGGAATCAAACATGAGCCAAAATATAGATTGTATATTAAATGCATGATAAAATAGCTTTACAAGAGGTATATAAATAGGAAGAGGGGAAGTGTAACCACCACCTAAAAGGTGGAGAAGTGTAATGACCATCTATTTTAGAGGCACCTAAGAAAGATAATTACATTTTTAGTAAAAAAAATACAATGGAATAAAACTCTACACTAACACCCCTCCTTAAATATAACTTAGGTGGGTAAAATAATTGGGCCTTGATAATAAATATTGATGAGGTACCAAAGTATAGAGAAAATCCATCATAAAGTGAAGAAAAGAGAAAAATAATAGGGAAAATCCTCCTCAAAACAGAGAAAAGAGAATTGCAAAGAACATCTCTCTTACTAGATAAGCCCCTTAGAAGAATATAAAGAAGACCCCCCCCAAAATATAGAGAGAAGGAAGAGAATAAAAGAGGAATAAGAAACCCCGTAAGACAAGGCTTCATGAAATCCCAATATATCCCATAGATGCAAAATCCCACTATCGAGGGAGAATCAATGAGTATTGAATCCCAATCAAGAATGCTAGATGTTGCATTGAAATATAGTGGATTTAAGGAAAAGGAAAATGATCACGTGGAACATCCGGAACTATGGTTGTTCCTACATGTCATATGATGGATCACAAACCAAAAAATCTACATCATGTAGTGTCTGTCATGTCCAAATTAGACTAAAAGTCATAATGTCAATAAAAAGTGGTCCAAAAGTTTGTGATATAGGAAGAAGTGGACCTAAAGATAGAAACTTTGGAGGAGATTCATCAACCTTTGATGTATGACTAAGAGAGAAGTGAGGAATATCAATATGTTTTTAACCAGCCCATAAAACATGAATAAGAGAGGAAGGAGGTGAGTCCTCATCACTTCTCGCATTCTTTTCAATGAAATATGAATCCTCATAATTAATACTCTCATTATTTGTATTGGAATAAGAATCAACATGAGTATGCCCAGGTGAATTCAAATCCTTAGAAATGTTATCAATACCCCATGAGTATAATTTGATTGGAATTGAAGTGTTAGGAGTCAAAATCAAAGGGATATCCTCATTTATAGAGGAATCGTTATCAGGAGTAAAGTGTGAGAAGAGATAAAACTAGGACTAGTGATTTGCTTTGCATACTACCACTATGGAATCACTATGCAACTCCATGATAACCACAAAATATAAAGTGAACTCAACTTTCTTTCCTTAACCTGGGTGTTTGATATGATATATTTATAGGATATTAGTTGATAATAAAGGTACAAAAAGAACATCCTGAAATGTCCCATCACCTATGTAAACAAACCCTCTCCTAGATACCTCAACAAAATTTGTGATAACCCATAAAAATAGTTGGTATAAAACATGGATTTAAGGAAGTGAAGGAAAATTATGATGAATCCATGTGGTGTTAATTACATGAGTTAAGAACCTATGTGATAGGCTGAGATGTGACTTATATAATTTCTTTTCCCTTAGCTTTCCCTTTATTGTTGTATTTTTATTTTGTGTGCTCTTGAATTGGTGAACCCTATTTGTCTAAACCAGAGTCCCGATATTGTTCTTCTCTAGAATGTGTGTTAGGTGATCAATCTATTTTTGGATACACTTATGTTCATCATGTCTAGGTTTACTACAATAGGCACATTTGACCCTCTCTTTCTTAGGTTTAACATTAGAAGTGGAGGGCCCGATGGTAGGTTTTGGATCCTTATTTTTATCATAATCCTATTTGTTCTATTTCTTATCCTTGTTATTTTAACCCTTTCATTTTCCATGTCCAAAAAATAGGAAATGTTCCTTAGAAGACTTTAGAGTACCCATTTGTATGATCTTATCTTGCTCCATAGTTAAGGAGGAAGTAAAATCATCTATGAAATTATTGAGGTGGCTCTAAGGGAACTCCTAGTGGCATGAAAAGTGGAATAGAAATTTGAATAACTAAGAACCAACTTAGCCATAATAGAAAGAATAAACTACTCATCCTTTCTATCTATCCTACAGTGTTTCAATTACAATCTAATTGATTTGAATTTTGTGAAGAAGTCCTATGTAGTCTCAAAGCTATTTGGAATCAAACTGATGAGATACTTCCAATTCACGTCCCCTCATTGCATCCTTCTTTCTAAAGGGTCCTTATAATGTAGTCTAGACATTATAAGGTGTGTAGTAGATTTGATGTGAAAGAATAAATCAAGAGATATACATAGACATAATAGACCATAAGCCTCATCACATTTGTTAAACCACTTAACTTTGGATACATCCGATGGTGGTTTAGTTTCATGACCCATATTGATCCAATGTAAACCTTTCTCCTCAATAATATTTGCATTTTCATTTTCCACTCATGATAGTTAAATGGTGTGAGAACCACATTTTGATCCATAATTCAAGAAAAAGATTACACAAATGAAAGTGCAGAAGAGAACATAATATAACCCCTGAAAGTATTAGCAATAAACTTCCATGGTTGGAACTTTATAATATAGCATGTTTACAATCCTTCTAGAAAATCAAGGAGATCATAGTATTACTAATGTGAAGATATAAAAAAATACACACTTAAAAAACAAATAATACCTTGAAAGGAGTTGTCATATAAAGTTATGTTTCTCCCAAGCTCCTTATACTTCTAAATGATATACTTTCTCATGTGCCTCGATGTTTTTGCAATGAAACCTTCAAGAAAAAATTACCTCATATGAGTTAAGGGCCCTTGGGATGGTTATGATTAGGGGATATGGCTAGGATAAGTGGTGGGAGTCCTTCTTCAAATTTGTGCACAATGTAAGATCACCTTTGGTGGGGATCTGTGTGTTTTCTTATAAAGACACGTGTGATAGCTTATTGAAATAGGATTATAGTTTCTCCCATGACATATAGCATTGGAACACCACCTCAAAATGTGTGCCCAAATATGGTCATGTAAGTAGATCCCTGGATCCATTGTATGAGTCTATTTGTGAGTAATTACTCTGTTTATGAACATAGTAGATGTTATCGATCGAAGTGCACCTTTGTCTTGGAAAATCAATCGACTCGACTTCCACTGCATAAATCGGATATCCTATGAGTTGTGGGTGTCTCGGACCGAGGATAACCTCCAGAGAGGGCTGGTTCCTTTGAATGATCACCTAGAACTACTAATTTGGCGGGGTTGAGGACAGGGAATAAAACTGAAATTAATGGAAAGAAATTGATAAAAGTTTGATACACAAAATTTTAAGAATTTACATTTGTACAAAACACAATTAATGAATGATAACTTCACTACAATTGATGTCTAATAATTTTACACTCACAAAAAGTGTTAGCACACACTTGAATGACTGCTGAAACTTACAAAAAGATTAATGGAGGTAACCGAAGTTATTATCATGTAAAGGAAAATAATCATTCACTTAAACACACGAAAAAATATTGTAATACACTTGTAAAGCTTGAAATTGGAGGAAAATATTGCTGTAATACACTTTAGAAAGATTGAAATTGGAGGAAAATACAATCTTTATTACTCAAAAAGGTGCACACATATAATGGTTTTGCATAAAATTTTACGAGAATGACAATAAGCACCCTCTTAAAATTGTAAAAACATGGTATAAGAAGCAATAAGTCACTCCCAAAAGCTCCAAAAACAACACTCATAACTTAGCTTATTGGAGACAAAACCCATTTTAGCCTTACATGCATAATTTTAAACTCTTTTGCAAATAAAGACAATCTTTAAAAGACAACAATCCAATCTTTGGACGCATGAGATAATAAGAATAAAAATAAGTTTGAAAAGTCTAATTTTGTTCTATGTGAACTCCTTGTTGATCTTGGTCAACATTCTTCTTTGCACATCTAAGGAAATGTATGAACCTTTTGGAAATATAAAAATAGCTTGGCTTTCAGTTCCTTTTGTAAAATATACTCAAAGACTATTTCTAAGCATATGCATGTAATTTTATAATCTACTTATTGACCCTTGAAAATGTTAGGGTAAACATAGTTTACATAGTAATTATGCATTGTATTTTACCTTAGTCATTTTCACATCGAGGTAGTTTAGTTGATGGTGTGGTAACTAGGTAACTTGTATTATTTGGTGTATGGTTGTATTGTTATAACCATTTATATTTTTCATATTGTATTCACAAAGGTTTAATTGTTACATAGGTGCAACAATCATATTTGTTTGCATTGCAGTTACCATAGTTTTGGTTGCACTGTGTAACTTATTCTTTGTTTGTACTTGGTTGTAAAATATCTATAAATATTGCAACCATATGAATTGTAAATGATTTGATTGCATATTAATACAATTACGAGGTTTCCATCCCTCTTCTAGATTTGGTATTAGAGTAGTTTGGAGCCTCTGTGAGTAGAGAAGGTGTGTAGAGAGAGTGTATAAGAGATAGAGGAGCTTGGAGAAGCATTTATAACATTTGGAGAGCTTGTGCAGCCTCTGTAACTTCCCAGCCCCATCCTTACATCCCCACAACCTCTTGTTTAATCTTCGGAGTGTTTGAATTTTTTTTTTTACACTGGTGCCTCCCTGTACTAGGAAAAATTTGTTGTTGGAAAAATCTCATTCAAACATAAGATTGAGAAATAAAAATTCCCCTCCTATAGTGTTTTACCACTAAACTTAGCGAGTTGTTTAGTCACAACCATCTACAATTTCCTACTAAATCTAGATATTTTTAGTAGAATTTGAGGGGACTATGTCAAGGTTGGAGGAACCGAGCTCCCCACCAAGTTTTTTTCCCTGCAGGTGGGCGAGTTGAGGTGAAAATATCCTAATCAAGTTGAATATTTCCTTCATTGTGAGTCGGTTTTGGATAGGCTAAGCGACATATTAATGGGTTTGTGGATGTGTTGAAGGATAATTAGATGGGTTTTAAAGGCCGAGCCTTTTCACATAAGAGCCAACACCTACATTTCACTGAGCCATTTAAGCACACAGAGTGAGCTGATTTCTACAACGTCTAGACCTCCTATGGCCGACCCTCAACCGGCGAGCCTGGATCAAGCCCACAAAGGCTCCCCCGTGTTCCTACCAAACAAAAAAAAAAAATACAAAAATAAACAAAGGATGAACATCTCACAAACCCTATAATACAAATCCCATTGAATAACAAAATAGTGATAACTATACCTATTTCGACAACAAATACAAAAATCAAGCGGTGGAGGTAAATAAAAATAAACGTGGAGGAAAATAATTCAAATGACTCAAAGATCCACTTGTAGTAGAATACCTAAACTACCGCCTCCAGTAACTTGTCACGTGGACTCCTTAGATGGTGCCACATATTTTTTTCAAATGGTTAGTTCGTTTTATTAAGAATTAAAATATTATTTGATTCATTATATGTTCAAAGTGCATTGAACTCCGTGTTAGATAGGGAGAAACCTTTAAGGGTTAAGGGGTCTTGTGGTCGAGCTCATATCTATCAAATCATTTGGGTTATATATTGGATTTAGTGGATGTTTTAGTAGGAACTACCACACTTAGTGGCCAAAATCATTGCTATACCCTCTTATCTAAAACTAAACCCCCACCGGTTTGAGAGGAGAAAACCCTATTTTTGGGTAATTTTTTTCTCCTACTTTTCTTAAAATTTCATTATGACAAACTTTTTCGAAAGGAGGATATCTAAAAACTAAGTTTTAGTTGTTTTTTTTAGAGTTTTCCACATAATGAGCCATCTTCGAGCTATGAGGCCACCAGGGGCCTCGCAAAACAAGTTTTTTCTTGCATTCAATTTTTTGGATGTAATCATATTTTTAGTGATTCTACTAATTTATAGGTTGTCATATTCAACCAAAAACATTGTAAATGATAAAAACCGGTAGAGTTTTGAAAATAAAAGAAAATGGCATTTGGTTATGTAACACTTATGAGATATTGGATCTCTTTCGCAACATTTGGTATATACAGTGCCTATGGGAAGTGCTTACGGGTAAAGATGTTATGACTACTACTACACTTAACACCTAATATAGCTACAACAACGTAATCTAGGCATCATTCCTATAAATCGATGGGGATAAATAAGGAAAGAGTGCAAACATTTTGAGCCCTCCCATCCGTTTGTGAATGATTGCACGACATAAATATGGACATTGAAATTATCCAAGTATATAGCAAAGTTACGTGCACGTATGAGGATATTTCTTTGAGCAGGTGTGTCAATAATCACACATACCCTTTTTAGTACTATTTTCATACCATGTATCAAATTATTTTAGGTATGTTAATGCCTCTTTCATGTACCGAGTATATAGAAAGGGTGATTTTATTCCATGTAGCGATGGGTATATCCGAAGGGCACATACATAGAAAGGCTCAGGATATCATACTAGCGGTATATAGATTGTGATACCTTACACCTGGAGTGATAAGATCCTTAGCCTTTGTTAGAGAATTTTGAAAATGGGCACCAATGCCCCTAAGTTATTTCTTCCGAATCACAACTCCTAAGAGGAGATAATTATCTTCGCATGAAAGTCTAAGACCGAAAAAAACTTAGTTTGAAGAGATTTGGCATTTTTGAATGGTTCCATAACCAGATCAATAGACATATAATGTAGTACAATAGAGACAATTTGACAAGGTAAATCGAAGGAAAAATTCATTATCTTATTTGCAGAGTTTCTAATGATGTGTAACCCCACATTCAAGATGCTAAAACAATCAAATAAGCATAAGATATGTTGAGCACCGTATATGAGGCCAAACATAAAAATAATTATGAATTTTGTAGAGTCGGTTATATACACTAAAATTAAAACCAACCAAGAAAGTGGAACCTTTCTTGAGGAGAGTTCTGAGAATTATGGGCTTTGCTTCTATCTAAGGGGAGAGGAGGTTACTGATACAACTCTCGTTCCCATTGTTTTCGAGAGCACTCCCTCCTTCTTACCACATTTTTTGACGACACTAGAATTTTTAGATCGAGATAGTTAATTTTGAAAAGTTAGTGAATCTACTGCAATAAGAAGAAGTAATGTACAAAAAAGAAGATGAAGAGGAGCAGGCACTGTTTTCTCATCATAAAGGAAAAGGAAAAGAAAAATCTTCTAAAAATTCCCAAAAATGCATCAAAGTGAGGGGACAAACAAAGAATAAATGTCATATCTATAAAAGATGACATGATGTGAAATATTTTAGTAAAATACATACAAGAAAGGTTCATATAGTGATTAGGGACCTCAAAATCAACAATCTCATTAGGGACAATCATACTACAAGAAAGGTCAGAAGAAGGGGAACTGGTGAAGAAAACCCCATTAGCAAGGTAATATATCTAAGCAAGAAGATCATTTAGAAAATGAGGACTTCTTGTACACTTCTCATTCTAGTGAACCATCCACGTCATCTAGTGTTGTTTGGTATGTTGATTTAGGAGCCACTCAACACATGACTAGGCATAGAGACTGGTTTATCACCATGAGGGACACACCTTCAAAAAACCATGTTTTGTTAGGTGATGATTCTTCTTACACTGTACAAGGAATTGGGAACATTTCTCTACCTCTTGGTTCATGAAATTATAGATTATCAATAATTAGATGTATTATATGTCCCTGGCTTAACAAATAATATGCTATCAGTGAGTTAGATTCTAGATCATAATATGAAGATTGACTTTGATAGTCATTCTGGTAAGAAAGTGTGTTTGATTTGAGACAAATCAAGAGGCTCAAAAATTGTTACAAAATCCTCTAATGTGGGACGTATGTTCCAGCTTGATTTTTCCATAGGGATGATCAAGTAGTTGTGGCTAAGAATTCTTTGTCAACATAGTTATGGCATTAGATACTTGGTCACATTAGTTTCAAATATCTTGAAACACTTTGTCGGTATAACATGGTGAGAGGCTTTCATCTCTCCAAAAGGATATAGATAAGTGTCCTCACTTCCTAATAGGTAAAAAACATAGAGCTTCATTCCAAAAGAGTACTTATTGAGCTCTGGTAAGCTTGATTTGGTTCATATCAATATTTGTGGTCTGATGTAACCTAGTCATTCTAGATTTCAATATTTTATGTTATGTGTTGATGATTATTCAAGAAAAATGTGGATATTTTATCTTCATAAGAAAAGTGATGCTTTTGAGAACTTTAAAAATTTCAAAGTGGCTATAGAGAATGAGATTGGTCATCATATTAGATCTCTCCACTTAGATCGAGGGGGGAATTCACCAGTAATGAGTTCAAATACTACCTTCAAGCTCATGGGATTCAATGATAGATGCCTCCATACACACACATAGCAGAATGGTGTTGTTGAGAGAAGAAACCGTACTATCATGGAGATGGTACATTACATGATCCATGATTCTATACTAGCAAGGAAATTTTGGGTAGAAGCAACGAAGACAATAGTATATTTGCTGAGAAGAGTGCCCACCATTTCTCTTGATGGAGTAACTCTACATGAAGCATGGTTGAAGTGGAAGCCATCCGTTGTACACCTTAGATTATTCAGGTGTAAAGATATCATGCACATACCCAAGTAGAAAAAAAAGAAGTTGGATATGAAATCTAAAAAAATCATCTTCATTGGCTATAGTGAAGAGGCTCTTGGGTACAAATTGAGGGATCCAAAGACTAGAAAATTCTACATCAGCAGATACATTGAGTTCTTTGAGAAGAAGGAAGTCAAAAATCTTCCTCTAGACTCACATGATGTAGATATTTCACCTGTTGTGAAAACAAAAGTTGATGTTCCTATTGATGATGACAAAGTGATGATGGGGATGATGGTGATGATTAGACAAGACCACAACCCATGAGAATAGTACAATGTATTCCCAAGTGGTATACTAATATGATTCGAGATGAAAAATTGGATGCTCCACCGAATACATCCACCATTGGACCATGGACTCGCAATAAAGCATGAGAAGAAGTAAAATTTGCTTTGATGAGTAGATTTGTTGAATCTATTGAGCCCTCTCTTGTTGTCTAGGAATCCCTACGGTTGAAAGCTTGTCAACATACCATGGATGTTGAATATTAGTCAATGATGAAAAAAACACTTGACAATTTTTTGATCTTCCACTAGGAAGAAACCCATTAGTTACAGATGGATATTCAAAACAAAGTACAAAGTAGATGGGACCATAGAAAAGTACAAAGTGAGATTGGTAGAAAAGGGGTATGCACAAAAGGAAGGGATAGACTATGAGGAGACATTTTCTCCCACAACTAAGATCAAAATGACTAGGATGATATTTTGTCTAGCTGATCAGTTTGGTTGGAAAGTACATCAGATGGATTTGAAAAGTTCCTTTCGAATGAAGATCTATCGGAAGAAGTCTAATTGATTCAACTTGAGGTTTATGTTGTACTGGAGAAGAAAAAAGGTATACAAACTCAAAAATATCTTTATGGCCTTAAACAGGCACCCTAGGCTTGGTACATCAAAATTGATGAACATCTCATTCAACATGGATTCGTTAGAAATCCATATGATCCCAATATCTACCTCAAAAAACAAGGGAGGGGAGATTGTGATTGTTGTTTTCTATGTCAATGATCTAGTCATCACTGGTAGTTCAATGAAGGTGATTAATGCAATGAAGAAAGATCTCAATCGATCATTTGACATGACAGATCTCAAGATCATGCACTATTATCTTGGATTGGAGGCATGGAAAAAAGAGAAAAAAATTGTTTGTCGGTTGGATTATACCAAGACAATGATTGAGAAATTCAAGATGATGGAATGCACACCTATTGCTACACCCGTGGAGCGAGATTGCAATTAACTCATTCAGATTCATCTCATGTGGTAAATGTAACTCTTTATCAATAGTTGATTGGGTTTCTCATTTACCTAACATATACTAGACCAGATATTAGCTTTGTAGTTAGCTATCTTTCTAGGTTCATTCAGAACCCGAGTTTGTCATTGGAAAGCGAAGCAAGGTGATCTTGAGATATCTCAAGGGTACAATGGATCTTGGTCTAGAGTACAAGAAGAATGATAACTTCTTCTTGACTGGATATTTGGATTCAGATCATGCAGGTAACATTGATGATAGAAAATTCACGTCTGGATTTTTATTCTTTTTGGGATCTAGACCGATATCATGGGGAAGCAAGAAACAAAACTTTGTTTCACATTCTTCTATAGAAGTTGAATATCGTGCTTTGCGGTTGGAGCTATATCATGAAGCAATATGGCTACATCACATACTAGAAGGAATTGGATTACCAAAATAAAAACCTACCACATTGTATGTTGACAATGAATGTATTCTCAATTTTTTGCAATCCAGGTGTTTCATGAGAGAACCAAACATATTGAGGTATAGGTTCATTTCATATGCAAGCATGTCTTGAAACACAACATACAACTTCATTTTTTCCCAATAGTTGAACAACGAGAAGATATATTCACAAAGTCACTTGCACATGACAAATTCAAGTTGTTCAGAGAGTTCCTCTCCTCATCTCTTGAGGTAATGCAAAATTAAGGGGGAATGTTAGGGTAAACATAGTTTACATAGTAATTATTAATTATATTTTACCTTAGTTATTTTATTATTATTGAGATAGTTTATTTGATGGTGTGGTAAATAGGTAACTAGGTAATTTTTTATATTGTATTCATGTAGGTTTAATTATTACATAGTTGTAACAATCATATTTGTTTGTATTACGGCCTCGTATAGTTTCAGTTTGCACATGTGTAACTTATTCTTTGTTTGTACTCGGCTCTACAATATCTATAAATATTGCAGCCATCTCCATTGTACATGATTTGATTTCATATCAATATAATTATGAGGATTCCATCCCTCTTCTAGAGAAAAATAAAAACATGCACCATATTTGTCATTGGTCACTTTTTGACTTTAGCATATGCATGTAATATTGGTCATTACTTGGATTCACACCTCTCTTTTTGCAAATTATTACAAAAAAACCCAAGAAAATCCTTGAGTGGCTATAACTCAATAAAGAAAACTCAACCCAGTCATATGTAACTGTGGTTAATGTTAACTCATGTGCCGTTAGAAAAATTAGGGTTGAAATCCTAAATTTCATCATTTTCATTTATTCACTTGGAGGCTTACGGAGGTTAGGTTGTTGTGGAAACTCTATCTAGATGTTATTTTTATTGGTGACCATTGGAGATTTTCTAAGATGGATCCATATTATAGCTGAAGTCACCATTTAGTTGCTTTGAGGTTTTTGTTTTATTTTAATTGGTCATGGTAGCCCGGTTGTAATTTGGAGTTATGTTTTAAGCTTGGACACCATTTCTTGCTTAAGGACTCTACATTCTACATGTATTTAACTTGGTCTCGATCCCACATGATTTTATTTCTTGGTCAAGCCACTATTTTTCTATATTGAGGCTCGAGTGCTGTGTGTTTTCCTATGCCATGGCTTGGTGGTTTATTTCCCCAAATGGATCAGTTTGTTTCTTCTTGAGTTGACATTGGGGCTCGATGTGAAAAGTTCTATTTTTATGCATAATAGCTTGCTTTTTTATATGGCCATTCAAAGGGTGAGATTTTTTCATTGAAAATATTGATTGCTTTTCCTAACTTGGTAATGGGTTCTCAAAAAAAGAGGATCGTGCTTGGGCATTTTGAAGTTCTAGAAAACTTGTTGCTTTGTGATTGTAACAAACCGTTACACCAAAACCTTGAATCATTAGTGAAATTCACACATGAGGATCATAACATCCCACCACGCTTCCGTAGCCTAGACCCCGAGCTAGATTTACGCCCGTATAGTGGGACCACGCCCTATCCTATATGAGCCCTAGGAAAACACTGCAATGTCGGCGTAGCTACCCATGCTGGGACTCGAACCTGGGTGGTCGCTCTGATACCAAATGTAATGAACCATTAAACCAAAACCTTGAGGCATTAGTGAAATCCGCACATGAGGATCATCAGTTTGTTTCTTCTTGAGTTGACTTTGGGGCTCAATGTGAAAAGTTCTATTTTTATGCATAATAGCTTACTTTTTTATATGGCCATTCAAAGGGTGAGATTTTTTCATTGAAAATATTGGTTGCTTTACCTAACTTGATAATGGGTTCTCAAAAAAAAGAGGCTCATGCTTGGGCATTTTGAAGTTCTAGACAACTTCACTTGCTTTGTGATGGTAAGCAATTTTAGCCCTTTTATTAAAATATGAGTTTGCATATTTAGTTGTTTAAATTTTTTTACATTCAAGATGCCATGCTATTCTACTATGTGGGTACGAGATGTTGGTTATAACTTGACCTAATGACATAGTTCGATTCGAGTTTTTGATTTGTGTATTTGATGTACGCATTACGAGTCGGTTTTTTTATTCTAGTGGCCTCAAATTTATGGCTTGGTTTGTGGATTTTTCTCTAGCTTGTTGTCCACCTATGGATCGATTAGACATTTTCATTGTTGTTTTAGTTCATTGTTCATTATTCATAGTTCTTTCTAGTGCTCCCTGGTTGGGTTTAGGAACTCACCACACTATACTAGTTTGAGGTTTGTGCATAACTTGTTTCCATTTATAGCAATGAAAAAACCTTGTATCTAGTGTGAATTTATTTTAATTATTGATTGTTCCTTGAATTTCAACTTTTATGATAGAATTCTATTCTATTTGAATACACATTATACCCCATCGTTTTTGTAATAAATTTTTATTAGAATTATATTGTAGTTTTAGTTTGTCACCTTACTCCACTTTGGAAAAATTCTCCATCAACAAATTTAAGGGTAAGAATTCCAAGAGGATAAAACTAGATAGAATGACCCCAAAAATTCCTTTTAATGTGCTATAACCCCAAAACTCCAAAGTATCTTCCTTCACAATAGCATGCTATCATCATGGGGTGATGGATGACCTTTTAAGAAATGAATCGTATGCCTTTATCGGGATAACTTCCTTCATATGTATATCCTAACAATGGACTAAAATGTTTACATATTGGACCCTCTGTTGAAGCATATCCATAAACAATAAATTCAGCAATGTGTAATATCCACATAAAATGGTGTCCTATTTACCATATTCATATGCTTGATCCGAGAAAAAAGATTATTCCATATCCTCGAAACATTTTTGTAAAAAGAAAATTAGCTCATTAAAATAAACTAGAAGGAAAAATTTGGTCAAGTATTTTCTAATATTATCCTTGATCGGTGACCACAAGCTCACAATTTTCTCTATTTCTTTAGGTTCAGGCAACCTCTTATGTTTCTCAATAAGAGGATAATATAACTAGAATCAACTACAATCATGCATGTGTTAGCCCCATCTACATGTCCTCGGAAGTTGAAAGTGATGATTCAACACCAAGATATTCCTTTAATAACTTAAATGAATATTTCCTAGTTAATAAGTCTACCCCCAAAAATTCTTGTGTTAAAGAAGATGTCATCTTTCTTACAACTATCCCCAGTTTGATGAACACATATTTTGTACCTATTGTATAAGGGATTTTATTCTAATGTGAAACTATTTTTACCTGAGAATACATCATTGTTTTAGATGTAAGAAAAATTGAATGCATGTGATTTTTATTTTATCTTTGAAACTTTGCATTTAGTTTTATATCATGGAATTTTTAAAATTTTCAGATTTTGTAGCTTTTCCTCATGCATTCTTCATGAGTGATGTAAATATGAAATTGTTCTTGTCTTGGACACATCATGATAAAGCGATTATCTTTTTATCATTATTTTGGATCTCTCCTTTCTTGAATTTTTAAATTTGAGCTTATACTCTTATGACCTTTTACACATCCTGTTGTGAGAGTTGTATCTTGAGGAAACCACCTAGACGAAAGCTGTGTTTGTATATAAATGCAAAAATAATAATTGAACTAAATAATTACTTAAACTAACACAACCAGGGAAAATTTTAGTGGCGAATATTAAGTAATATGGTGAATATTCCATTTTTGAAAATTTTGAAAAGGTGATTTTTGTAGCGAGTGACTTCACCAAAAATTACACTTTAATTTTTTTAGGGGTCGGTTTATTCCTTCGCCTATCTTGAAAAATATATATAAACCAGATTATTCACCGGGTAGAACACTTCTACTTACATTTTTCAACAATATGATATATCCCGTATTATAGACGCTACAAGTGGGGTAAGTTATTGATGCGTGAAAAAGGAGGTTTTGCAGACGAGAGATACATGCAGAGATATTGACGCATAGTAGCGCGCATGACAAATATTTTGTTGACAAGCGACATGGAGTCTTTTTTTTGATGAACAAGAAGAGGGCGAAGAGGTTGCGAGGCGCGCGATAGGATATTTGTTCAAAGCGTCAGCAGACCTTAGTAGCCGTGGCGTCATTAAGGCCTATGACGCCAGCGAACTAAGGCCTATTTTAGTATGTCAATAGGCCTTAGTTTGGCGTCACTCTATTGACTGTGTCAAAGCCTTGTGTAGCGCGTCAATGAGCCTTAGTGACGCGCCATGTCAATGGGCCTTAGTGATAAGGCGTCACTAAGGCCTAACCACTGCGTCACTAAAACATTGCAGCGCATCAGAGCACTTAGTGACACGCGTCAATAGGCCTTATGGCGTGCATACTAAAGGCTTTGTTGACTTGCGTCACACTAAGGCCTATTGATGCCCGTCACAACATGCGTCACTAAAATTATCCTTTGCCAGCGTGACAGGAGGTCAATGAGATATTGACACATAAAGCAGATGCTCTCCGACAAAAGAGTTTTTTTGATCGTGACATGGAATTTTTGATGAGAGTCGGTTCTGAGCTCCAGACACGCGATGGAAGATTTTTTGCCGCGTGTCAAAAAAATGTAGTGCAAGCGAGGCCAATAGACCTTAGTGGACGTGCGTCCAATAGACCTTAGTGTGACGCGCATGAGACCTATTGGCGTGCATCACTAAGGTCTATGGCACGTCACTAAGGTCTACAGCGCGCGTCACTATAGCGTGGCATAGAAAAATATCCCGTATGCGATGGATCGTAATGCTTGATAATCGGTGAAAATTTTTCATACAACCCCCAAAAATTTGCCTTCCCATGGCGGATTAGGGGATAAGTATTCTCCACCTTCGATTTCCGGAGGTCTCTTAAAATGAAACGAACACAACTATCAATCTACCTCCGATTGAGCAAGATGAGAAGGGATGAAGAGTATAATACCTGTACTTACCTACAAGATTCCAAGACTCCTCCCTTGTTTCTTTGGATGTGCTCTTGATTGATTGATTATGCTTCAGATTAGTGGGATAATTTGGGCAACACCTCCCCTTTGATGAATGATGATTTTCTTGATCAAGATGATGATAGATTGATGATATATTGAGTGAGTGATAAAAATGGAAAAGATTTGATATGAATTTGTGGGTAGAGGATTTAATGGCTAGGATGAAGTCATATTGGATTTAGATCAAGGTTGGAGGATGCATGAGAAGAATGGAGAAATCTAGAATTGGATTATTCTAGAATTTAGAAGAAGTCTCCATTGAATTTTTAATTCAATGGAGTGAGGGAGATATTTGAATTTTTAAATATGAAAGAGGGAAATTTAAAGATTCTTCTATAAATAGAAGTCTCTAGATTTAGAGGTGTGAGGATGTGATTAGATTAGGTTAAATAAATATGATTAGGGATGTGATTTGATGGAAAGGATAGGTGTAGGGATGTGTAGGGTAGGTGGTAGGTGAGATGTAGGAATATTAAATTCCTATAAAATGTTAATGAAGAATTAAAATAGGATATAATAATGGATTAATGAGATTAATGATAAAATGGGATGTAATAATGGATTTAAAGGATTAATGATGAAATGATAAAATAAATGATAAATGATAAAGGAGAAAATGGATAATAATAATTAATATTGTGATTAATTATTATATGGGTGATGTTGGGATATTTGTGGGACAAGTTAATCATAATTAACCGTGTTAACATTTTATATGTCTACATTTTCCCCCTCTTTGAAGTGTTAATTCTTATAAATGATAGTTCAAAGAAAATAAGAGAATATGATGGTGAAATGATGCCCCCTGGAGGGGTTAGGTGGGAAGGAATGAGGTGGGTAACCATTCGAAAATAGGAGAGGCCAAGTTATTTGATAAGAGAGGATTAGATGATAAGAAGATTGATTGAAGGGGTTGGATGATAGAATTCCCCAATAAAGGGGGTTGAGATTGGATTGAGTATTGATGATGAGGATGTAGGATTAGAGGATTAGAAGATAAGAGAGAGGATTAGAGGAATATTAGATAATCTTGGATTTTAGATTATAGGGTGCCCCAACCAAGGTGTGGAGGTTTTGAGGATGCCCTAGTCAACGATGTATGACAAGGGTGAAGATTTAGGAATTATATTTGTGGATGCCCGGTGAAGGGTGAGATTTTGATAATTTGTGGATTAAAGGATGTTAGATTTGAAGATAGTATATTTGATGATGTTCTAGTCAAGGGGATAGGATTTTAGGATTTGAGGATGTTGGATTTTTAGATGTTGGATTTGAGGATGTTAGATGTTGAGATGCCCCAGTCAAGGGGGTAGGATTTGAGGATTTGAGGATGTTGGATTTTTAGATGTTGGATTTGAGGATGTTAAATGTTGAAATTCCCGATCAAGGGGTAGTATTTGAGGATTTGAGGATCTTGTATTTTTAGATGTTGGATTTGAAGATGGTAGATTTTGAGATGCCCTGGTGAAGGTGTGAGATTTGATGATTTGAGGTTGTTGGATTTTTAGATGTTGGATGTTGAGATGCCCGATCAAGGGGTAAAATTTTAGTATTTGAGGATGTTGGATTTGAAGATGTTAGATGTTGAGATGTCGATCAAGAGGCGAGATTTGAGGATTTGAAGATGTTATATGTTGAGATGCCCCAGTTAGGGGTGAGGATTTTGGATGTGGAAATTGATTGATTGATAAAGGATTGAGTGGATAAGAGGATGAGGAGGTTAGATAGTTAGTTATATGATGATGAGGATTAGGTGTGGATGATGATAAGGCTAAAATATGATGATAGAAGGGGTGTTCTACTATTAATTACCCACGGTTATAATCATTAGATTGTGATTAATGTGGTATAGAGAAAGATGCATCAAGGTATAAAGACCATGATGATTGAATTTCCAAATGCTCGTGTCCTCATATCATTGGACATATTAATAAAAACAAGAGGGTCATTATATCATTGGGTGTGCACAAGAAAAAGAAACAAAAGGGGCCTCATATCATCAAAAAAATGAAAATGTAGATAAAAATAAGCACACAAGCAAAACACACACATTGTATTTTTATTGTTTTTGAGTGTTTCAATTTTTAGATTTTTAGATTTTTGATGTTGAGACTATTGGAATATGGGATGTTTAGATTATTTGATGTTGGATGTTGAGATTTCAGATTTGGGACGTTTAGATTATTTGATGTTTAATGTTGATATTTTGGATTTGGGATGTTTAGATTATTGTATGTTGGATCTTTGGGATTGTGGATTTGGGATGGGGGGTGTAAATTTCTCCTATAAGTCCCAAAGCATGTTTGGGTAGGATAAAAGGGAAGGATTGAGGGAAATTGGATAGGTTGGATAGGATAGGGATGGGTTGATATGTTAGGATTAGATGGATGTGGGATGGGAGATAAATAGGATGAGGGATGTGGTATATGATACGATGGGGGATACGTAAGATAATAATATATGCTCCCAAGTATAGGGGATGGATTGAGGGAAAGATCTGGTGTGCCCCTAAGTGTAAAGTAGGGTGGCCTATATGGATGGATGGATGGGTTTAATTTTCCCTCATGTGTAGAGTAGGATGGGAAGTGGAGGGTATCTAAAATGGATGATGCCCCTAGCGTATGGTAGTAAGGTTTCCACCAGTCATGATAATGACATTGTGAAAGGGACATGAGGAGGATTGAATGAAAATGAAAATATCATCATTTTCCCATGAATGTTTGATCTAAGGGAAAAAGGATGTGGATGGGATGGAGGGATAAAGAAAAGATGAGCTTAACAGAACATATTGTAAGGAAAGATTCAAACTAAAAACAAAGTGTGACCAAGGTTTAAACAATACCTGGAAACATGCAAGCCCTATGTCTCTGTGAGATCAAAGTGTGTGAGATTATGATTGTTAATTACCTAATACCAATTGAATTGAAGACTTAATGGGTATTATGTAAAGACAAACTAGCAAATGTATAGGGAGTGATTAATTCAAGTAGGTGACAGTGTGAAAGTGAATGGAAGGTTAAGCCGTGCATTTCTCCATTTTCAGCTAGGCGTCCATAGCCCCAATAGAGATACATTTGATTCTTATCACAACATTTCTCTACTATCAACCAAGAATCCATAGCCCCAGTAGAGTTGCTGGAAACACCCCTAGAGAGAGTCTTGAGGTGGATTTTATTTGATATTTTAAATTTTGATATGATTTTTTTTCTTTTTATATTTTTATTTTTTTGCATAAAGAGGTTCCACTCTCTTGAGAACTCTCAAGGGGTTAAGAATCACCAGTGGCTTGATGGGGGGATGGAAATGAGTGTAGTGATGACATTGGCTAGAGTGTCAAAAGATGCACCTAAGGGTATTCACCACAAGTTGATTAAGTGTGTTAAAGTGTGTGGATATCTATGAGAACAATTGTGCTTGAATGTTAGAGGTGATGATAGACCAAGGTCACATGGTTGTAGTAGGTACTATTGTCTTATAACATGTGTGATAAAGTTGATCAAGTATTCAAATGAATGGATTGGAAGAGGATACGAATGGATGTGAGGCTAAGAATGGATTATATGCAAATGGATTTAAATGGTGGATGTATGGGAAGGAAAAACCATTTGTGCACAAGCAATGAATTATGTGCTCAATTAATTTTTAGGTGTTTGGTATTTGTAGGGGATTAAATGATTTATGTCCTGGATTGGGTGGGTAGGATGGTAGGATTAATAAGAGGAGTGGTAGGATCACCAAGAGGAGGGACGTTGTTAGTGTTAGGTTTATACCCTAATCCTAAATGACCTAGATTTTGATGAAGGGAGACGAGTTCATGAAGGCCTTGTTCATGGATGCCTAAACATTTTCCTTGATGTTTCATATTAGAAAACATATTTTTGGCTATATGGTATAAAATGGATGGAGAAGATGATGCTATGTGATCATCATGAGACTACGAGTTGTAATTTTTCATCTACTAAGAGGCCATATTTAATGAAGGATGGGAGATGAGAATTGTTTTGGTTTTTGGTTGGTGAGGGATGTTTGGATGTATGATGGGATCTGGATGGTTGATGATGTTTGGATGTCAAGTGCAATTTTTATGGTGGAAGATGGTTAGGGATAGTATTGGGATGGAAATGTGGTGGATAAATAGGTGCAAGGATAAGAATTCCTTGGTTAATGAGATTTTGGACATAATACCTAAATTGCATGCAACGATTGGTCAAATGTCCATGGGTGCGATGGAAGTCACAATAATAGTGTTTCAATACCAAGATGGTTTGGGAAGGTTGTGATTGCGTGATTTGATTGGGAAATGCACGATCATGTTGAAATGTTTTAGGCGATGGAAGATGGTCGTCAAAAATTCTCTTAAAGGAGTGAAGTGGCTTAGGTTAAATAATTTTTGGGGAGTAGCAAGTAAAGGTGTGGGATTGGGTGGATAATGAGATATGTTGGTTGATTTGGATTTATGAGTTAGATTAGATTGTTATGGATAAAAAAGATGGATTAGGCCTAGGGGCTGAAGTGGATGGTTTGGGGTTGGAGGTCATTTGGGAATGATAGATGTAGATGAAGGGGATGGGGTAGATTTAGATGAAGGGGATGGGTGTGATTTGAGGTTCACATTAGAGTTGGGTGATGTTGGGAATGAAGGATATTTGGGAGATGGGTATGGTGTAGGAACCAAATTAGATTGGTAGGAGATGGGGTGGAAAGAGGATTGGTATTGATTTTTTAGGTTTAGAAGTTGGTGACTTAGGAGTCAAAATATATGTTTTAGGATTGAGGGATGGTGGAGATGAAATAGGATTAGAGAATAGGATAGCATTAGGTTTAAGTAGTGAAGGGGTTAAGAGGGAATTAGGTGTGGATGAAGAGGATGGGGTGGTGTAGGAGCCACATTAGATGGATTTTTTGGGGTAAAAGGTGATGAGGGTGACTTAGGAGTTATGGTGGATGAGATAGTTTTGAGAGGATTGGGATTAGGTATGGAGGGGAAGAAATAGGCTTAGTGGCTAAATTTGATGTTAGATTAGGGGTTGTGGGATTATCTAGGAGAAAGATCGTAGGATTCAATTGGGGTGATGAAAATGATGAGGATAGAGGAATACGATGAGATGTGGGAGATGATGATTGTGGATGAAGTTGTTGGGGTTGGGGTGGATACGTGAATGGGACTCAATGAAAAGTTTTATGATGATTGGTTTTAGGAGTTGAGGTTTTTGACAATGGTGGATTATTTGTATGAGTTTTTATGGGACAAAGGTATTAGTCATGATGATTGATATGGGAATTAGAGGTTGGGGTTTGGGATTGTTGTGTGGGTTTCAGATTGGTGGCTATATTAGTAAGGACATTAAGGAGGTCATATTGGTCTAGATCAAATTTTATGAGGTGGTCAAATTTGATGTAATTGGCTTGTGGGGATAATGGTTTATGTTGACAAGGTCGATTTGTGGATTGAGATGATTTGGGTTCCTCAAGGAGGAGGTTAATGGGTGAGGGTAGGGATCTTATTAAGGGAAGATTTTGGAGGTGATTGGTTAGGAGATGATAGTTTATGGGGTGATTGATTGATTGAATATTAAATATTAGATATTTGTTGATTAAGTAGTTGGATGGTTTTTCTAGATATTAGGATCAACATGGGATGGTTGATTTGGATGACGAGGATAGGATTGGTTGAGGTATGATGTGATATTTAATTTTTTTATTAAGGTGTTGGATGGTGTGTGGGAATTCGTGGTCAAAGTGAGGGGATGATGGAATAACTTGGTTAATGGATTTAGAAAAGAGATAGGGGTTTGGATGTAGATTTGGAGAGGATGGGATTTTGGATAAAAATCCATTGTTTGATAAGATGTGTGGGGAATTGTATTTTAATTAGGATTGTTGATTAAGGATGGTAATGGGATTATGATTGGATTCATGTGATTAAGGATCCAGTTAATTATGATGATCATAATGATGTTTGATTGATTAAAATTTTAAAATGATAGGATGGTTAAGGGTGTTTATAAACAAACAAAAACATGCAACACACACCCTAACTAGTCAAGTGGGATTGCAATCAAGATATAGCCCACTTTTATACCACACACTGATAGTGGTGCCACAAATTGGCTCTCCACTTATGTGCCAATGTGTGGTTAGATAACGAGTGTGCTTTGGTATGTGGTCCCAATAGGTGTTGTAATTGATGCAAAACCACATTAATGACAAAGTTAATGTTATATGATTATTTCATGATGATTTTATTTATGCTAACATATTGATTGAGATGTGTTTGAGCTGATACAATGGGATTCAGTGAGGATTGCTTGCTCTTACAAGCCTATTCAGGTGCCTAGGAGTTGCAAAATGACATTATGAGCTTCTTGGATGCTTGAGAAGCATGTTGAAATGATGGATAACATGTTTTGAGGGTTATTGAGCACTTGTAATAGTGGTATGATACATGAATAGGTTGTTCACTATGCTTATAGGTGCTCATTAGGAGTAGATATGATAGCTTGGAGGTCTGATAGTGTGGTTTGGAGATATATGAGCTCATGGAAGCATGCATCAAGTATATCATGGAATAAAATGTAGTTTTTGGTGATTTTAAAAGTTTATTTGATGAGTTGGTGCATTATTTCAGTTGACCCTAGCTTCTAAAATGAGGAACAAGGATGTAAGAATAGATAAGTCTTAGTGATTGGAAAGATTGAGGGATAGAATTGAAATTATGATGATTGGATATGTTATAGGGATGTGTCATAGTGATTTGAGAAAAAATCAGTTACCATGATATGTATTTTGTAAGATATGACAATTTATGTGAGATAAGGTTAAAAACAAATCATTTTCCTTCTCGAAATTCAACTTCAGATGCTCATTGTGAATAGTGTGATTTACATGGGACATTGTGGATTTCAGGGAATATTATATGGTTATTTTATAAGGTTTAAAAAAATAACAAGTTCAGGTTGAATTTCACGTTTCTATGAACGAATGTTAAGAAGGTAAAGAAGTCTAAAACCCTAGTTAAACCCTAACTAGGAGCAACTTGCCAAGAATGAAGTATAGTGATATATTTTTACTGGTTCATTAAAAGTGATGATTTTATGTTTTATAGGATTTTTTTATCTTTCCAAAAATGTATAGGTGATGTCATGGTGATGAGTGGGCCCCACTTAAAAAATAGCAGTTTATGAAGAAAAAGGTTTTAAGACAAGATGGTCGAAGGGTAATGAGACAAAATTGATGGTTCATAATGAATTATAGTTTATATTGATGTCTATGGAGGTTTACAAGAATTTTCATGAAGGTACATGGTGTTTTGAGGTCCAAATAGGTTGACTGGTCAAAGGGTAGTTTTGGGGTCTCAAATAGTAGTGTTTCAATAAAATGGGCATAACTTGAGCTACAAGTGGAGTTTGAAGGTGATTCAAGTTGTGTTGGAAATATTATTCAGATATATTTAAATTTATATGATGTTTTTCTCATGATAAGGTCATTTTATATGGTTTATAGGCATTCCTTGGATAAGAATATTTTTGACAATTTAAGACAACATGTGTTGGTGAAAGTTTGATGTTGTTTGAAGCATGAGATTAATTGGGTGATGCTTCCTTTCACAAGGAATGTGAGTAAGGATTAATTTTAAATCCAATGGATCCATTTGGATGTATTTAATATATGTAGAAATAATTTTATGATCTAACCTTTGGAAACAAATTTTTTGGTAGGTTGTTTTAGTGAAAGGAAAAAGTAGCTGTGGTTTGACGTTATGGATGTTTCATGACTTATAACTTGCTTAGAAGTTTTATAAAGGTTATAAAATTTTTAGAAACTGTCTACATGGCATGGGTTTATCTTGTTTAAGTGTGTTTTTAACAAATTAAGTTTAGAGGGTGTTGAAGGGTGTAGGAAACAATTGTTTTGAGATTTGTAAAGGGAACTGGGCCTAGTAAATGAAATAATTTGATTGGTTGATCAAATGTACAACCATGTATGAATGTATAATGATATTTTAATCATATTTAAATATTTTTGTTCATTAATATGTATACATTTAATGTAAGGGCATTTTTAAGAATGTGCCTATGGGGTTTTGAGCCATTTTTAGCACTTGTAATGTGATTTTTAGTTAGGTGACATATTTGGGTCATATGTGGCCATTGTAACAAATTTATTTGAATGTAATTAATATTTATGGGTCAAAATTATAATGAGGGACTGACCTCTTTTGGGTTGGAGAGAAGAAAAAAATATAAAAGTGATGTTTTGGGTTCATTTTTGAACTAGTGCTCTTGAGAGGAAGATGTGTGACCTAGAGGAAGATATTTTGTAGGTATGAGAACAAGATTTTGAATGCCGATGAAGAGCATGATAGGTTAAGTAATATTTGAAGACATGAGATCAAGAGGATAGAGAAAAGACATGTGAAGAAAATAGCAAGAATATGAGAGATTGAAGACCAAGTGTGTAAACTAGGGTCTGTGAGCTGAAATTTTGATCTCCATCAATTGTGGTAGCATAAAAATTAGAGATCAGATATATTTAGGTGTATGAGTTGGTGTTTTGTCATCTTTAGTGGGTTGTAGCCTCCTTATGGAGTGGGTGCTTCATTAAATTAGGGTTTGGTGCTCTACTATACTAGGGGTTGATGCTCCTTGTAAATTTGGTGCTTCACTAAATCACTTTGCTTTGAGTAATATAAGCGAGTTTCAGTGTTTTTTCTTCCCCATGAGGGTTTCCCACTTATATCTTGTGTCTATGTACATCTTCTTGTGTGTTACAATTGGTTTAATGTTTTGTGCACACTAAAAAAATAATGGTTAGATGTATGTGATTGGTTATGTGTTAATGGTCAATGATATTAATGGTTAATTAAATGGTAAAATTTTAGAACTGATTCACCCCCGTCCATTGTGTTTCCAACAATTGGTATCAAAGTAGGTTCTTGTGAATCAAGTCTAACAACTTGAAGGAGATCCTAGAAGAAAAATATGGCAAAGAAAATTAGGAAACAAAATCAAGAATTGAAATCCATGGATAAGAAGGATGAAGAAACCATAAAAGATCTCAAGAGTTAGTTGGAGAGGGCCATTCCAGATTTGAGTTCAAAATAAGAAGAGTGTAAAAGATATGAAAACAAGCCTTGTGATGTGTGTGTGCATGGACAAGTTGAATTTAAAGAGGTGGTGTTTAATTTACAAGAAGATTTAGCATTCCATAGAATGGAGAACATCAGATTGAAGGCTAAAATCAAAGATATGTCTGCAACACTCAAGGCCAAAGAAGAAGAGTCTAATGAGATTAGAGAAGAGATTCAAACCCTAAAGATCAAGGAAGTTGAGAAGCTTGTTCTTACAGATCCAACAACTAGTCCTAGTTCCAAAGGAAGTGAATATGATTGTGTTCATGGAAAGAAGACCTATTAAATGCCTAATTCTATAGATAGCCAAATACAATTAGGTATGAAAAATTTCATGGTTATGTTTATGATTGCAATGGTTATGGTCATAGAGCAAGGGATTGTAGGAATTTTTTCAGTTGTGTGTACCGTTGGAGCAATTGAAAAGACCATAATGATTGATCGATCAAGGGAAAGGAAAGAATTTATTTTTTTCCAGTGTCATCAAAATGGTCATATTGCAAATTTATATTCCCAAGAGTCTTCTAAGCAAGTAAAGAGGGTGTGTGTGCACACAAAATGAAGGAAGTTTAGTTTCCTAAGTCGGTCAAGGATGAATCTAATATAGTCAAATAAAATGAGAAAAAGGTATCCAAGGTTGACAAGATGTCTAATTATTCAAATGAAGACAAGAAACTTGATTCAAGGGTTAAAATGAAGCAATCATCGTGCTTGATAGGTTGAGAATATTTTGAGTATGGGAAAATTCAAAAGTTATAAGGTATGCCAAGTAACCTATTCATGTGGATATTGAGTCATTGTATTTATAAGGTGTTTGAGTTTGTAAGTATGTGTCATTCATCTTTGATTTTAAGGTCTAATTGTCATGTTGTAATTTGTGTCTCGCTATTGTATGAATATGTCCTACTAAGTAATAGGTGTGAAGTATGTCTTCATCATAATAGGAGTTCAATCAAGACCTGTCAAAAGTGTTTTGGGTCTATAATAAATGTCTTAGTCATAAGACCATGAGGTCTTATCGATATATCAAGAAGATGTTATAGTGTACTCTCAAGTAGTCCCCCAAGTTGCATTGATCAAGTTTATCATGAAATGGGTTGTGAAATATCATAATGTTAAGCCCATAAAGTCAAGGTTCTTTAGTTGTTTTAAGTCCTTGTAGCTTTAGGTACTGAAGTTGTTATGGAGTCTAAATGTGACAAGTGTATTGTGTCATGATAAGATGTTCTTGTCATTCAAGATTATTGAAGTGTCTTGATGTCTCCCCTCATTAAGTTAAGTGATCTAAATAATATGTTTTTCCCAAAATTTAGTTTCTATTAAAAGTTTGAGGTCAAGAAATGAAAACCATTCCTATGAAGTTTGCAAAATTTAGAGCTCGTATCATATACTAGTCATATAGTCTAGTAGAAATGTGCATTTATATTCTCTATCAAACATCTTGGTTTAAGCATGGAAGTGTAGGTTAGTTCTCATGAGTGTGTCAAGAGTATTAAGATTTCTTGAGTGATTATCCAAGGGGGTT
The DNA here is from genome assembly GCA_018340775.1 of Taxus wallichiana var. yunnanensis. Taxonomy (NCBI): domain Eukaryota; kingdom Viridiplantae; phylum Streptophyta; class Pinopsida; order Cupressales; family Taxaceae; genus Taxus; species Taxus wallichiana. The sequence continues at coordinate 819,056,848 of CM031234.1, read as the reverse complement.
TGAGATCTAAAGACAATATAATTGGTCCATGGTGTGTATATGACAAGAAGTCTATGAAATCCATAAAATTAAAGCTATGGTTGAGTATATATATATTCTTTGAGTTGAATTGAATGCTCCAAAATGTTGGAGCGAGATCCTGCATCAAGAATATAGAGAAAATTTAGTTGTCATGATCTATCTAAAGATATATGCATGTTTTAAGTAGTCCATTCCACTGCATAAGAAGTGCTATGGATCCAAGAAGGTGTGTTATCCTATCAAAAGTAATATCCCGAGAAGTTCTTGATGACTAAAAATGTTAAAGTAATTATTACTCCCGATTACGATGTTAGAGAGAAATTTAGTTGCATAAGAGATAATGTAGGGTAGATAAATGGTATTCTCAAGTGTTTTGATAGGTATAAAGGCCTTTCAATGATTAGTAAAGTTGTAAACAATGACAAAAGGTTGATTATGGTGACATTTTTGAAATAAATACAATGCTAGAAGGCCAAAATTTATGTGTGTCTGAGTGCTTGAGGAGAAGATGAGATTTAGAGATAAAATCAGTTGATAACTAAGCACCTTAGATGTTCATGGTAAAGTGATTCAAGTGTTTGTTGCATTCATTCTCTTTGAAGATATTCAGAACTTGATTGATGATAATCTACAAATTATAGCTAAGATTTGTAAAGATATTTCATGACTTAATCAAGGGAATAAGGGTTTTATATGTATCAAGAAAGTAATCCATGAAGGGATAAAATTTGAAGGTGTGCTTTTGTGAAAAAATGACTGCAAAGGTTATCTTGAGAAAAGCATGTTACGGAGTTAATACAAAGGAAAACTTATGAGTGACAGGATCAATACATCATAATGAAGACATATATGTTGGTCAAGAGAATGAAAATATTTTCTACGAGGTCTTGTGAGGATTTAAAACATGATAATTGTTAATGATGCTAGCTATAGGACTATTTTAGGTCATTGGTGAATGAATAAGGGTTTGTCTTTAGCTTGAAGTATCTAAAGAAGATCCTAGTAGTGATAAGAAGAATGAGAAAGTTGAATGTAATCCTACGAGTCAAAAGTCTAGGAGTTATGGTTGGAATAAAACATGTAATACGAAGAAAGACTATATGATTCTTGGGTTAGTGAAAGGTCTCTAGCCTTAGTCAAGTGTCACAAGGTATTTGAAGAAGTGGGTAGTCTCTGTTATGTTGTGTCTCTATCTATATCACTATGTTTCACTCATCAAAATATCTTCACCGAGATGATGGGTCTACAAGTGAGTCCTTAACTCTTAATCCATGACTATGAAGTGAAAATTAGATCTTGTACTAATTGAAGGAGGTTTTACGAAGGTTTTCAGTTGAGAACATCAAGTAAATGTGCTAGAACTTAAAAATCATTAGAAGTCAAGTCTTAGTGTAGTCTAAAGTTATCATCACCATTGAATGAGCTCTGTTCTACAAGAAATTTTCTACTACAAAAATGAATTTAAAGAAGTTAGAATTATTATTTAGGTTAAGATGGAGTTATGAGTTTAGTATAATATTCATCAAGGTTGAAGTACTTTATCAAGTGTGCTAAGTCGAATGAGAGGTTACAATACGGGATCAAGGTTTGGATCCGAGGGGTTATTAGATACTAAAGGAAACATGAGATGACAATAGCCCGTGTTTAAGATTAATAAAACTGAAATTATCTTCTTGCACAATGGATTGATGTTAAAGGACATATTGTTAGCATCCAAGTCGATCAAGAGTGTAAATGATGTGTCTCGGGTAGAGGTCTCCAAAGCATGCTAAAATGTTGCTACAAGTATATGTGATAGTATAAGTGTCAACAATGATGGATCTTTCCCAATTTTCATGGTATCTGATAGTCTCATATGGAAGGTTCAAATTTTATTCTATAGTAGTGAAGTGATTTGTGCATGAGTAATCAAGATGATTTGGTGATCTAAAATAGAGGAGGTTGTGTTTGATCGTAGAAAGTTGTCTCATAGTAGTTCTTCATGTGATTTGTGATTGTGACAATAGGTTTGGGCCTTTTCATGTCTTGAAAACATAATATGTGAGTTTAGAAAGCAAAAGGAGACTATGAAGAGGTTAAATAATGTACATATTGGCTTATGAAGAAAATGCTAGATATCCGTGTTTCACAGACTAACGAATATTGTGCTACAAGTTGTTAGTAAAAGTTATCTCTCAGTGAAAAGTGCATGACAAGCTTGTAAATGAATTGATTAGATAGACTCAATGTTGGAAATAAGGTCCATGCAGTGCTTCTTACTTTAATATGTAAGTATGAGACTTGTGATATATGATCTAACTTAAAAGATCAATTATTCCTTAAAATGTAGAGGGTTTACAAGGTATGAGGTATTGTTGATGGTGAATCAAATCCCTAACTCTGAGAACATAACATGGAGCTTTTCCCAAGGAGACAGGTAAGTTCCTAAGATGCACACATAAAAAAAAAAAACCTAAACTAACAAAGAAGATGATAACAAAGGTGATGCCGAGGAATGAAGAACACCTGTCTTGCCAATAAACACAAACCATTAAAATGCAATGCAAGATCATGCACAGATAACCAAATTTGCAGTGAAAGATCAAGAGGATGCAAATGAACACAGAGAGGGTTGAGAATCATCCATATACATGCATTATTTGCTCCAAAGATTGATACAATACACTACAAATGCCAAGAGGCAAAGTTGCATTACAGTTTTAAATGGGAGGTTTGAACTCCACAAATTCACCTGCCAAAGAGAAGAAGGGAGGGGCAAAACAAGAATGTCCAACCTTTAGAAAGAAGCCCCTCCTTACAATTTATAGGAAGAATGAGAGAGGGAAGAGAGAGGAAATCCAAATCTACCCCAACCACCTCCAGGTTGCATTTAATTCATCTCATTATGGTGGTAGGTGAGAACCCTAGCAAACCCAAAAAGTGGCGAACTGTATTTTGCATTTTTAAGAATTTTTTCTCACCCAATTAAAGATATCCAAGTCGTAGTTGGATAGAGGACCTCGTAAGATTTCCGAAAAGTCCAACCTTGCATGAATCCGAGCTCCCTGTGAAAAGTTATGGCCATCTGAATATCTCGGGTCGTGGTCTGCTTCTGTCGGCGCTCAAAATGTTCATGCGCCTCCCAAGTGTGCTTGGCGCATCCATCCTTTATGTCGACACTTCTTACGTGTGCCAAGGTGCATCCATTTTCATTTTCATGTCGACATCCTTTATGTCATGCCTTTACCTGCGCCATGGGCGCATCCATTTTCATGTCGACATTTTCATTGCGCTTATGTCGCATCCTTTACTTCGCCGCTGTGCGCATCCATTTTCATGTCGACACCTTCATTGTCATGTGCGCTCTTTACCGCGCCATGGGCGCAATTTTTTCATGTCGACACTTTTTGTCATGTCTTGTCAACACCTATCACGCGCGACCATTTTCATGTCGACACCTTCTTGCATGCACTTTTCACTGGCGCATCCATTTTCATGTCGACAACCTTTCATTACATGTGCCTTACTCGCGCCATGGGCGCATCCATTTTTCATGTCGACACTCTTCTGTGCGCCTTACCTCGCGCCTGGGCGCGAATTTTTCATGTCGACACCTTTCTTGCGCCCTTTACTGCGCTGCTCAAGGGGCGCATTTTCATGCGACACTTTTTTTTCATGTCGACACCTTTTGTCATGTGCACCATCACCCAACCTGCAAATTTTGCAATAAATAAATGTTGGGTTTTGAGTTCTTTGATTTCCATATTCTTCTTCGCTTTGTCTATATCTACCCAGGGGAAGATATATACAACAATTTGGTGACTCAATGGGATCACCTGCCTGCTAGGTAGAAGATCAGTGGCCTTTAGCAATCCATTGGGCATGGAGTCATAAGCAATAACCTGAAACCAACCTGATATCTGATCCCGAGCCTGATACCGCAACTCCTTCTCTGAGAGCATGCTGAACTGTAGAAATTCAACCTGAGAGCAACAAAACCTGTGCCAAAGCACTTAGGGAAATGAAACCTAACTACAACAAGACAATGTGCATACGCACTTAGAGGAATTGAAATCTAGGCTAATATTTACAAGGGTAAACCTTTTCCTTTTAGTAAACAATGTTTAAGATAGATTCCGTTAACCGGAATCGGGAGTTCTTCTCCATCCAATGTAGACAATTGGAAGGCATTACTACTTTTACATCCCGTGACCATGTAGGGGCCACTCCAAATGGCATCAAACTTGGAATGCCTTCCTGGTTTTGCCCGATCTTGCATCCCATTTAGTAACTAGGTCCCCTTCCCGGAAGGTCCTTGCTCTTGCTTCTTATCAAACCATCTTTTTACTAAGGCCCGATCCTTTTCAATCATCTCGAACTCGCATGTTCTCTTATTTCTTCCAATTCCATCAACTCGCATACCGGCCTCCATTGGTTCGAACTCGACAACTCCAATCGCTTCATGAGCTCCAATGCGGCAATTCTAATGATATAGGCAATACGCCTCTTTCCCATAGACCAACTTGTAGGAGAATTACCCGTAGACCTCTTTGGTGTTATCCTCGTCAGCCCATAATGCTGATTTTAGCTTGGTATGCCATGTCCTTTGGTTTTCATCCGAGTCCTTCGATGATTCTTAGCAAATTTTTGTTCGTGGACTCTCGCTCGTCCATTACCCCTCGCGGGTAATAATTTGAAGAGGTGCTCAAATAGATTCCATTCTTGACAGCCCATTCTGTAATCTTGGAACCTATGAATGCCAATGCATTGTCTCGATATGATAGTGGCCGCACACCGAACTCCGGTCACTATTCCTTCATAAAAGTCTAGTATGTTAGACTCATTTGCCTCTTTGAGCGCTACTGCTTTGGTCCACTTGGTGAAATAGTCCGTTGCCGTGAGAATCCACTTGTGGCCTTGGCTTGAGTTTGGATTGATGACCCCGATGAAGTCCAATCCCCATTGCATAAATGGTTGGTCAACCAAAATTGGGTGCAATGGAAGTGCTGCTAGTCTTTCTTTTCCCGTGAAGAGTGCACATTTCTTGCACTTTCTTATCCATGTATATAGTCATCGAACACCGTGGGCCAATAATACCCCGCCTTCATTATCTTGAGAGTGTTATACTCGTGGGGAAAAATGTCCTCCGGAATCTCCATCATGAAAATCTCGTAACACCCTCTCAATTTGACCTGTCCCAATGCACCTCAATAGAACTCCATTGATGTCTTTTTAAACAAAACACCATCAACAAGCACATATGGAATGGCTTGTAATCTAAAGTATCTCCTCTTTTGCTTTGCTCATTTCTGGAGGGCATAGGCCTGCCTGTAGGAAGTGTATCATATTCTGAGTCCAACAAGGAGTGGGCACATCATCATTTTCCTCGTTTTCGACCATCCCGTAGTACCAAGACAGATAGTCTCTTTTTCATCACCTGCTTCAACTTGCCGACTCAAAGCTAGTTGTTCACATAGTCCTTTTCCACGTACTAGTTTAGTGACCTTGATCTCGATGTCATATTCCATGACACGAGTGATCCATCCTGCACGTTTCTCATTCAGATCCTTGTTTAGAAGGAAGTCCTTGACTCCCGCATGAGAGACCAATAATTGGATCTTGTTGTTTGAGACTAGGTGCTTGAATTTCTTTAAGCTCCTGATCACTGCAAGGACATGCTTTTCAATGAAAGAGTACCTAGTTTCGTATTCCTCCAAGCCTTGACTGAAGAAAGCAACTGGTTGTTCTAATCCTTCTTTGTTTTGTTGTACCAAGATTGCAGAAATTGTGTCTCCACCACCAAAGGCATATAGCATGAAGTCCTTGGAGAAGTCTGGATTGACGAGAGTCAGAGCTTGAGATATAGCCTCTTTTATTGCCTCAAAACTTGCCTTGCCTTTAGATGTCCACTTAAATGCCATGCTCTTCTTCAACATCAGCGTTATTGGCTTTACGAGAGCTGCAAAGTTTGGAACAAACCTGTGGACAAAATTGATCCTTCCCAAGAAGCTTTGAAGAGCCTTCTTGTGACTTGGCAATGGCAACGCTCGAATTGCTTCAACTCTTTCTGGGTCAATCGTCAACCCCTCCTTTGAAACAATATGGCCTAGAAGTTTTCCCTCGTGAGCCAAGAATATGCATTTTTTGGGATTCAATGATACCCCAAATCTTCTACACCTCTGAAATACCTGCCTCAAATGAAAGAGGTGATCCACTGCATTTTTGGAGAATACAGTGATGTCATCAAGATATATCAGAACTATTTTATTGATCAACCCCTTGAATGCCATATCCATTGCCCTTTGGAAAGTGGCTCCAGCATTTGATAGCCCAAATGGCATCTTCTTGTAGGCATAGGTGCCCCATTTAGTGGTGAAAAGCCATTGAATGGTCATCTTCTTTCACCATTACCCGATTATACCCCGAGTAGCCATCTAGAGAGAGAATCTCTCCGAACCGGATACTACTTGCAATATTTGTTCCATCAAGGAAGTGGGTAATGGTCTTTGAGAGATGCCCGTTGAGGTCTCAGAAGTCCACACAACCCGATTTCTCCGCTCTTCTTCCTGACCGAACCAAGTTTGCAACCCAGCTTGAGTGCTTGATCGGGAATATAATGCTTGCCTCTATTAGCTTGTTTAGCTCTTTCTTCATTAGAGGCTCAATGTGAGGGTTGACTGGTCTCTGCTTTTGCCTGATGGGCTTAGCATCTGGATCCAATTCTATGGTATGTTGTGCCAACTTTGGATTGAATCCTCTCAAGTCTTCATAGCTCCAAGTGAAGACATCTGGAAATTCTTGGCAAAGTTGTATGAAATCTGATTTCTCCTGCTCAGTGGCCACTTTACCAATTTGAAGTGTTTTGCCTTCCCAACCGGAATTGGCTCAATCTTCTCTCTGACCTGTATGTTAGCCTTTTCCTTACGGAACTGGTCGTTAGGGTTGAAGATAGACTCCAATGTTACTAAACCCTTGGGAAGCTTGTTTGTCCGTAGCTGCACTACTTGATCCCCATACTGCTGCTCTAATCTATCTTGATTCCTAGCTGAGAATTCAGCCTCTTCTTGTAAGAAATTGATGATCTCGTTGATCATTCTCAAACACCCGCCACCTTGTGTTATTATCTGAATCATCGCTGGCCTCACAATCACATGGATATGTGGTTGTGTTTTTCCCTTTTGATGTTGTCAACCACATCAAACGTTGCTCCAATCGGGCCGCGAGCCTATCCGCGGCTTCATTTTTCTTCCCCGGGTATGGACACGATGTCAAAGCTTCAAAATCCTCAACGAGGTCCCATACCCTATTCTTGTAGTTCTTCAAGCAGTCATTCTTTGTAGCATGTTGTCCCCCCGACTTGATTGACGATTAGCTCGCTATCCAAACACCCGCAAGTTCTTTATGCCCCTTTTTCCCCGCCCAATGAAGTCCATGAATCAAGGCCTCATATTCACTGTGTTGTTTGAACAGAAAACTAGAAATGGAAAGTGAATAATATTTGATGCCTTGAGGTGAAACAAGCATAGCTCCTCCTCCCGCACCTTGCCTACTCCTTGATCCATCAAAAATAACCGCCATACCTCATTGTCATCCTTATGGTCCTGGTTTGGTGATGCTAGAATAGGCTGGTTTTTCTTCATGTATGCAATAGACTCCTAGCTCGCATTCTTCTACTTCTTGGTAGGGATCAAAAGCATGTACCTTGCTTGCCCATTCATCAAGAGTCAAACTGGGATGCTTCCAACTTTGGTGTCACTTCATCTCGTGCTTGATAATCTTCTTGATCAAATGTTGAACAAGTTGGCATTGATTTGGCTTGGAGTATGAGGCTCAATATGAAAGTTTGCAATTGGTTCGGATCTGATTGTGACCTTAGTACCATATCTTGTTCTGAACAACATGTGTGACCAATCAGCAGATAAGTAGCCTCCAATTTAGCTGTGAAATCCCTTGATAAGCATAGGGCAAAGAGTGGTGGAAAATCTATCACTGACACATCTTGCAAAATGGTAACATTGGGGCATGCATGCAAGGTAAGATTCAAACCTTTAATCACTCCCACCATTGCTACTGCTGTCCCATCCAATTGCACTACCCCCTTTGATATGACTTCATATTGGAGACCCAGTTGATCAGCTATTTGCTTGGGCATGACAGAACTACTTGCCCCATAATCAATCATGCAATTGTGTACTAGTTTATCCCCAATGATTAATGAAACATAGAATGGAGGGGGTTTCAAAACTTTACCTTGTTGTCCTCCATGATTCCCTTCAGGCTGAGCAACATTTGTGAGGACATTCTCTCGCATATGGACCTGCTGGTTGAAGTTGACCAATTCTTCATGGCAGCTTGTAGAAGATCTCTTTGGCCTGGGATGGATAAAGATTCCCACATTGATATATTCACATTTGTCTTCTTCATTTGATCAATGATGCTAAATGGGGATGAAAGATCTCTTTGTTGTCCTTTAGCTGCACATTCCTTTCTTGTGCATGGGCAGCAACAACTGGCATTTGAGTTGGTTTAGAAGGTGGTTTGGGCTGTCCTTGCATGTTTGGAACTGTATTTTGCTTACCAACACCTTGTGGAGTGATGGAAGGTTATAGATCACTTGGAGCCAATGACTGCCCTTCACCAATATTCCTCTTCTTTGATCTTGTGTTACCTGCTACACTCGAGAAATTGTTTGATTCATGCCACAAAATCCTCACCCAATCACAAGTGCGGTATCATTTGGAGATGTGTTTTGCCGAGATGTCCCTTGTTGCTGATTTTTTTTCGACTCACTTCACCCTCTACGCCGCAGAGTTGTCACCATCAAGGCTTGGTTCAAAGCACCATTAAAGCACATAGATTGGTTGTGAGGTTCATTGCATGGGAAACACCAATCATACTCTTGAGCTATGTTGTTTTGCATTGGCACTAATGCTTTAGAAGTAGATGCAACATTGGGGTTATAGGGCTGAAATGGTCTATTAGTGGGAGGCCTTACTTGGCTTTGATTTTGATTTGCAGCCGAGATTGGGTGGCCTATTTTTGGTATGGGGCCTAGCCTCGGTATCACGCGCTTGAGGCTGATAGAAGGTCTAAAGCACTTTGAGCTTGTTGTCTTTTGATAGTCACCACTCATTTCCAAGGTTCGTAATTGTTTCATAACCTCTTGGAGTTCATTTGAAGCACTAGAGGATGAAGTAGAAGTTTCATTTGAACTTTGATTTCCTAGGAGGAATAGGAGCCAAAGTGGGTGCTTGACTAGTGCTTGGATTTTCTAAGTTTGGATACAAGGGCATGGGAGGCCTAGGAGCCAGCTTACCAGCTTGAATAAGACAATTTTCAGCCCTAATGGCAATGCTATAAGCAACAGGTAAGGTGCGCCTCCCATAGATTGAATTAACATAGAAATATCAAAATTCAAAGCCTTAAGATAATATAGAAAAGCACCTTCAGCTGTTGGCCTAATGGCCACTGGAATCCTATCCCAAGACCTTTGAAATCTGAAGTTGAAGTCGGGCCACCTACTCATTGGGAGCTCTTGATAGTTGTCAATTGTTCTAGTAGAGACAAATTGTCTCCTTTTCTCCAAACTCGCTCATGGAGAACTATGCATAATCGATTCCAATTTTTTGGATAGAACCAGCTCCAAGGCTCCTAAACCATTGCAATGCCTTCCTTTGAATGAAGATGCCAACAATTTGACAAAGAACATCCATTTCATTTATCTCATGGATCGCACAAACGTTAGCAATGTCTTTGACATGATCACTGTGGAGTGGTATGATTTTCTCCAAGTGAAAATGGAATGTTCTTCAATGCTGCAATGGAACCGGATTCTCGTGCATCGAGGGCAAGTGGGCTGCTACCAGTGAAATTGACAAAGGGATTTGGTGGTTGCGCCATTCTGATTGGCCTAAGAACCCTGTTGATGCGAGAAAAGGTCTACCAGGTGGAGGTGTAGACAAAGTCCGGTTAGGTGGAGATGGTGATCTTTGTGGTCTTCTCTTCCTCTCCTTCCTCTCGCCCGGTGATAGCTGCAAGTGGACAAATAGCCCTCTTCTCGAGTATCAGACCTGGTTCGAATTCTTCTCATATGCCTGGGCAACTTTGCTACTATACCACCCGAATTCTATCCCTTCTGGAGTCGCCAGATGTGTTAGAAAGTGAGCCTCAAAAGGCTAGATTCTGCCAAGTTACACACCAAACCTGACAATATTAAAAAATAATTTAAAACTTTGAAGGACCCAAAAGATATAGTTCTTCAATTCGGTTATCGGGTATTGTTGTGTAGTTACTAATCTCAAAAGGTATAGGTGAAACTCAGGTCATGCAAGGCAACTGCAAATACAATGCGTAACTTGGGACATGCTCAAACCTGGGAAAACCCAAAATACTAAAAACCATGAAATTTTGAAAGTCAAAATCTCAAAAATCTAAGAATACCCTTTTGAAGATTATCCCCGATCTATCAACTGGTGAAATTTTGACTTGTTTTGAGCAAGTTAAGCCCTTGAAAATTGATTTCAAAGTTCAGCCCTGGAAGGTGAAAAAATGAAATTGTAAAACCGTGCAATTTTTAGTCCAAATTTCTTGAAAATTCCTTCAAATCTTGTGGAATGACCTCTGGTCCCACCGGGCATGCCAAAACTATTGATGGTGAATCACAACACCTCGAATGTCTGCAACTCGATGGGTTGAGACTCTCAGTGTGATTGCATAACATGGAGCTTTTCCCAAGTGTGGGACCTTGCGAAATCAGAAAAGCTCTCCGGATGAAGGCCGGTTCCTATTCCTCTATTCAGATGCACACATAAAAATGTAGAGGGTTTACTCAAAACCTAATCTAACTTGCCAAGGAGACAGGTAAGAAGATGCATAAAAATAAACCTAAACTAACAAAGGTGATGCACCGAGGAATGAAGAACACCTGTCTTGCCAATAAACACAAACCATTAAAAATGCAATGCAAGATCATGCACAGATAACCAAATTTGTAGTGAAAGATCAAGAGGATGCAAATGAACACAGAGAGGGTTGAGAATCATCCATATACATGCATTATTTGCTCCAAAGATTGATACAATACACTACAAAATGCCAAGAGGCAAAGTTGCATTACAGTTTTAAATGGGAGGTTTGAACTCCACAAATTCACCTGCCAAAGAGAAGAAGGGAGGGGCAAAACAAGAATGTCCAACCTTTAGAAAGAAGCCCCTCCTTACAATTTATAGGAAGAATGAGAGGGAAGAAGAGAGGAAATCCAAATCTACCCCAACCACCTCTAGGTTGCATTTAATTCATCTCATTATGGTGGTAGGTGAGAACCCTAGCAAACCCAAAAAGTGGCGAACTGTATTTTGCATTTTTAAGAATTTTTTCTCACCCAATTAAATATATCCAGTCGTAGTTGGATAGAGGACCTCGTAAGCTTTCCGAAAAGTCCAACCTTGCGTGAATCCGAGCTCCCTGTGAAAAGTTATGGCCATCTGAATATCTCGGGTGGTCTTCTCTGTCGGGCTCAAAATGTTGCGCCTCCTGAAGGTGCACCTTGGCGCATCCATCCTTATGTCAACATCCTCTTACATGTGCCATAGGCGCATCCATTTTCATGTCGACATCTCTTTATGTGCACCACTTACTTGTGCCAGGGTGCATCCATTTTCATGTCGACACTTTCACTCGACCGCGCCATGGCGCGACTTTCCATGCGACCTCGACTTTCACACTACGCCATGCAACTAAATTTTCATGTCGACATCTTCTTTGCGCCATGGGCACATCCATTTAAATGTCGTTTTGAGTTCCTTTGATTTGCCATATTCTTCCTTGTCTAAATCTACCCATGGGGAAAGATATATACAACGGGTATGTTTCTTGTAAGCTTAGACATGTCAAGGTCAAAAATTTTCATATCTCAGTTAGTTAGGACTATCAAAGACTAACATAGTTATTTTGGACCTTGAGAAAGTTGTAAAGTTGATTTCAAGGCATGATAACAAGGCTAGTAGCTCAATTTGTTACTTGAGCTAGAAATGGAGGTATTATGTCTAGGGGGAGTGCTATTTGGTTGAGTCAAAGCTTGGTTGACCTATGGTTGCATGTTGAAATTGGTCAAATTTTCTCTAAGAAGTCTTGTTTTGGACTCATAGTGTTGCTCTTGGTATGAAGAGTAAGAATATGCCTTGTATTGCATGATTTTTTCCTAGATAAGATGGATTAAAGTCAAGATGGGTAATATGATGATTTGAGATGTCCGGGTACTAACATTTTTGGCATGTTCAAGAGGTGTATGGTTTAGATCATAGTCGAGATAAAGTGTTGTCAAGAAGACCGAAACATCAAAATAGAAAATTCTTGATTTGAAGTCCTAGATGATGCAAATGGATGTGTTTCAAGCTTCTAAAAGGTGAGATTATGCTTCTTTCATGCCTTTATTAAAATGTTAAGATGTTGGAAGTGCTTTTTAGGGGAGCTTGGTGTTTGCAAGCCTAAAATGGAGGTTAAGAATAATATTTTGTGCAAAAATCAAGAGATGAAGCTTGTTTGAGACCTTTGGTATTATTTCTAACCAACACATGATGGTATGAAGTTGAGCTAGGTGAACAAAGTAAGCTATAGGCATGCCTTTTTCATTAATGTAAAATGGGGAGAAGTTCAAGGTATTTTCCATCAATGACAAAGGGGAGGTTGTAGCATCTGGCATGTCATTAATAGACTCTAGTGTTGTCATTTGAAAAACACAAAAATAAAATTTTATATATTGTATGATGATATTATGATGATGTTTTGATGCTAACATGGTTCAGATGTGATTGAGATGATACAAAGGATTCATTAAGAGGAATTCCATGCTCTTCGCAAGCCTATTCAAGTGAGATAACATGACAATATGAGCTTCTGGATGCCTGAAGCATTTTGACATGATGTATGACATGTTTTTAGGATCATAGTCGATCATCAAGTAGTGCAGGGAAAATTTTAGTGGTGAAATTCCCGAAATATGGTAAATTCATAATATGCTTAATATTCCATTTTTGAAAATTTTGAAAAGGTGAATTTTTGCATCAATGGACTGTGTTTAAAATTTACAAATTTTTTTGAGATTATGCTTCTTTTGAAAAATATCCCTATATAAACCTAGATTATTCACTGTAGAACACTTCTACTTCACATTTTTCAACAATATGTAAAATATATATATCCCGTATTATGATCGCCGCGACAAGAGGGGTAAGAAGTCTTGATGCGTGAAAAGGAGGTTTGTTTGTTTCCAGATAAGGAATATCTTGTAGATATTGACGCATAAGTAGACGATGATAAAGATTTTGTCGATAGTTGCTACTAAATGGAGTTTTTTTATTAGTAAGAAGATGCAAAAAATTGACGCGCGATAGATGAATCTTTTGGCCAAGACCTTAGGTTGGCGTCAACCAAGCCTACATGACGTTTGAGGCCTATTGAGTGAAAAAAATGTATGAATGGCACAGGCCTTTTCATTAATGTAAAAAGGAGAAGTTACGCGTCATTTTAATCTATGATGCACCAAGGCTAAGTTGATGTGTGTCACCTAAGGTCCCCTGGTCCTAATTAGGAGGTACAAGAAATATTTACGCAAAGCACGCAATGAAAAACACAAGGAGAGATTTTTTGATGAGAAAGAGAGGTCGGAGGATGAATTTGACGGAAGATTTGAGTTGTGATGTTGAACAAACATACTGGGCAGCGTTAATGATTGACATGAGTCATGACAATTTTTACGCCTACGTTCGAAAGATATGACATTTGACGCGCGATGATCTGATGCCGCCGGACAACACTCTCAAAGCCGACGACGCCAATAGGTCTATTGACGCCGCCACTAAGGTCTTATCGCGTGTGTCACTAAGGTCTATTAACGCCTATTACTACATTTTGGCTGAAGTGCACAGCTGAAAATAGGAGTTTCTGAGATTTGATAATATGAGCTTTTGGATGCCTAAGAAAATTTTGACATGAAATGGTTATGATATTTTTTCCATTCGATTTCCAGATCATCTTAAAATAGTAGTGTGGCATGGTACATGTATAAGTGGTTCACTATGTTACATGTGCTCATTGGGAGCAGGTATGACAACTTGGAGGTGTGACAATGTGGTTTAGAGCTATATGATATCATGAAGCATGAATTAAGGTATATCAAGTCATACCAGGTATATTTTGGTCATTTTAGAGGCTATTTGATGTGTTAGTGCATTTTTTGATTTGACCTAGCTTCTACAATGAGGAATGAGCATGTAAGCATAGGTAAGTCTTAGTGAAAGAAATATTGAGCTATGGAATTGACATTATAATTATTTGATATGTTATAGGTATGTGTAATAGTTATTTGAACAAATTTTTAGGCTCCCATGATATGTAGTTTGTAAGATATGACCATTTATGTGAGAAAGGGTGAAAAACAAGTCATTTTCCAGCTCGAAGTTCAACTTCAGATGCTCATTGTGAATAATATGCTTTGCATGGGACATTTTTATTTAAGTGAATATTATATGGTGAGTTTATAAGGTTTCAAAAAATAATGAGGTCATTTTATCATCACATTTTATGAACAAATGTTAAGAAGGTAAAGAGGTCTAAAACACCAGTTAAACCCTAGCTAGGAGAAACTTGTAGAAAATGAAGTGTAGTGATCCATTTTTTTTATGTTTAATAAAAATTGATGATTGGATTTTATATAGGACTCTGTTATATTTCCATAAATGTATAGTTAAGGTCATGGTGATGAGTGGGACCCACCTAAAAATAGAAGTTTATGAAGAAGAAGGTTTTAGGACAAGATGGTCTAAAAGAGAAACATGAAAAATTGATGGAGAATGATGAATGGAAGTTGATGTTGATTTACATGGAGGTTTTAGAGCATATTCATGAGGTCCAAATAGGTTGACTGGTCAAAGCTGCTGTTTTGGGGTCTTAAATAACAGTGCTTTGTAAAATGAGCATAAATTGAGCTACATGTGGAGTTTGAAAGTGATTAAAGTTGTGTTGGAAATATGATTAATATATATTTACATTTATATGGGTTTTTCTCATGATGAGGTAATTTTCTATGCTTTCTAGGGATATATTTGGACAAGAATAGTTTTGGCATTCAGACACCATGTATTCTTCTGAAAGTTTGATGTTTTTGAAGCATGAGATGGATTGGGTGATGCTTCCTATCACTTGGAATGTGAATAAGGATGAATTTTTAATCCAATTAATCCATTTTGAGGTATTTAATATATTTATAAATTATTTTATGAGCTAACCTTTGGAAACAACTTTTTTGGTAGGTTATTTTGGTGAAGGCAAAAGTAGATGTGGTTTGAAGTGATGGATGTTTCATGACTTATAACTTGTTTATAAGTGTTCTACAGGTTATAAAATTTCCATTAATGTGTTACATGGCATGGGTTTCTCTTATTTAAGTCTTTTGGCGATCAAACGAAGTTTCAGAGTATTTGAAAGGGTGTAGGAAACAACTATTTTGAGATTTGCAAAGGAACTAGGCCCAATAAATGAAATAATTTGATTGGTTGATAAAATGTATGACCATGTATGAATTTTAAATGATATTATAATCACATTTAAAGGTTTTTGGGTTCATGACTATGCATATATTTCTGTAAGGGGCTTTTTAAGAATGTGCTTATGGGGTTTTGAGCCATTTTTTTGACACTTGTAATTAGGGTTTTAGTAAGGAAAAAATATTTGGGTCATGTGTGGCCATTGTAATGAATTTATTGAATGCAATGAAGATTTATGGTTTTAATTTATCATGAGGTACCGACCTATTTTGGGTTGGAAAGAATTAAAACATATAAAAGTGATGTTTTGGGTTCATTTTTGAACTAGTGCTCTTGGAGGGAAGAAGTGTGACCTAGAGGGATATATTTTATAGGTATGAGAGCATGATTTTATGGCTGAAAATTATCATGAAATGTTGATGAATATTTGAATACATGAGAGAAAGAGGATAGAACAAAGACAAGTGAAGAAAGAGCAAGAATATGAGAGATTGAAGACCTAGTGTGTGATCTAGGGTTTGTGAGATGAAATTTTGATCTCCATCAGTTGTGGTAGTAGAAAAATCAGAGATCAGATATCTTTAGGTGGATGATTTGGTGCTTGGTCATCTTTAGGGGTTGTATCCTCCTTGTGGAGTGGGTGCTTCACTAAATTAGGGGTTGGTGCTCCTTGTAGGGTTGGTGATCCTTGTGAATTTGGTGCTTCATTAAATAACTTTGATTTATATAAGAAGAATTTTAGTGGGTTTTATTACCCATGAGGTTTTCCCACTTATATCTTGTGTTTATGTGCCTCTTCTCATGTGTTATGGTTGTTTTGATGTTTTGTGCACACTAAACAAATAATGGTTGGATGTATGTGATTGGTTAAATGTTAATGGTTGCTGATATTAATGGTTAATTGAATGAGAAATTTGTAGTATTGATTCAACCCTCTCATTCAATTTTTCCCAACAAAGTGATCTTGGGGAGTGTAACCTCCTTGCACTATAGCTTAATATGCGGCAAAGAGGACTACCTATACTAGGATAGATGGATCTTTATGCGAGTCCCGATATACCTTGTGGTACGTGGTGCCTAAGTCCATATTGCAAGGATGTTGTCTAAGGTGTGGGTGTTGGGACATGGAATCCCCTAAGTTCACACTGATCTTAAAACAAGCAAGTGCTTAGCCAATAAAGATAGTTGTCCTTTAATTTATATATCTTGTTGGGACACGTGGTGTGTCTACATTTGTGGAGATGAAGCCCAAGGTCATGAGACCCATAGGACTATGAAAATTGCATGGATATCACTCCCCACGTCATGTTTCCCCTACAAAATAAAAATGGGAATGCAAGTCGCTTTTGATCCCCAAGATCGTCCTAGGATACGAGATGAGAACATACATGGTTTTCCTTCGGGATGAACAAGAAACAAAGGAAAACACACAAAAAATGATGATAAATGCAAGAAAATGGATACAAGATAAAATGATTAAAAATTATGTAATGGGGTATTTAAGAGGAGGCCCTACAAAAAAAAAGATTAGTATTTTGATTATAACCCCAAATGTCTTAGACTAAATAAGATGTAAAATAAAAAGGAATAGTAGTTTTAGATTGATTTTATCTTTGGTAAGCGTAAGAAGCTGCACATAAAGTGTTAGTAGTTTGGAACAAGAAATATAACTCGATGTGTAGTTAAAATAATAATATTTAGTAAAATGAAAGCCATGAATAAATTATCTTCCAAAATACTAAATTAACATTTTGAATGCATAGATATTTTCAATACCTTTCCGAAAAAAAAAACAGATTTGTTTCAAGTTCGGGATCAAAAGTTATGGCTCTCGGGAGGCAAAAAAATCCATAACAAATGCGCCAAAACAAAAAAATGTGCCAATTCAGGAAATATGTGCCACTTTATATGCAAATGTGTTGTTCTGTGTGCAAATGTGTTGTTCTGTGTGTAAATGCATTGTTTACGTGTGGAAATGCACTGCGATAGAGCTACAAATGTGGTGTTGTGGTCAAATGCACTGATACAAGTGAATGTTACGAAAATTTGAAATATAAAGGTACAAATCTCAATGAAAATTTTCTAAATTTGAATATATTGTTGTTAGTATGAAATGATACGAGAAAACAATCAAAATTTTGGGGGTAAGCTCCATGGTGGGTGCTAAAATGTAGATGAAATTGTGTTAGTATGCAAATGCAAAACTAAGAATTGAACTAACTAATTCCTTAAACTAACACAACTATCAATCTACCTCCGATTGAGCAAGATGAGAAGGGATGAAGAGTATAATACCTGTAATTACCTGCAAGTTTCGAAGACTCCTCCCTTGTTGCTTTGGATGTGCTCTTGATTGATTTATTATGCTTCAAATTAGTGGGATAATTTGGGAAACACATTCTCTTTGATGAATGATGATTTGCTTGATCAATATGATGATAGATTGATTGTAAATGGAATAGATTTGATATGAATTTGTGACTTGTTCCAAGCTATCTCTCATGGAGGATGAGATTCCAATTCATAGTTTGTGGGTGGAGGATTCAATAGACAAGATGAAGCCATGTTGAATTTAGATCAAGGGTGGAGGATGCATGAGAAGAATGGAGAAATATAGAATTGGATTATTCTAGAATTTAGAAGAAGCCTCCATTGAATTTTTAATTCAATGGAGGGAGGGAGATATTTTAATTTTTAAATATGAAAGAGGGAAATTTAGAGAGGCTTCTAGAAATAGAAGCCTCTAGATTTAGAGGTGTGAGGATGTGATTAGATTAGGATTATATTAGGTTAAATAAATATGATTAGGGATGTGATTTGATGGAAAGGATAGGTGTAGGGATGTGTAGGGTAGGTGGTAGGTGAGATGTAGGAATATTAAATTCCTATAAAATGTTAATGAAGAATTAAAATAGGATAATAGGATATAATAATGGATTAATGATAAAATGGGATGTAATAATGGATTTAAAGGATTAATGATGAAATGATAAAATAAATGATAAAGGGGAAAATAGATAATAATAATTAATCTTTCGATTAATTATTATATGAGTGACATTGGGATATTTACGGGATAGGTTACTCGTAATTAACCGTGATGAAATTTTAGATGTTTACACCACCTATATGAAATCTTGATAAAAGAATGGTGATTTTTTTTCTAGAAAACTATAATCAAGCAAGATAAAGGACTGCTATTGGAGACTTCAAAATCCTGTACTTTTGAGAACCTATTTTGTAAACCCGACAATGTACTTTGAAGATGTATAGATGTAATTGAAACTATACCATTGCTTGTCATTCTATGAACCTGTCTTTTCTTGAACTTAATAATTTTTGCAATTTAGAAAAAAATCAACATTTTAGGAACTCTATTTTTTTATTTTGCAATAAAGGTATTGCTTAACTATTGCATGAAGAAGACTGAAATATGTAGCTCATCTTGATTGAAATTTTTATAGAAACTTGGTTGTATTTGATGCATGAAATTTGCATCTTGATGGTTCATAAAAGTATGGGTCAAAATGTTATGTGATGGTTGTAGCCTTGATTTGAAATATGTGTAACCCCCTTTTGTATATTCGAAATGCACTCTTGCTTGAAAATTTGATGAAATTTTGAAACATGCTTCATAGTTGTAGCACTATTCTATTGTTGGATATTTCGATTCTTGTGCAAACCACTTTATTGTGATCTAAAATATTTATGCATGATCTGGATAACTACTTTTCAAAACTAAAAAAATGAATCAAAGATAGAGCATACATCTTGTAAGATCCTCCTTTTGTATTTGAGATCCTTTCATTTTTCAGCTCTTTGAATATGATAATACTTCATTTTTACAACTTGGTTATATAATGCATATGGATTAGAAGCTGAGAATATAACAAAGTTGAAGCACCTAGAGCTTTAACCCATGATTTATTCCATCTCTTTCGTGCATGGAGCAACAACGAATCAAGTTGGGAAGAGTCTCATGAGATGGGATCCAGTCATCAGAAATAACGGGCCCTTCTCTCCTTTACATTCTCAATTTTTCATTTTTATGCATCCTTTCCTTTCCGCTTATTTCTCATGGCTTGTGTGAGAAAGACATATGTACAATTTGCTTATGAATATATATAGTTGTTACATGTAATGAGTTGTAATGGTGATTTCTTTTTGTTTCTTTTCAGTTCCATAACTAAAATGAACTTTTAAAACTCAATACATATACAACTACATATAATCACAAGTAATTAATAACAACTTACTTGTACCTTTTTTGTTGGATTGAACTAAAACTGAATGAATGATCCATCTACACGGCAATTGTACTTTATTTTGATACTTTAAATATATAACTTGGCTCACTATTCCTTGATGTTATTTTTATGATGCCCTCCCCATCTTTGTCATGACCTTGCAATGGTTTGAAAAGGATGTTGCAAGATCTTGGACAAGATGCAAACCGGAAAAGCCTCTTATGTGAGGGTGAAAATTTTGGAACAATGTTGCCTAGTCTGTTTACTACTTGTGTTTTTTACAGTCTACCACCGAGAATGAGTAATTTGAAGTTTTGGATACCTTTTTCTAATGATGACCAAAAATGGTCAATAAGTAGCAACACGGTAGCCCATGTATGGTTACAAATATAAACAGTGTCCATCACCACCCAAAGTAAAAATAGTCCAACAACCAAATCAATGCACATGTTAAACCACATATAAGAGATCAAGGGTAGTCATCGAAATAGGTACATTATCTCGTATTCATATTTTTAGGTACAATGACCCAACCTCGATAATGAATGCACCTAACATTTCTTACAAACTGAAATTTTTGACTAATTTTATAAAAAAATCACATAAAACTCAAACTTTGGAGTGGTATGGAATTCAACCAAATATCCTAGAGACGACCATAAAAGAACCATATTCGGATTGTTTCAAAGAATACTTTAGTTTACTGTTGATATTAGGGTTTTGGCAGGATTTGAACTCAATGACACAATCTATTTTTTTAGAGGATGTATAGAATGAAAATTTTCATGCAAAACCACCTATTTCCTTCTCTCTTTTTGATTCTCGAGATCATCTAAAGATGCAAGAAAAGAAGTTACTCATAGATCAAAGGATCGACAACAATAAGCTTGAAAAACCTAATATTCTTAAAAATAAAAAAATAATGATGTTTAATTATTGGAATGACTTTTGATATTATATTTTAATGTGGGCCAAGATCGAGCACCGATACAATACAAACACACAAAGACAATAGAGTTGTGAGAGAGGAATCAATCATGAGCCAAAAGAAAGCTTGTATATTGAATGCATGAGAAAATATCTTTGCAATAGGTGTATAGATAGAAAGAGGGAAGTGTAACCACCATGTAAAAATTTAGAGAAGTGTAACTCCCATCTATCATGTCGACATCTAAACAATCTAAATAAATGTGTAAGAAAACCATACTTTGGAATAAATCCCACACTAACATGATTAATTCATTAGTGTTATTATTAGTTTAATATTTTTTTGATGATCAACCAACGACTTACAAAGATTATTTCCATAATTTACTCATTTTTGGATATTGTTTAAAAATAATAATTCAAATATATGTAGTTAAGCTCAAAATATTGTGTTGGCAAACTTGCATTTTCATTTTTCCTACTTTCTTGACTTGTAAAATCATTTAAAATTATTATATTTATTGAAAAATATTCTCAACAATCTTCAACATTTTCTAAATCCTTGTGTGAAATTTATTTAAAAATTCACTCATTTGCTCGAAAAAAGTGTGTCCATAGACATGCACTTCTCTTATGTTTTTACAAAAATTTACTATGAGAATTTTAGAAATGATTAAATTTTACATATTTATCTCCTTTGAGTATTGTATAGAATTACATATTTAGAAGATATATTCAAAGCAAATCACAATTTATCTATTTATATCATCAAAAAATAATTTGAATAGATACCTCTAAAAATCTCTCCAAGATCACATATTGTTGTTTTTAAGAAAATGTGGCCACTTATCTCCCCTTTTGACCACTTATCCTGCGTCTACCCCTGCGTTATATTGCATTTCACTGTGGAAGTCCTTTAAAGTCACGCATAACCTCTTGATTCTGCAAACCACTTGTGAACCTTTATATGGAATCTACAATTTTTATGTCCATGCACAAAGTACTCAATAAATATGCAAGAAGAATACTGTGTCTTGTCACATTGGTCTTATTTTTGACTTATTTTCGTGGATAGACACATCCAACTTACTTGATTTAATTTCTACTCAAATATTCTTCTTCCACATTGTTCTATTATTTCAATAGAATTACCAAACTTATCTTGAGTCTGTGGCATCTCATAAAGATGCCCGCTTCTTGGAATTATTTTTCCATTTTTCCTCAGGCCACAGTTACCGGTAATTGTTGATTAATTAATGCATCATGTCACATAGTAACTTATTGATAGCCTTAGACTTTTGTCATATCTAAAGTGGTTTTGGAAGTTAATTCTTTCATTAAACGATAGGAAAACGTATGGTAGAAAAAGATTCATTGCCGTAAAATCTAACTGTAGACTGAAGTTTAAAATTTATTGCCTAATCTAAGATCCTTGGTTTTTAGTTTAATCAGGAACGATCCTCCACTCTTCTGTATAAAATATTGACTTACCTAGCACGTCTCCTTCTAGATTCTTTCTACTCATCACTTATTTTATTCTATAAATAATAGAGTTTGTTATTGTAACCAAACTATTGGGCATTTTGCTAATTTCTCACCATTTTTAGGCTTTTCTCTTATGGTTATCAGTTATTTTTTCTTCCTTCTTCCTTAGCCTATGTATTGGAAAATGTAATGTTTCTACATAATCTTTTATATTTTAATACAATTGTGCATATTTTATATATTTATTGAGTTGACATCGCTTATATTTTCCCTTATTCTTTCTTGTGTTATATTGCTTTCTAGTTAATCTATGAAAAATGTGTGTCGATCATACTTACATTTATACACATTATTGTGGTATTTTTAAACATAAAGAGGAATAAAATCCTTATTTTTCTCTTGGTACATCACCATTTTCCCTTTCATGTTATCTCTTTTTGCCTTTGTTAGAGTATGTAGATTAGTGATATCATTAGGATTACGGATAAATGGGAACCAATTTTCTCTAGAGGTTTAATTCATTTCCACAATTCCCACCATTTTGAAGTGATCCTATGTGTTGAAAGTGAGTTTATTTCACCACACAAATGATTTTAACCACCAACACTTTCTAAGCACGCCTAATGGGACTATTTTTGTGTTCTTGTGATTGAAAATTTGTAATATTTATTCATGCAAGAATGCTTTTTCAAAATTTAGCTAATTTTTGGTGTGTTCTTAGCTCATTGGTTGATTGAACCACATTATACAACCTAGTGACTCCACCCTCCCTATGTTCTCAAATATACAATGTCTATTCCATGAGATAAATAGTGACAAGTAGTTCTAGAAGAGAAGGATTTTTGAGTTTCTACAACTTTCTCTAAGAAAAATACGCTGATTTATCCAAAGATATATTTTCGCATCCAAAGATATCAATCCACTCCTCTTCCGAGATACACATTTTACTACTTTTTTGAAGAATCCTTCACATTATAGTCTTCATGGATCATCAAAGAAAATTTCTATTTATTACATTTAATATAGGTAGTCCTTTAGCCATAATTGCATGGAATTATATCCTAGTAAATGCCTTGAAAGTAATTTCATTTACACTAAACAAAATGTAATCACACCTGCTCAAAGACATCCAATATGCTGCCCATATTTTTTCTATCCATCATTTCATTCATAATGATGTTGTAATGAGGATATTAACATCTTTCTCAAAGGAAATGATATGGATGGGTATAGGTTCCTTCCACCTATGGTAGTGTATAACCTGGGATGAGTAGGAGAAAATATGTGCAAATACTTTAAGAAAAAGGAGATAACTTATATCTAATGGATAAGTTGAGAATAATCAAGAAGTATCCTGAAGCCATGTTTGAATTTAACTAATTGTTTAGAAGACTTAGAACAAAATCCTCACTTCAGGTAAGACCTTCACCTCATTCAACTTTCCTATTCTTTATCAAATCCTTAAACTGTAATACTGCAGTCATGATCCAATCTATGGGAGAAAATTCGGTATTTAACTCATATGAGATTACATTATTTATTGAGAAGAACCTAATTTAGGTTGCAAAGGTATCTCCAGGCCTAATATTCACATTTTATTGAAATATCAAATGTTGGCCCTATTCCATATCCACCAATGACATTCATTCCCAAAAATGAAAGTGTGCAACTCATTCCTATCAATTCTTCTAATGAGTTGAATGAGCTTAAATCCTTGTGAAATAATTTGAAAAATGAGATAATTCCATTCAACTTATTAAGCAAACCAACTACATTAGATCCAAACTTTCCCGCTAGGCCATTACAACAAAAACAGCTTTCTCATAGTCCCTAATCCAAAAAGATCTCTTTTTAGTGACCCCTCTTTCAATATCTAAGAATATCTATGATATTTTTTTCTAATTTATTTCTTTGTAATCATCCATCAAATGAGAAGTTTCACTTAATTACTATTATTACTCATAGTTAAGTTCACCCGATAACTAGTTTTCATTGCTAAAAATGAATTGATCATTGACTATATGCTCAAACTAGCTTTATTTGAATTGGTTACATGTGGGTATGACCCATATAATTATTTTTATATGGGTATTATCCATCCACACATATGTGTAGCTTGAGCATAAAGTAAATGAGAAGTTTAGTTTTTAGCAATGAAACCCTATAAAAAAAGTTGTTAGGTGAACTCAACTATGAGTATGAATAGTAATTAAGTAAAAAGTTCTCATTTGATAGATAATTATAGAGAATTAAATTCTTTTTTTAGACGTGTTTCTAAATATTGGAAGAGGGTTTGCTACAATATTGTTATTTTTCAAAACATCATGGAATTATTTTTGAACTGGTGTTATCCTTGTGAATTGCCTCATGATTTGAATAGTTTTTCTTTTGGAAATTCAAGTCAAGAAATCATGGTAGAAAGATCCTTGGCATAACCAATTCAACCAACACAACAAGGTCCATAGGGTGAAGCAATTAATTCTCCAATGTCACCACATGAAGGTAATCTATCCTATTGGTGGGAGGAATACTTCTATGAATTAAGAGAAAATAATCCTAGTCTATTAAGTCCCCAAGTGCAATCAAATTTCAACATACGAGTGAAAAAGTGAGCTTTGGATCAACCTCTTCAATCCATATCTTCCTATGTTATTACTAGTGTACCATAGCCCACCATTCAAAGAGTCCTAACTAAGACAACTACACCACCAAAAGATCTTCCCGCTATTGTCATGAAGACACTTGAATCTTCCTATCCCTTGATGGAGAAGCCAAAGAATTTTTTTCCTACATACAATCATTAAATGCCTCAAATTTTTTTGTCTCAATGTGGTTTATCGATGAATAAGATCAACATGTGTGTTACCATATGGGGTGTTGTCACCATACCTAGACAAATGGATATCTTGCAAGAAGCATTAAAGCAATTAGAATGTGATCCTAGGATAACAATGAAGGAAACACATATAGATTCTGATCTCTATCACCAAATTCAATCATATAAGGTACTCAAGGGAAGCCTCCTCCTAATACCTTTATTTGATAATTGATTAGAGCCTTGTGAATAATTGCACAATTGATTGTGGAGTTTGATGAGACTTGAAAAATATCATATTAATAAAGTTTAATTTTATTGGTGAAATAGTTTTTCAAGGAAAAAATACGTGTTTCATCAACACTCATGGGATTGAATCCTCTACTTCAAGATGTGGTGGCTCCCATTTATTTAAATCTAGATTATGTACACTATTTCTAACTCTTGGGGGTGGTCATAAACAAGTGAAAGTGCAAAAACACCCTTGTCAGAATCTGTAATTGTAAGTGAAAGAAGGAGAAAGGTATGAGGTGGAGAGGAGATAATTGTAAGATAAATAGTGGGGAAAGAGAGAGAGGGAGCTATGTTAATTGTAGTATTCTAGATTCCATCAACCAATAACTAGAATACTCCTAGGATAATTAGAGGACACATGGGAACATACACACAACTATGAAATCTCATTGAAACAACAATCACAATCAACACAAATTTTAATTGATAATTTCATTCCATGAAATAAAATACAAATAGTTTCATCCTTGTAATAGATTGTAATACATTCAGCTGAGTACGGGTTAAGAGAATGGAGGAAATAATAGAGAGGAACAACAAAAACAATTTTCTAAATAAGAGGAAAAAATGATCATTTCAATGGAGAGATATTTACAATTTATAGATGAAACAATTTCTCTTCACATTCCCAAGTGACCTTTCAACTTAAAGTGCATTCTCTATACGTATCTATTACACACACACACACACATGCACGCACGCATGTGCGCACGTGTGCACACACACACACACACACACACACAATTCTATGTGGGCTCGGATCCAAATAAGTTAATACCAACCATCCCAACCCAACCAATCTCTTTTCTCAATATATCTATCTAGAAGATAAGATTTATATAGATAGAGATGGAGGGGGTTCTCAATGAAGAAATGGTAAATTCAAGCGATTTAAGTCACTTTCAAAAAATTTACTCCATAATAGATAAATATAATGTTAGAGAGAGAAGATAAGAGAGAAGAAGAGAGAGGAGATAGATGTTACATGATTAATTCCTTCTCTTCCTCCATTATGGAGATGAATATTGAAATTAGATAGGATCTTCTTTGAATGTTTCTCTAATTAGAAAATATATATTCTTGGACTTAGAAATGGTGTTTCACACCTTATCTTCACCGATAGGAATTGATCATGCTTGGAAAACTCTATTTTAACTCTTCACCTATGTGAACAATGGTAGGGTGAACAAATCAACTCATTGTCACGAGCATGATCTCCTTTCTTTCATATGAGAAAAATCTCATCTTACAAGACCATGAAGAATTCATTTCATACCACACATGACCTATAATCAGAACTATGACCCCTCTTGGATTTGATGATATCATAGATTCTTGAAAATCCTTGGCAAAAACATAACAACCCTTTGAAATGGAGACACTTCCTCCTTGTGTGATGACACTAAGCCATGACTGAATGAATAATTACCTCTGGAAGAATACAAGCACTTCCTATCACACCTGTTGAATGGAGATCAAGAATATACTGCAACCAATGTTCCCATCAAGAAAATATTTGAATGATTTAATTGGATGTTTCATGATCAACAATCCTCCAGTGAATTATGACTTAGGTTAGATAATGAGTTTTCCTTCTTCCATCATCTACTTTAGATCATTGAAATAAATTTTCTCCATGTTGTTGTCTCGAATCTCCACGTGCTTAGACACTATGATTGAAACCATCTCACATCTAGAGTAGTGGATATTTATTGTGTGTTTTATGGTTTCACTAGCCATAGAATGTGTAGGAATGAAATGGTATAAATGAAACTCGATTTTTAAGAAATTTATGAAAATCCACAAAATTGAATGGATTTTAATGCTACGAGAAAACTAAATTTGTATTTCAGGAAAAAAAGAGAAAATAAAATCAAAATTATACATGAATTAATTTTTCGGAAATCTATTCCCAAGATGAGTAGATGCTCCAAATTTCATGAAATGATCTCATAGGAATCAAAGGAAATTGCAGAAAAAAATATGGTTGTGGGAAAAGCTTGAAAAATGGCATTAATGGAGAAAAGTAAGAATTTAAAATATTCATTCCATGTGTAATTATTTCCTTAATGAATGGTTTTTGTATTTTTATAAAGATATTTTGGAGAGGAATAGATTCTCCTAATTTAGTAGGATTCTCTCGACATTGTGGTTTCAAAGAAAAGCCAAATCAATTTTACACTCGATGAGGAATTTTGAAGGGTTTTAAGGCTGAATAATGATTTTTTTCACAACTTGAGAAATTATCCACCATATAATATGAGTAATGTCTTAACATAGAGGCCTTGGATTAGGAAACTTATTGACAAAATTTTGGGACACTCCTCCGTGTGAGTTTGATGCAATCTCCAACTCAAAATTTCACAAGTTTAGGAAAAAAAGGATTATGGTGGCTGGAAAAATCAGTCGTTAGTAACATTTGAATGATGGAATCTCATGCCATGAATCATATATCATCATGAAGGAATTTTCAACAGGCGTTGATGGTTAAAATTTGAAGTAATTTGGTCCATGAGATCATGAAATATGTGCAAAAAAACTCTTGCTCTTCTTAGGGCACATGAGTGGTTTTGAAAGAATGGAGGGATGAATAAACAACTTCAAAAAAAAATATTTAATGGCGGCCTTACTATTTTTAAATTACCTTTTTTTTAATTTTTGGGGAAATTTTTTCTAAGAAATTTATATGGGGTTGGTGGAGAATGCACTTTGCAAATGCAAAGTGCATCTCCACCATTTTGCATATGTATGCCTTATGGGTACCTCCACTAGCTTGTGGAACAATTTTGGGGTAAAATTACACCTCATAATTGTGCCTTATTGCAATCATGGGTTCAAAGTGTGCCATGGGGGGTGTAGTGGGTCTCAATTATAAAAATGATTTCAGTTTTTCCTTCCACCTTGTATTTTTTCTTTGTATTTTCTCTACCAATCAGATAAAGGCACACTTATGGGGTGAAATTTCACCTCAAAATTTCACCAAGGGTGCAATTGTTCTTGCAAAGTGTGCTAGTGCACCAAAGCACACTTTGAGACCTCATTTCCACCACCTATTTTTTCCACAAAGTCTTTCCTTCACCCCGAGGTCCGTACCTAGTCAATTTAAACCATATAATATTTGATTTCATGTGGAAATATGAAAATTAAACCAATGAGACTAATCAAGAATTCTGAAAATTATTTCTTAAATAATTTTATCTTGTACCTCCATTTTTACCTAAGGTGGTGTACCAACGAGGTAAGTTATAGGAAGATTTTTCAACAAAAACGAATGAAAAAACTTATGGATCATGAAGTGTATTGAATTTGATCTCATTTGAAATTTTAGTTAGGTTCCCAACTCTACTCAAGGTTTCTGAAACCTTCAATGAAAATTCCTGTGTAGAAATGCCACCTTCCACTAGTGTTAGAAAGGTTTCCAAATTTTTATACCCCAAAACGTTTACTTAATTCATCATGAAGTATGCTCTAAAATATTTCCAAAGCTTTGTATATGAGCTCCCAAAACCACACAGGGTTCCCAAAATCTTTCACTTGAGTTGAATCTTCAATGAATCATGCACACTCCTTCCCAAAAAGAACCTAGGAATAAATATTTCCCTTGATATTATCCATAAGCTCTTGGAATGCTTTCTAAATCATACCATCATGGATAAAACTCCTATACCTTTCCACCGACTATAATCAGACTTTGAAACACTCGAGGCCCCTAAAACCTTTCCAAAAAGTTGAACTTTGAAAACAAGAAATTTTGGCAATTTTTAAAAATTTGGAAATTTTGACTAGAGGCTTGAATCCTTGTCCTGAAACACGTAGGTGGGTCTATTTTATTTCCTTTTCCCAGTTTTATTCTCGTATTCATAGCCTTCCTTTTTATGGGGTAATGATTCTCTTGAGTGTTTACCTTTATCTCCTTGTGTATCATATTGTCTTCATCATAATGTGCTTTACTAAAATTTCCACATTGCTAGGATACCACATATATCTTCATTGAATTCTCTCAACCATCCTCCTAGTTTCATTAATCCTAGAACTTGTAGGAGAATTTTATTGATCTAATTCAGCGAGAAACATAATTGAAAATCATGAGAGCATCATTATTTGTTCTTACCACTACATTTTTGGCCTCTCCACTTAGCCCTTACTCTGTGTAAATTTTTATTCTACAAAAATTTCATGCATATCTCCATTTTTGAAGAAGAAATAATTGAACTTCCTTTTGCATCACCTTAAGGACATAGTCGCAATGTATTGTAGCAAAAATCAAAGCTTAAAATCATGTACAGAAGATTCTAATGCATTTTTACATCAAAATATAACTATGTAGTCCTTACAAGCCTGAAAAGGGCATTTTTCTTATAAAGCACACAATATTTTCTTTGGAGCTTGAGTCTTAGTATTTCCCGATGTAGATTACTGATTTTACACATTATAATGTGCAACAATCTCATAATGAAATAAAAATTCATTATTGATCTTCATTATTTTCATTTTCAAGTCTTACATAAGGCATATCATATTAACACTAACTAACCACTTCTCCTTTACTATCATTGTTAACTTTATCAAGAAAACTTAGATCTTATCGATAGTTTTAGGGTCCTTACTTTTCAATCATTACAATTCTTTATGATTCAATCTTGTCTTTCAATTCCATCGTTCCTTTTTCTCCTTATCATTAGAGATACAAGCCTTCTTATCATAGCTAAAGAACTTCTTGCCACTGATTTTGGTCCACTTAGAGCTCATTCAAACCTTTATCTTCAAAACTCCTCGATACTATGAATAGATACATGTGTTTCTAAAACACCTTGTCCTACTTGTGATGGCCCAAGATTAGAAACACATTATAAGTGAATGTACACACTTGAATCACCTTTAGTTTTCTATTGAATTACTAACAAACCTTATCTGATAATAATATCTTCTTTGATGACACAATGCTTGAGAACGCTAGCCGAAGAGCACATCTTTAATGAATTGATATGGTATAAGATTTAATCTTTAGAGATCACTTTTGAACTTGACACTTCCTATCATACCATTAGACATGACTAAGAATGAAGTTGACCCACCTTACAAATCATGCAACTAAAATTCCTACAAGTGGACACTAGTGTGTTTTCATTTTCATAACAAACTCCAATGCCACCTTGTAATTTATTTGCAGGAGAATGAGACTTTGAAAAGATGTCATAAACATTATAAACACCACAAATTGGTTAGACCTTGACTTGATTGTGAGAGCTTGTCTAGATAATATAAACATTATAGAATCAATTTTATACTTTGAATACTTTTAAGGATAATGTGTACTATCATGCATACTTGAACAATTTTTTTGAGAGATACCTTGATAGTTTTCTCTCTCGTGATAATCACATATGAAAAAGGAAAGGACACATATGACCATGCAAAATTTATAAACACATATTATTATCTCAATTGGAATCCACATTAGGACTCAAAGATAACTTGGTTTAGGTTACAATAGGGAAATAAAATTCATTATTTGAATCAAGATACTATTTTTAATTCTCTTAAAGTCATCTCTTACATGAATACAACCTAAGAGGGTATGAAAAAACTAATGCTTAAACATGAAACCATTTGATTGATCATGATACAAATTTCACACTTTGAGGGATTTTACTTCTTTTATACAAGCCAAGAATTATGACACGACATAGCTTAACCATGAAAACATAGGGAAAACAAAACTCACCTTGAGACCTCTTAAATAAACTTTCTTTCCATGAATACTACAAAAACATTCAAGAAATTCAATGGGCTAAACAAACATCTCTTAAACTAGACATACCTTTATAATATGATGAGGATTTCATCCAAGTAACTATTGATGGAAACCTTCATTCAAGATCATAATTTGGACCAATTACTCATATTTATCATGAAGATACCTTGATTTATAGGTAGTTAGATTATTGAGGAGAATATCTTGGTTCTTTCAACTGGAATATGCCTTCTAGAAGCCTAGAGAAGGCACTCCATCATGTGAGGTCACTTCAAAATAGAATATAGTCATCAAAGTAGTATGATGAATCCATTCCTTCCTTAAGCTCTTGACATTCTTCTTGGGTGTACTACTTGGTGTGACAATCTCATCACTTAAGCTCTCACTTTCTAATTCACTGTATGAAAAGCATTCACGTTGCATTTTATATATTTGATCTTGTACATTGAGGTAGAAATTATTCATCACTTGCACTAGAATTTCCTTCCTTCTTCTTGGATTTACCATTACCTCTTGATTCCTTGCTTGAGCTTGTCTCTTCATTTGCTAGTTTTGATTCTTTCTTGGTTACTTCTATAGGAGTGAGCTTGACTTCATCCTTTCTCTTGTATATGAGCTTCCTCTTATGACAATGTCTTGTAAAGTGACCATTTTTGTTGCACTTAAAGCATACAAGATGAATCCGGTCTTGCTTCATACCCTCTTTAAGGAAAAATTTTGCTATGTGACCTTTCTCATGATAGTTATAACAAACTCTGTTCTTCTCATACTTAGTTCTACAATCTCTCCATGGGTGTTCTTTGTCTATATTTCTCATACAATCTCTAGCTCTATGTCCAAAAACATGACATGAAAAAAATCCATGAAACTTATAAGGAAGTCTCCTTGCATTTGGATTCTTATTGATTTTCTTGTGTTCAAAATGTCCTTGACATGGTGTATGGATTGAATCACCCTTCAATTCATTTTGTCTTGCTTGTTCCAATTCTTCTCTTAGAGTCTTCAACTCAACACTTAACTTGTCACATTCTTCAACCTTGGATTTGACAGCTTCTTGACATGGCTCATGACTAGATTCATGCTTCAATTCACACTGATTTTCTTCACTTTTAAAGACTAGATCTAATCTTTCATTGGGATGTCTTTGATTTCTTGAACTTTCTTTAATTATCATTAGTTTGTCTTTAGCTTTTTCTAGCTCATCCTTTAGGGTCTTCAATTCTTCTTCAAGTTTGACATAGGATTTTTCCTTAACACTTAGATATTTTGACAACTTACTAACAATTGCTACCACCTCTTTGAGTTCTTCAAGATGATTTACATCATTGAGCTTGATTTCAGCCTTTAACTCATTTATCAGGGCTTGAGCAATCTCATACTTATTTTTCAATATTGCTTCAGCTTGACCACCCATACTTGTGCCTTAAAGAACTTCTCTTAAGTTGTTAAATTATACTAAGAGAACCTCATTTGATAGCAATTGTTAGAAACTCTAGGCACTAATAAGGGGGTGAACCAATGTCTATTAATAATTTTGAATCAATTTATAGTTATCTAATCATCAAACATTTAAACTACCTTAAACATGATAAACATGCATATTCAACTAGGAGAGAGAAAGAGAAACAAGCATTCATGAACACATGTAGAGACCAAATTTAATGTGGGAAACCCATAAGGGACAAAAACCTACTAAAAAGAGAAATAAAATCAATATCACGGACTATTTTCTAACAAGGATTATAATGATCTCACCAAGTGGTGAGCATCCACTCACCCTAAAGCTATAACTCTAGTTTGAAGCACCCACTTCAATTTTATGTGAAGTGCCCACTTGAATTTTGTTTTGTAAGAACCTACTTATAAGGAATCTCACTCCCAAATTGTTGAGATGCAACTCAGACTTTGAACATAGAAATTTTGATCACCTTCTTCTCTTGGTTGCATACACCAACCTGATGTGATTGTTTCATTTCCTGATTCTAGAGTGTTTCTTCAAATGTTGATGAAACAAATAAGGGTGATGGGTTAGGAGGAATACCTGTTGAAATGCTGGTTATAGGTTGTTGTGCGTGTATGACTTCTAAATCCACAATTGATTGTGAGAGCTTCATTTTTGCTTGGAGCAACTACCTGAAATGGAACACAAGACCACCAAATAAAAGTTAAACAATATATGCAAAGTGGAATGCCTAATTTGTTTTAGATCCGGGAAGTGTGATACTTCCTAGATGGCTGTCAATCCACTGTTTAAAGAAAATTAATGCGAGAAATAAAGGAAATCCTACTGTAGTTAAAATGATTTAGGTATCTCATTCATCTACAATAAGCAAATTCGTTCACAACAGGCTAGGCTATGATTGAATTTAAAGGTCAAGGTCACTGTCAAGGTATTGGTATTGGTTAGGGTAAGGTTCTAGGCTATTTTGGGTATTTAGTGGAGGTTTTAGGCTCTGATCTAGGTTTTTGGTCAAAAGACATAGAGATCGACGTTAGTCTGGTATGACCGGTATCGTTTAGGCTAACCGGCGATGGTTGTGGGTAACCGACGTCGGTATGGTCGGGGTATAGGAAACTCAATAAAACTTGGTTGGGTGATAGATCTGAGATTAGATGAAGATGGGAGGGAAATGGCAAGATTTGTATGGATCCTGGATATGCACAGGAATGATTAAGATCCAGGTATGGGTAGTGCAAGGGTATGGATAAAAAGATGGTCAAGTTTGCATGGAGGTAGATGATGGGGGAATGGAAATGAGAGAAAAAGCTAAATAATAGATGTAAAAGGATCTACCAAATGATGAATAGATGAGTGTTGGTTAACAAAACTTACTGTTTGTATGGGCTTGATGCCTGGTTGGAAATGGTGGGTGATCAAATGGAATGAACTTGATGTAGTGTTGGCACTTCCCTGATTCTCCGTGAAGGCGATGGTTGTGTGATTGCTTCAGGTATTGGCTATGGATGCTCTGATGTGTATACTAATGTTGGTTTTGCTTGCATGTAGCTTTGGTTTCGTCACTTGTTCTCAAAAGATGTGATTATCTCTCATAAATGTGCTAACCTCGAAATAAGGTTGTTTTGGGGTTAAATGGTAGCGACGGTGGTTTCAGCTTAACCGGTGGTGGTTAAGGGTAACCTGACGCGCCTAAGGTGGGATTTCCTAGGTTTACTAAACTAGGCAGATCCCCTTGATTTTCTGGGATCTCGTTTCATTTACTCCATAGATTAGTATGGAAGCTTCCTTCTAATGGGTGGGAATGTGGTTAGAGGGAATGTAGGCATTGATTTTTAGGGTTTGGGTAGGTCTTAGTTAGTTATGGCAACTTACTAAGAATAGGTCTTAGGGTGAGGTGGCTTAATGAGGTGTCTAGGTGAGGTGGATATGTGGGCATTATCCCAATTAGGATATTTAAATAATAAATATGGTGAGGATAATGAATTAAATTAAATCAATTAAATTAATATTATAGTGGGGTGAAGGGGACATGGCTAGGTGGATGTGTTGAAGGTATTTATTTTATGGGTGACCAAGGGAGTATGACCTAATTTTATTGTCTACATTTTTCCTTTTTGTTGCGTAGCTTGTATTGTGTGTAAGCGACGTTGAAAAAAATTAAATGTGGTTGTCCCGTGTGTGGGTGAATGTGATCCCCTCAAACCAGAACCGACGAGGCGAAGGAAGAAGTGGTGAGTGGTTGTATTAAAAGGTGAATGTGATGAAGAGGAGGTTGGGTAACGGGGAAAAAAGGAAAAGGTCTACTCGGGTAATCTAGGTAATGGGTTAGGGTCAAAGGTAGTGACATTCAAATGTAAGCACACGTATAAACCTGTGAAAGCAAAGCACTAGGTTGAAGAGCAGAAAATTCTACATTGTCTAAGGTCGATAGGTTTATCCAAACAAGGTCAAGTGATTTCGGTATCCAAGGTATAGGATATGGTCAGAAATGCGACACGTGTTAGGTACGAGGAACGTTTAGGTATGTTTCGGCACACCGAGGGTGGGTCGAGGATACACGGTCATGGAAAGAGGCAAGGCAAGGTCATTAGGTCAATTAACACAGTAATAAGCAAAGGCCGTAAGGTATAGCGAACACATGAGGTCAAAGGTCACTAGCAATTTTCCTGTGTCCAAAATCTAGGTCACGACACGGGTAGGACCGAGGTATGGGTAAAATAACAAGTCCCCAACCGAGGATGAGGTTAGGTCAGAAATGATGAGGTCAGGAGGGTGAGGTGAATGGTCGTGGCACGTGTTGGGTGAGGGAAAAAGAGTGGTGTAGGGTAATAGGGTGAAAGTGGTAGTATCAAGTCCCCATAGGTGAGACTGATATGAAGGTGGGGAGGACCATAAAGGAGGTGCTCTCTATATGGTGATCATAATGAGGGTGTTGGTGAAGACTTCCATACTCTTATGGAGTAAGGATCAGATTGCCACTATATAGGTGATACTCCCCCAGAGTGAGGCGTTGAAAAATGCCTTCCAAGGGATCGGTGGTTGGTATGTGGGTAGCTAGAATAGACAATGTGTCAGAGGTCAATGCGGAGGTGGAGCTAACGAATTTGGAGGCTGATGGTTCTGCTGTGGAGGTTGTGGAAGTGGTAGGAATGGAGGAGGTATGTGTGGTTGAGGTAACGAATGTATTAGTAAGTGGAGGTGTAGGTGAAGTGGTAGTGGTCGTGGAGGTGGATGCCTTAATGGGTATAAGCATGTCATTGGGTTCGTAAAACACGTTGCATGTTTTAAAAGGTGAAGGATCAGCTAGAATAGTATAGGCATGTCCTTCATGCTCAAATTTTACACATTGATGCAAAGTGGAAGGAACACAACCCATGACATGAATCCATGGTCTTCTAAGCAATAGGTTATATTAGAATTCCCCCTCCAAGATGTAAAATAACTCGAATAGTACGGGGCCCACACAAACGTGGAGGATGACAAATGCCTAGTGTAGAGGTGATAGCGTCATTGAATGAACGTAACATGACAGGATGTTTATGCATGCAAATCGGTATGCGCATTTGAGTGAATGTATGGGATGAAATGATATTAATGCTAGTGCCCCCATCAATAATGAAATGTCGTACACGTATATCATCGATGTGGACAGAGATGAAGAGAGCTGGGTTGGGGTCATTAGTTTGGTGCTATGCGATCTCTTCCTCCGAGAAGCTAAGGGAAGCTACTTGGTGAGTAGGTTGAGGTGTGGGTAAAGGTGGCAATTTGGTGAGAGAGGCTACATGATTGGGTGTGATCATGGAGGCTATGGATGTAGGGTCACCGGGTAAAACCTCAATAGATTGTAGGACCTCCACGAGAGCTTGACGATGGGATTCTCGAGGTTTGGATGAGGTCGATAGGGACATTTTGAGGAGGGATTGGTGTAGTTGTTTGAGCATCGTGTGGTGTGTGACCCCATTAGAAATAGGATATGTGGGGCCACAAATAGTGATTTTAGGTGTGGGTGCAGATGATATGTTGGGTATAGGATTGGTTGGTGAGTCAATATCCTTTTCCTTGCCTTTTTACTTCGAGCATGGGTAAAGCAACGTGGATTATGTCGATATGAGGTGGGGAGGTAGGTGAGCCATGAAAGGTATGGCGACACGAAGGGAAAATCCCAATGGCAGGAAGGAACCTTGTGAGATGAGCTGGGCACATCGACATTTGGGTGGAGGTTTGGTGAGGTCATTGATGCAAACCATGTTAATTTCAAATCTCGGAGGTGGTTCTAGGAGTCATGGGGGTAAAGGTCCTGGTCATTGAGTAGGAAGTGAGGGAAGAGATGTGGGAATGGGTATTGGTGAAGTGGGGTCTGTCGACACTAAAATTTTCCTCCGTAATTTCTATTTCATTAATGTATGTATTAGGAATAGGATTTTGTTAAGTATAATTAGTAGTAGCGTCTGATAGAAGATAACGGCGCTGCCAATAATGTATAGTACGGTAATAGTCAAAAGTACAATAGGAATGTTGTGGTAAAAAGTAAATAGTTTTCGTAAGTGGTCCAATAATGTTAAAATGTCAAAGTTGGGGTAAGTAGAGAAGTAGGGTCTACATGATTAGGAATTAGAAATATTATATTGGTAATAAGGACAAGGAGTGAGGTCATAAATATTTTGTGTATTTTATTTGTAAAAAGTCTAAAAATGTGGAACCCATGTGAAATGATAAGGTTTATCTTATCTTAAAAGATAAGCTTACATGTACAAATAAGAGTTAAGGTATGAAATATGATTCATCATAGTGGATTTCTTATCCTATCTTAGAGATAAGATGGATAAGCCTAGAAGTCTATAAATAAAGAGGCCACCCCCCTCATTTAGCATAGAAGGAAGTAGTGAGAAATATTGTATGAGTAAGCCATCAGTTTAAAGGTGTGTTGAAGAAGCCATTAAGAGGTGTAATTGTGAAGTTTCTCCCATAGTATTGGTGGAATGCAAGTGAAGTCAATAACACTTGAAGTACCTCATGGGTGAGATTGTAACAATTTCATGCTAATATTATAATTTACTCTGATATTTCAGATTTATCATCATTCCTTTTTATCATAGTCTATGGTATTCTTGTGTTATGTTTGTTTTTGTGTTTCCAGATTACATCCACCAAACTAAAGGTCTGGCATTAGTAAATAATCATAGCATGAGGAGTTCCCAGTGATGGCCCCACTTTGATGAGCTTCTCTAAGACAAAACAATAAGGTTCCCAATTGGGGTATATTTCCGTTGTTCTCGTCTGAATTGAAAATTCTGAATGGGTGAGAGATTAGATGAGGGGATAGCCTGATTTTGGATGATGAGCTGGGCCAATTTTAATACCATTGCATTGGCAGTGCCTTTGGACTTTGAATAATTGTTCTATGGTTTTGAAGAAGAAGAGGTGTCATTTGACTTGAATGCTGAGTTCTTATTTCGTAATTGGATTTTCTTCTCTTCAATAGCCCAAATATATAACTTTTGTGCCATGGTGAATGCTTCGTCGAAGGTTCGGAAGGTTTGAACCTACAAGTTCGGTGAGATATGCCTAGCACAAGCCCATATGAAGAGCTTGATGATTTTGGTTTGCGGTAGTTGGAATTTGAGTTGATTGATCAAGCTACACCAACGAGCAACAAAATCTGTGATAGATTCATCGTCATACTGATGCATAGAGTATAGGTCAGTCATGGTAACCTTCTTAATGATATTAATGGAGAAGTGATCCAAGAAGGCTTGGGCTACCCGATTAAATGAGAATATAAAGTGTCTAGGAAACCCACTATAAAAATCTAATGCAGGTCCAGTCAGAGACATGGGAAAGGTCCTCATGAGAAAAGCATCATCATGGGTGATCAGATAACACCCATGTTTGAAAGACCACAAATGTTGTTGTGGGTCTTCTTTGCTATTGAAATAGTTGAATTTAGGCATTTCCCAATGCATGTGATATGGATGGATAGGAATGGATGGATGTATAGGCTCATTACAAATCTCATCGTAGGTGAGAGTGTTGTGGGATCCAAAACCGATGCCTCCAATGCTTGCATCTTGTCCATCATTAACTTAATTAGATCATTGGTAGGTTGTGATGGATGGGTGACTCTTGTAGAATAAGAGGGTTTGTGTTGGGCATATATCGGGGTGGCATTTCAAAGATATGGTGCTGCCACAGAGGTAGATTGAGAAGAAGGTAGTGAAATAGGGGTACGTACTCGTGAGTGAATAATAGACGAAACAAGAGGCTACCGATAGTACGTATATGGAGGTGGAAGGGTCATGGTGATCCTAGTGGTAATGGGGGCTAAAGATTGTGGATTAGAAAGGACAAAGTTCGAAAAAGGGGTAGGGGTCACTGACACTGGGGGTGGTAGTGTAGCTACGGGTATATGCGAGATAATAGGCATGGATGAAGTTGTGTTCTAGGTGGTTGGTGAAGGTATAGTGGATGTGGCAGGTGCAACAGAGGTAGCAAACACGTAAGTCATAATGAGTATAGGGCCTAGCTACAAAATGACTTGGGGTAAGGTAGATGCAGGTAGTAGCAAAGCCGATGAGGCTTACACAGGAGTGGGAATGAGAGTCAGGGAGATAGATACATGCATGCCATATATCAACTGACCCGAGGCATCTCGAGTGGATGAGTGGGAAAGGTAAAACTACAAGGCAGAAGGATTTTTGTCAAGGAGTCATGTGAACTCCTCGTCTCTTGTGGTGATAGTGATAGGTTGGGTAGGATCCATGGGTGATAAAATAAAATGTGGTGAAGGAATAGGGGGAGTGGTTGACGAATGGCATGGAATATGAGGGCATTCACTTGGCTTCGGGTCAACACCATGTGAACAGTACTGATCAGGTTGGACTATTTTCTATAGATGACACAAAAATACAACAGAAAATAGAGAGACGGCAGAGTAGTAGATGGATTGGGGTTAAAATGTCACTGAAAATGACACAAAGCTAATCGATATCGGTTAGGTTAAAATGATTCCGCTCATGTGTAATCGCTCGCTGGTCATCGTGGAAAATGGACATTGATAAAAAAACAAGGTTCCGTGTATGTCAAACATCGATGAGACTTACCAGTCAATGGATATGGTAAGAATGACATAGACTCTAAACAACTAACGAAGGGGAATAGGTGTCCTTTTTGGGTTGGTTAAGAAAAAGAATAGTGAACTGACGTCGGTTGGGTAATTCGATGATGGTCAGAGGGTAACTAATGACGGTCATTAGACCGACACCGATTACTATGAAATTGAAACAGTGATGAAGAAAAATGTGGTTTTGAGTTAAAATTAATGTGGAATCAAACCCAGAATCTTGAGAATGATGAGAATATGGTCCAAGCACACTCAGATGAAGCTGGAATACACCAACTGTGATGAGGAGCATGCAAGGAGAAATAAGAAAAATAAAGAGCATGACCTTTCACCTCAAAATGCAAGCCAAGCATAAACACTAAGAAAATACGATTCTAAGAGTGCCTTTTTCTATTATGTTTGTTTAGCTTATGCTATTTAAGGATCGAATCATGAATTGTAGAATAAAATTTTTTGGTGAGGATTTATTCCTACAAAGAAGGAGATCTACAAGGAGAGGTTTTAGGTATGTTATGGCAGGGGCAGGCTTTTCTCTAAAGTATGACTTGACAGAAACAACGAGTTGGGTGCCCACTGTGTCGTGATTGTGTGATCACCTACAGCTTCTTTCAGGAAAGATGTTGTTTAAGAATGTGTATATTTTCAATTTTTTGGTGTTTGGATATGAATCAAAGAGAGAGAAAGAGAAAGAAAGTGATTTCTACGATTTGTTTGTCAACCATCAGTTGGGAATGACTTCCAGCGTATAGGTTGCCCTCAATTAATGTGAGCTAATGCAAAAAGTAGAATGAAATGCAATGATTTTTAAACCCAAATCAAAATGTAGAATTCGATGCCACAAATAGATGAACATGAGAATGGATGTTATTTCACTAATGCGATACTAATGAAAGGGAAGAACTATTCGCTATAAGCACCAAAATACAATTGCTTTTAGATAATAGAAGAAAAGAAGGCTCCAGGGAGAAAGTTTAATGTAAGAACTTTTAGAAAAGAAACAAACATACAACATTTTCACCTAGAAATCAAAGAATGCAAAGAACCCCGAATGGGTCCCACCGGGCATGCCAAAATGTTTCATTTGATTCTAGATCATTTCTTCGAATGTTGACGAAATAAATAAGGGTGATGGGTTAGGAGGAATACCTCGTTGAAATGCTGGTTTTAGGTTATTACACACGTATGACTTCGAATCCACAGTAATTGTGATAGCTTCCTTTTTGCTTGGAGGAACTACCTGAAATGGAACACAAGACCACCAAATAAAAGTTAAACAATATATAAAGTGGACCGCCTAGCAAGATGTACTAGATCCGGGAAGTGTGATACTTCCAGATGGATGTCAATCCACTGTTTAAAGCAAATTAATGAGAGAAATAAAGGAAATCCTACTGTAGTTAAAATTATTTAGGTATCTCATTCATCTACAATAAGAAAATTCATTCACAACAAAGCTAGGCTATGATTGAATCAAGGTCAAGGTCACGGCCAAGGTATTGGTATTGGTTAGGTAAGTTTCTAGGCTATTTTGGGTATTTAGTGGAGGTTTTAGGCTCGATCCGGGTTTTTGGTCAAAGATAGAGACCGACATCGGTCTGGTATGACCGGTATCGGTTTAGGCTAACCAAGGATGATTTTGGGTAATCGACGTCGGTATGGTCGGGTACATAAAACTCAATAAAACTTGGCTGGGTGATAGATCTAAGATTAGATGAAGATGGGAGGGAAATGGAAAGATTCATATGGATCTTGGATATGCACAGGAATGATTAAGGTCTAGGTATGGGTAGTGCAAGGGTATGGATAAAAATATGGTCAAGTTTGCATGGAGGTAGATGATGGGGGAATGGAAATGAGAGTAACCCCTAAATAACAGTGTAAAAGGATCTACCAAATGATGAATAGATGAGTGCTGGTCAAGCAAAACTTACTATTTGTACATGTGCTTGATGCCTGGTTGGAAATGGTGGATGATCAAATGGGATGCACTTGAGGTAGTGCTGACACTTCCTCAGATGTTCCCATGAAGGCAGATGGCTATGTGATTGCTTGTGTGCATCGCCATGGATGCTCGATGTGTATACTAACACTAGTTCTTCTTGCATGTAGCTCTGGTTTCATCACTTGTTCTCAAAAGATGTGATTATCTCTCAGAAATTTTCCAACCTCCAAATAAGGTTGTTTTGGGGGTTAAATGGTAACCGATGGTGGTTTTGGCTTAACTGGCGGTGGTTAAGGGTAACTGACATCAGATAAGGTGGGATTTCCTAGGTTTACTAAACCGGGAAGATCCCTTGATTTTTGGGATCTCATTTTGTTTACTCTATAGATTAGCATGGAATATTCCCTCTAACCAAAGTGGGAATGTGGTTAGAGGGAATGTAGGCATTGATTTTTAGGGTTTGGGTAGGTCTTAGTTAGTTATGGAAACTTACTAAGAATAGGTCTTAGGGTGAGGTGGCTTGATGAGGTGTCTAGGTGAGGTGGTTATGTGGGTATTGTCCCAATTAGGATATTTAAATAAAAATATGGTGAGGATAATGAATTAATTAAATTAAATTAATTAAATTAATATTATAGTGGGGTGAAGGGGGCCATGGCTAGGTGGATGTGTCAAGGTATTTATTTGACGGGGACCAAGGGAGTATGACCTAATTTTAGTGTCGATAGTGATCATTGTTTCACTCACTTTATCTCATTTGTACTCTTCTCTCAAACTATCATTCCTCCCTTATAAACTTAAATCTATTCTACAACCGATATCGGGTCCTAAGGATGATTTGAAAACTTATTCAAGTTCTCTACTTCATGAAAATGGTCCTCTCAAACTACTACTCCATTCCAAGATGACTTCAATTCATCTTCCATGACCAAGATCAACAATATACTCTCAAGATTAAATATGTATTAGGAGACACTACTTGTTCGTAGAGATAATATTTATAGACAAATAACATATGAATTTTATACTTCAACTTCAAATCCTATTCACCTTACACCCTCAAAGATCTCATAAAAGAAGATGAAATCATTTAAACTATAGATAATTCACTATCTCATTACAAGATCTGTCTTAGGTATGTTTAACATCTCAAAATTTATAGGTATGTACATAGTACTTTGAAGGTCAAAGATGACACATGCAGCCTTCTAAAATTCCTTCACCGACTATCCTTATCTAACAATCCATTTATATGCGTTTAACACTTCAACTAACCTCATTTCTAATACATACAAGGAGATGAACTGCTTAGATTCTAAAATCGCCTTAGTAAAATAATTATTGTAATTGTCATGTTTCGTATGCTTTTGTATTCACAAGATAATTCAATATTTATTGATAGTAGAATAATAATATATTAATCCTTTTCAACTTCATGACAATATTTTATACTTGTCGTGATACTTTTTAACCGCTATCATTTAGATTTGTAACTATTATATCGACATGAAATTTTCTTCACCGAGTAAATATGATTTTCAGAATCGACCGATGATTATAAAGCAAGAGTTGTCATTATTAATAAACGTTACAAAT
This sequence comes from Taxus wallichiana var. yunnanensis, assembly GCA_018340775.1. Lineage (NCBI taxonomy): Eukaryota > Viridiplantae > Streptophyta > Pinopsida > Cupressales > Taxaceae > Taxus > Taxus wallichiana. Next base: position 819,013,666 of record CM031234.1, on the reverse strand, counting down.
ATTTCAATTTTTCTCTACATTCTCCTCATAACCTACATCATTTTCCTTTTACTCTTCACAACTTCCATTTGAGCCCAATTTTTCGACTATGTGTAAGTAGGTTACAAAATTTTGCACATGAAGACTACATGTGCATAGGAAATCAAATCAAGCTTGTAATCAAGAGAATCATTCACCAACATCAAAGTTGTATGTATACAAAGACTGGGTATGCATAAGAAGCATTAATCAACATCAAAGATTTGGAAATAAACAAAAGAGTATGAAGCACCTTATCATTTATTTTCACGGTCAAGAGCTCATGTTACATATCTGATTTTTCTTAGTACATTACAAAGGAATGAGCATTCATATTTTGGAGATGAAAATTGAGGAGCACTTTACCACCATCATACTCAAGAGGACAATATCTTTCAAAAATTTCCATGAAGAAAATTTGGAGTTAGGGATTCACTTTTTTTTCTCAAACACATACATGCACTCTTAATACTTGAGTGAAACACATGCATACTTAGTAAATAATGGCTATTACAACATCTTCTCATTTTTTTTTTGTCCGAGAATTTTCCAATATAAACAAAAGTGTTTGATCTTCTCATACTATGCATAATGATTGTTTCTAGTTTCAAACCCTCATTCATAGTTAGAAGCCTCATAAAAATTTATTCTTCAGATTTATGCCAACATACCTGCATGAATATTTCAATGTATGTTCTTGTTATAGGCTGTAAGCCTTATTTTGTAATGATATCGAAGAAGATTCATGATTTGGGTTAGATGACCTTGCTAATTTGATTATCATAGAGCCATAAGACCAAGTATTCAAGGAGAGAATGAAATAATATGCATAAATATTTGTCTCAAGCTCTAAGTCACTGATTTGAGGAGTATATATTCTTTGTAACACCTGTCCTACTAAAGCAAGGATCAACAACTTGAAAAAAAAAAACATTCCCAAAGTATGAGATTATGTCTGAACTACCACAAGGAAGATTGAGCTTGTAATATTTTCACTTGAAAAATTTCACCATCATGACCAAAAATAGAATAATAACTTCAAAGAGGACCTTTGCACAATTTTTAACCTCTTGAATGTATATTTTGTAAAGAGGCAATTCACAAACAACAACTACGAATTTCAGTCTTCTTCTATAAGTTAGTTTTGGACTCATGGAAGCTAAGCCTTCACACCACCTTACCGAGGTGACTCTAAGATTACAAAAATGTATATGAGACATTTAGAACATGCTTACACACATGTCTAAACTTATCATTATGTATACCCATACATTCCTTTTTCAAGCATTGTGGTAAGTTTAACCTTGAGAAGCCTTTCAATGGTAGAGAGAGAATTTCAATAGAATGTACACTACAAAAACACACAAATTGTTAAAATTTATTCATGATCTCCAATAATACCTCTCATACCTTCTTAGTAGTATGGAATTCAGTTTGACACCTTGAAACATGCATCAGACACCTAAAAATATGCGAATAAGGTCAAACAGTATAGACTAATTTGGTTTGAAGAGCAAAAATACCACCATATTGACCTTACAAGAGTAATTAACACCCCTGAGATTTTTTACTATCTTGAAAATTTGATTTTGAGTCAAAACACCTCATATTATGCCTATCACTTGTGAAGGACGCTGAGGAGAGAAACCTTGTTAGAAAAATGAATAGAAATTATTTGTTTCTTATCCAATTTCCTTATTATTTTTTTGAAAAAGTTCAGATTGGAATTATCTTTAAAAATACTTCTATGATTTATTTGAAGGATGCTCTATAATTTTTTGGATGCTAAGAAGATAGGGTGCTCAGATTTTCCTTTCTCAAGAAACCAGTTTTAGTAAAACTTGCATAAATTCCACAATCTTCTTCAAAACTTGATGAAACTTGACATGAAGCACTAAACACATCCCTCTACATTCTCCATAGGTTTGTTTCTCATAAATATGCTTGTACTCTTCATACCAATCTCATTTTCCCATGACTTCACTGCTAGTTTTCAAAGGAATTTTTAGTGAAAATTTGAATTTTATCCCCAAAAGCTAAAATAAGCCTCAGATATGCTCATACATGCCATAGGAAATTATCCTGTGCTCTTCTCTTACATGGGATTTTTATGACCTTATTTATTCCAAAAACCTCATTAGGCTCTAGAACTAGGCCTAAATGAGCTAGTTTCAACTGTGACTTACACCTCATGACCTGATGATCACCTTATGAGATTTTGAATATCCTAGACACATCATTTTTGACATATGGGAGACTTGAGTCAAGAATACCAAAATTCTATACACCTCTAGTGGACACCTACCTCACTGACCAAGCTTGTAGCATCCTGAAACCATCCTGGAATCAACCTAAATCCTCTTTGTGAGCTCCAACCATCATTGAGAAGGCACTACCAATCAACCTTCATGCCTCTAATTGATATTCACTTAACCATTCACACATTTTCCATAAATTCCACTTGACATCAATGACAACACCAATGACTAGGGTTCAACACGACCCAAGAAGTGGAGTCTAGCATAGATTGAAAATCCACTTCTATTTGTTTGGTATGTATGGCATTTTCTCAGGGTTTCATGCATATTGTTGCGTGAGACACCTTAAGCTTAGTGAATGGAAACCGTTAGCCAATTTTTCTTCTCGGGTGAAATTGGACAAACAAGACCTCATAGAGAGGAAATGGAGGGATCAACTTGGCCATGGGAGCTCATGTTTCGGGTTCGAGCTAAGCAAGTTAGTGAAGCGGGCTAGAAGTGCATTGAAAAGGAGCTCAAGAGTTCAAGCTAGTTTGAGGAATGACGGAATTATAAGGTCCAAGTCAGAGGCTTGAAGTGTGGTCGCTTGAGGTAGGCCAAAGTGAAATTCAGGGACTCGGTGGAAAGAAGCGTGGAAAAGGAGAGAAAATTTTGAAACCCCAAACCAAAAATTTGAAATTCAGAGTTCGGTGTTTTAGAATTTTAGAGGTTTCATGAGCTTGCAGTAAACAATGCCATGTGGGGAGAAGAAAATTCTGAAATTTGAAGTCCAAATTCAGACTTCGGGATTTCAAGATTTTGAAGGTTTCATGTGCCAGTCGATAATCAAAAGTAGAAGTCCCAAATCCCCAAAACCTGAAGTCCTGAATCCCTGAAACCCAAAGTACCAAATCCCCAAAAGATAAAGGTCCGAAACTCAAGTTTGAATTTTGGACTTCGAGGTTTCAGAATTTTAGAACTTTTGGTTCTAAGGATGATCAATGTCATGCAACATGATTTTAGAGTCTGAACTCTAAAGTAAGAATTTTGGATTTCAGATGTTCAACATTTTATAACTCTCGAACCAACTTGAGCAATGAATAGATAACGATCTCTCAAGTGGAAAAGTCTCAAGTGTTAAGGTAAAAATATTTTACTATATGTAATTATGCATTATATTACCTTAGGTAATTACTAATTTATTAAAGTAATTAGTTGTTGATTAATTTTTATATGGTTATGATTTTATAACCATTATATTTGGATTATTATAATGCCATAGGTTTATTTGTTTCATTAGTTGGAACAATCATTTGTTTGTATTATTATCGGATGTATATTTTGTTACATAGTTGCAACCACATATTTGTTTGTACATGACTATGTAATATCTATAAATATTGTAGTCATTCATTATGTAATTGATTTTTTTGAACATTAATAAAAGTATCGTGTTTCCGCCCAAATTTTCTACTTTCATTTGGTACCAGAAAAGGTGACCTTGTAGGTTGGAGAGAGGTTACAGAGGTAGAAGTGTCTTGGAGAAGAAATCTGCAATTTAGGAGAGCCAAGTGCCACCTCTAGTAGCTTCCCAAAGTGCCCCGCATACCCACAACCTCCCGCCATTTTCTTGGTAAAAGAAAAGTATTTTTTTTTCCTTGGTGCTCTTGCACCAGAAAATATGCTTATTAGAGCCAATAAATATTTAGGAATTAAAAAAATCATTTTTATTCCTCTAATACGGTTTTTACAAGTTAAAATAGGTAGATGTTTAGTCATAACCATCTACCATTTCCTACCAAATCTGGTGGATTCTTGCAAGACTTAGAGGACCATGTTACTATTTCCATAGCTCCCCGACCAAGTCGTGCACTCGCCAACTCTCTTGCATTAGCGAGTCAAGTGTAGAGACCAAGTTGTTTGTCTATTAGATTGAGTGTTTTTTTAGCACAGATCAAGCCACCCGAGATCCCAGTCATTGAGCTCACCAATGTGTTTTTTTGTATTTTTTAAAGTGGGTAGATCTCTCTATAATAAGTGAGCTCCTCATTACTTCCGAGACCATTCATCATCAGATTGGAGCCAAGTTGTCCAAAGTAGCTTGCATAACTCGTGTGTTTTGTTGAACCGATGAGTTATTGTTGAAAGAAGGATGTTTTAGTCATTAGGTGTGTGTTCCATAATTTCATTTGCTCATTGAGCCACGTGAATGAAAAATTAAAAGGAGACCCCGCACAAAAGATTTTGATCCATTTTTACAAAGTTGACTTGATTGCATTGGGAGGGACATTCATTATACCTAAGGGACCAGCCCCTTGCCTTTCCACATTGGGTTTCAAGGCATGCCAAGCCAGCCAAGCCTCCATGGTCGATTTATGTTTAAAATGGATTGAGATCTCTTTCAAGTGACCGAGCCTTCCTCCACCCACTCCGAGCTCGAACCTACACCAACAATGATCATGCACAAAATAATTGTAAACATTGGCAAAGAAATACAACAATAGATCAAACAATGAAAAGGTGGTACGAAATACAAAGAACTAGATCCATTTTTTGTGGTGCGAACCCTAATATACCTCAATATCCAACAAATGCCATGTGGATATCTAGTCAAGCCAAGCTTCCATTTACAAGGATAACATATTGAGCATATTTTTAAATATAAATTTGTTCAATTCTTTGCACAAGCGCTAAGAGCGTCGGGTTGGTTAAGTGGAAATATTTGGGAGTGAGAGGTGTAGGGTTCAAACCCCACCCCAAACACAATATTTTATAAGATTTGAATTTAGTGGGATATTTAGCAAAAATTCCAACTTTAGATGCCCACTAAACCACTTAGCAGTCTCTAAACCCCCTACTAAATTTAGAGAAAAATACCTAATTTAGGGCCAATTTTTTTCCTCCTAAACTCGCCTATTTTTTAATTTTTAGAAAAATTATCTAAAGGGGGTAACTTAAAAACTACCTTTTGAGCCACATTTTTTGGTTTTTTTCTCGTAGAGAATTGTATTGAGCTCCGAAGGCCACCTGTGGCCCCAAAAACAATTTTTCTGTCGCTTTCAATTTTTTCAAAATTTTGGATGTAATTGCATATTTCAATGTATTGTACTAATTTACAGGTTTTCATATTCAACCACAAACCATTGTAACTATTTTAAAACTGGAAGATATTTGTACTCAAAAATAATAAAAATTTGGTTTTGTATCACTCACGAGATCTTCGATCTCATTCGCAACATTCAGTATAAACAATGCCTCTAGGAAGCGCTTACGGGTAAAGTCATCGTGACTACTACTGCACTTAACGCCTAATATAGCAACAACGTTGTTTGGGCATAAAAATTTTAAATCTACTGGGAGTAATAAGGACACAAAGTGCACACAATTTGATCCCTCCCATCCATCTGTGAACGATTCCTCGACATAAATCTAGACATTGAAATTTTTCGAGTATATAGCAAAGTTACGCACACCTATGAGGATATTTTTTTGATCCGGTGTCAGTAATCACATAGACCCCTTTCATTACTATCTTGGTACCACGTATTATATTCTTTCACATACATTAATTCCTCTTTCACGTATTGCCAAGTATATAGAAAGGATGATATTCTTCCACATATCTATGGTTATATAGAAAGGGTGCATATATATAATGGTTTGGTATATCGAATGACAAGATATAGATTGGGAGACCTTACACTGGAGTGATAAGAGCCTTACCCTTTGTCATTTGATTATGTAAAATGGGCACCAATGCCCCCAATTTCTTTCTTCTATATTCTCAACTTCTAAGAGGAAATAACTATGCAACATGGAAGACAAAAATCAAGACAAACCGAGTTTGAAGAGGTTTGGAATGTTGTTAATGGTACTGTAACAGATTAGCAATCGATACAACACAATAGAAATTTTTTTATAGATCCGATCGAAAGCCAAGATAATAATCTTGTTTGCAGTGTTCGATGACGTGCAACCCCACATTTGAGATGCCAAAACAACCAAATAAGTTTGGGATAAGTTGAGCATAGTATATGAGGCCAAAAATAAGAATGTCATACTAAATTTGGAGAGTTTGTTACACAAACTGAAGTTTAAACAAAATGAGAAAATAGAAGCTTTCTTAAGAAGATTTGTAGAAATAAGGGCTTCACTTCTAGCCCTGGGAGAGGAGGTCACTGATACAACTCTCATTCCCATTATTATGAGATCACTCCCTCATTCATCCCACATTTTTGTAACAACACTCAACTTCTCAGATAAGATAGTTAGCTTTGACAAGCTGGTAAATTTATGGCAACGAGAAGAAGTTATGTATAACAAAGATTATGAAGAGAATAAGGAACTTTCTTCTCATGAGAAATGGAAAGGAAAAGGAAAATCTCATTCCTCTCAAAAGTAAAAAACACAACATCAACATGGGGAAAATAAAATAAGAACAAGAATCAATGTCCTATTTGCAAAAGAGGACATGAGTTAAAATATTGTTGGTTCAATACCTGTAAGAAAGGGTCATCAAGTAATTCTGGACCTCAACACAAAAAATATCACAAGGGAAATTCAAACTACAATAAAGGGCAGAAGAATGGGAACTGGAGAATAAAACCCCATCAACAAGGAAATATAGTTGAGCAAGAAGAACATTCGATAATGAAGACTTCTTATACACTACTCGATTAAGTGAACCTTCCACGTCATCTAGTGATGTTTGGTATGTTGATTCAGAGCCACTCGACACATGACCAACCATAGAGACTGGTTTACAAGTATGAGGGACACGCCTTCAAAAAATCATGTTTCGTTAGGTGATGATTCTTCATATACAATAAAGGGATTGGGAACATTTATCTACCCCTTGGTTCATGAAATTATAGATTATTAGATGGACTATATCTCCCTGGGTTGAGAAAGAATCTGTTATCAGTGAGTCAACTCCTAGATCATAATTTGAAAATTAAATTTGATAGTTATTCTGACAAGAAAATTTGTTTGATTTGAGACAAATCACGAGGCTCGAAAATAGTTGTAAATGCCTCCAATGTGGGATGCATGTTCTAGCTTGATTTTTTAAACAAATATGATTAGGAACTTGTGGCTAATAATTATACCTCCACACGCCAGTTGTGGCATCAAATACTTGGTCACATAAGTTTCAAGTATGTCGAAACACTTCTCCGGTATAACATGGTAAAAGGATTGCCATCTCTCTAGAAAGATAAAAATAATTATCCTCACTACCTAGCAGAAAGCAACATAGAGCTTCATTCCGTAAAAGTACTTATCGAGCTCATGGTAAGCTTGATTTGGTTCATACCGATCTTTGTAGTCTAATGCAACCGAGTCATTCTATATTTTAGTACTTCATGCTTTGTGTTGATGACTACTTGAGAAAAATGTGGATATATTGTCTTCGTAAGAAAAGTAAAGCTTTTGAGAGTTTGAATAAGTTCAAAGTGACTGTTGAAAATGAGACTAGTCATCACATTAGTCTCTCCGCTTAGATCGAGGGGGAATTCACCAGTAATGAGTTCAAATCCTACCTACAAGCTCATGGGATTCGTTGAAAAATACCTCCTCCACACACACCACAAAAAATGGTGTTTTAAAGAGAAGAGAACGTACTATCATGGAAATGGTGCAATGCATGATCAATGATTTTGGACTAGGAGGACATTTTGTGCAAAAGAAACAAAGAAATTTGTATATTTTTTGAAAAGAGTGACAACAGTTGCTCTTGATGGAGTAACACCATATGAAGTATGGTCGAAGTGCAAACTGTCCGTTGCACACCTCAGAGTATTCAGGTGTAAAGAAAACATGCACATACCAAAGAAGAACAGTAAAGAAGTGGATATAAAGTCAAAAACTCATCTTCATTAGTTATAATGAATATACTCTTGGGTATAGATTAATGGATCTGAATACCAAGAAAATCTACACTAGTAGAGATGTTGAGTTTTTGAGAAGAAGGAAGCAGAGAATCCTCCTCCAGACTCACCTGATGTAGATTTTTCACCTATTGTAAAACCTAAAGTTGATGTTCCTATAGATGATGAAAGTGATGGTGGGGATGATGGTGATGATTAGATATAACCACAACCGACAAGATTAGTTTAGTGTATGCCCAAGTAGTATACAAACATGTTACAAGATGTAAAATTGGATGGTCCTCTAGATACATCCACCATTGGACCAAGGACTTGCAGTAAAGAATGAGAAGAAGTAAGCTTTGATTTGATGAGTAGAGTTATAGAATTCAATGAGCCATCTATAATCTAGGAATCCCTACAGTTTAAAGCTTGGAAAGATTCCATGGATGCTGAGTATCAATCAATGATGAAAATAACACTTGACAACTTGTCAATATTCCACCAGGGAAGAAACCCATTGGTTGCAAATGGATATTCAAAACACAAGATACAAAGAAGATGGGACCATAGAAAAGTATAAATCAAGACTAGTAGAAAAGGGGTATGCACAAAAAGAAGGCATTGATTATGAGGAGACATTTTCTCCCACAACTAAGATCAAAATGATCAGGATGATATTTTCTCTAGCTACACAATTTGGTTGGAAAGTCCATCAGATGGATGTGAAAAGTTCCTTTCTAAATGAATATCTACAAGAAGAAGTCTATATGACTCAACTTGAGGGATATGTTGTACTGGTCAAGAAGAAAAGGTATGTAGACATAGGAAATCTTTGTATGGCCTTAAATAGGCACCATCAGATTGGTACATAAAAATGATGAGCATCTCGTATAACATGGATTCGCCGTAAATCAATACGATCCCAATCTCTACCTCAAAAAGCAAGGGGATATTTTTATTGTTGTTGTCTATGTCGATGATCTAGTCATGAATGATAGTTCAATGAAGATGTTTGATGCAAAAAGAAAGATCTTAAATGATCATTCAACATGACAGATCTCGGGCAAAAGATGCACTATTATCTTGGATTGGAAGTTTGGCAAAAGGAGAATCACATATTTGTTTCTTAGTTGAAGTATACCAAGATTACGCTTGATAAATTTAGGATGATGTATTGTACATATATTGCTACACCTGTGGAGAACATATTGCAGTTATCTCGTTCATATCCATCTCCTGCAGAAATGCAACTCTCTATCGATAGTTAATTGGGAGTCTCATTTACCTGACCTACACTAGACCAGATATCAGCTTTGCAGTGAGCTATCTATCATGGTTCATGCAGGAACCCAAAGTTTTTCATTGGAAGGCAATAAGGCATATCTTGAGATATCTCAAGGTAACAATAGATCTTGGTCTAGAGTATAAGAAGAAAGACAACTTCTTCTTGACTGGATATTGGATTCAAATCATGCAGGTAATATTGATGACAGAAAATACACTTTAGGATTTGTATTATTTTTGGGATCTGGATTGATATTATGGGGAAGTAAGAAACAACACTTTATTTCTCGCACTTCTATAGAAGTCAAGTATTGTTTTACAGTGAATCTATCTCGTGAAGCGATATGGCTATGTCGCATACTTGAAGGACTTAGAATACCACAGACAAACCGACCACCATTTATGTTGACAATAAAGGTGTTCCCAAACTTGTTCACAATCTAGTTTTTCATAAAAGAGTAAAGCACATTGAGGTATAAGTACATTTCATATGTGAGCATGTCTTGAAACACTATATACAACTTCGTTTTTTCCTGACAGATGAACAATAAGCAGATATCTTCATAAATTCACTTTCACGTGACAAGTTCAAGTTGTTTAGAGAGTTCCTCTCCTCATCTCTTGAAATAATGCAAAATTAAGGGGGGAAATGTGAGGGTAAAGATATTTTACTAAATGTAATTATGCATTGTATTACCTTAGGTAATTAATAATTCATTAAAGTAATTAGTTGATTAATTTTTGTATTGTTATGATTTTATAACCATTATATTTGGATTATTATATTCCTATTGGGTTATTTGTTTCATTAGTTAGAACAATCATTTGTTTGTATTATTGTCGGATGTATATTCTATTACATAGTTCAGCAACCACATATTTGTTTGTACATGACTGTGAAACATCTATAAATATTGTAGTCATTCATTTTGTAATTGATTTTCTTGAACACTTATAAAAGTATCAAAGCTTCGCCTGTTTTCTACTTTCATGAAGTTCTCAATCCGAAAGTCCAAAATTATCGATTTCAAAGGGTGCGATGCAATTTCAGAGTCTCAAAAGAAAGAGCCAACCATCCGCATTTATTGCAGAATTACACCATCATCTTTAGATGGCCTTAAATTTTGACTGAGACCTAGGATTTCCAAAAAGGGGAGGGTGAAACTAAGTATTTAAAAATGAGTAAATACAGTTTTCCATTTAGAGGGTATTTACAAATTTCTCACCTACCCAAATGATGAAGGTATGGGCTTCCTTTCTTCCCCAAGAAGGAAAAGTACATGGAGGTATGGGTTTTGCAGTGGCACCCATCATTATTGCAGGTGATTTTAATGCATTTTTGGTGGTTGAAGAAAGATTTTGAATTCCTCTCTCTCCCTTCTCTCATTCTTCCTATATATTGTAAGGAGGGGCTCATTTTAAAAAGTTGGATAATCTTGCTTTGCACCCTCCCTTCTTCTCTTGTCTATAAGTGATCTTGTGGAGTTCAAACCTCCCATTCAAACTATAAATGCAATTTTTTCCTCTTGGCCATTATAATGCACTATATCAAATCAGGAGCAATAATATAAGTCTATGGATGAATTTCAACCCTCTCTTGTGTTCATTGCATCTTTCTAATCTCTCATTACAACTTTGGTTAACTGTGTGCATTTTAGGTTGTGTTACATGTTTTGGTGTTTTGTGTTTAATGGTGAATAAATTTGTGACAAGAAATTGATCTGTGTTGATTCTCATCCTCTTCAATATTGTTCAATTTTATCCCCATGCAAGGAAACTTATTCAACATTCCTCTTAGTGCATCACCTCAATTAGCTTAGGTTTTATTTTTTGCAATATTTTCAACCCTATCTCCTTGGAAAGTTGTAGTAGATTATAGGATAGATCCTCTACAATTTGAATGTGTGTATCAGAATAAAGGAATAGGAACCGACCTTCATCTGGAGAGCTTTCCTAATTAAAAATTTCCGCACTTTGGGAAAATCTCCATGTTATGCAATCACACTACAAAAATTAACTCATTCGAGTTGTAAGAATCGGGGTGTTGTGATTCCACATCAACATAAACCTCGTACCTATTTATCTCTCAACTTAACTAGTTTTCTTATAGACAACCTTGTATTGTTATGATTGTGTTGAGCCTTTTAGGATTTTGGAGGTGATGATTCTAAAAATAAAATGGAAATTACATTATTTGGACTATTATTATATCCTATTTTGAGATGGAATATCAATTCGATTTGGAGTCAATGTTGATATGCACACCGGATGAGATAGTATCCCGATGAGAAACCTCTTTAGAGGTTACTATAGTACCTTGTGATGTGAATATTTGTACACATGTTTTATTTGTAAACTTATTTTTTTCTTCAAACCAAATTTTTTAATTTATTTGTTGCAACAATTCAAGGCTCGTTACTTATTTGTGATGTTTTTGTTGTTTAAATGTGGATACTTAGCCACTTTCCTTGATTTATTGAGTTTTTTTTTTTTAGTACTCTTGAAACTCAAAGATTTGTTGATTTTGATGTCACTTGGCTATTGTTTTCCAGTGTGGACCTTATTTAATGTTTGAATGAGTTGGTTCTACCATGTTGTATGTGTGGGTGCATGTGGGTTAAATAATCTAGTGTAGTGTCATGTTATTCTAAGTTATCCCAAGTATAGGAAACTTTTAGTGGTGAATATTCGTTAATTCATGAATATTTTAGTTTTTAAATTTGAAATTGGTGAATATTTAGGGTACAATCTAGGACCAATTTGCCAAATTTTTCTTGGGTACAAGTTAATTATAGGGGTCAATTCGCCATTCCCATGAAATAGAAATTCTCATGAATGTAGTCATTCAATAGTATATTTTACGTAACCATTTGACAACATATAGTATGTTTTCGTTTGGTAGCATAAAATGCTATCGAATGACAACATTTTATATTACTTCGCATACAACATATAGTTATGATGTCGGTCGATAGTATAAAAATGTTGTTGGCCGATAACATTTTTTATGCTACCAGTTGACAACATACTATATGCTATCAGATGGTAGCATAAAAACATGCTATGGACTGGTAGTATATAAAAGGGTACCGTCGGTAGAATATAATAGTGATTTCGTGATGTCTTAATATTCACCATTCATGTAAAAGTATAATTTTCCCAGATTTACCAAATATTTTATAAGGATTTTTTTTCAAAGGGCCGCTTAAAATTTTCCTTTCCCAAGTGGTGTCTTATAACTTGTTAATGGAAGACAATAAAAAAGTATCCCTGGTTTATTATGTCTTGTGTTTTTTGTCCTTCTTATGTGTGGGCGTTAATTGGCATCACTCGCAGATATGAGATTCATACTCAAACCTCTAGGAAATTTTGGTGTTAAGATGATTATTTATGACAGTGGAGTTGGAAGAGTGATGTGATATTACATTCCCAAAATCACTTTTAAACTTAAAATATCATATTGTTCACTCATATTTGGGACTACCTCATTTTTGAGTTAAGTTTGAAAAGTTAATTAATAGTGTTTTAAAATACATTTATGTTATCAATTAAGAATAAGTTGATACACATACCAGATTAGACCCTTTTTTACATGTGTCTTGATGTTATTGAAGGAAAATAAAATATATGTGATTACATCTCAACAAAGTTCTTATCTCGCACCATTTATTTTCTTTTGATGACTATTGGAAGTGACTATCAACTCTATTTTTAGCTCATTTTTTTATTTTTTGGGAAGATGGCCACCATTTTTGGTTTTCAACCTTCTTCCTTTATTCATTCTTTTTACATTCATAATTAATTTATAGAGAAAAAGAAAACCTCCACATAAAAATACTAGATGAATTTTCACTTCATTTTAAATAATTCTTTTGAAATTGGTTTCCTGTATAGGTGGAGCCTATGACCATTAACCAACAATGTCCTTTATGCTGTAACATGAATGGGTTTAAGTTAAGTAGATCCATTATTATAGACCTCTTCAATTTGATAAGGACCCAACCAACAATTCTATAATTTTCCCTCGAAGACCTTATTCTTGGAATCAAATAGCAATGCTCAATATCCATCTTGAAATTTTTTTGTATGATATTATGGTCATGTCACACTTTCCTTTATTACTAGATCAATTTTTATGGTGCAAAGATTTAATTGTCATATCATCTAATTAATTGAGTTTAAAAATACTTTGTTGTTGTGTTGGTTTTAAATATATATCCTTACCTCTATTGTTGTTTTCAAAGTGTTGAGATCAAATTCTATGGGACGATATGGATTTTCCCACAAACTAGTTCATATGGAGAGAATTTCATGTGATGTTATATGACCATGCTGCTTCAGTGTAACCCTAGTGTCCATTCCTTTTTATTGATGTCTATCACCTTATTCAATATGTTTTCTATTTCTTTTTAATGACTTTAACTTGGCCATTTGACCGAGGGTGATAAGGTGAATATTTTTTTATTTCTAACCTGATATAAATACGTAAATGATTTAATCACATAAGGAAAAAATTGTGTCCCTTCATATAAAATAATAGATCTTTGTGCCTCAAATATGAGAAATATTCTTCCATATAAAAATTCAACAACCTTATCATCCACAAAAATTGTAAAGATTAAATCTTTTTCCACTTTATAACATATTTAGTACAAATAAGAATGTATTAATTTCCTTGAGGTGTTAAATCAACATAGCTACTGAAATCCAATCTCAATTTCTCAAAAAATTCCAAAGCCACTTGAGGTTCAAGAGGAATTTCATTAGAGAGAGTAGGCTTTCCCAATATTTGGCACGGTCACATGTCCAAACATCCATTTTTTATCCTTGTCTAGAGAAGGCTAGTAGTATACAATATCCCGCACCTTTTGGATGGTTCGAAGTGCTAAATAGTGACCTATTTATGGTTCATCATGGAAATATCTCAAGAAATCGTGAATTTAATCTTCCCTTATGCACTGTGTAACAAAAATAAGGACCACATCTAAATTGCATTCCTTTCACCCAAGTGTACATTAAATTTTCATTTATAAGGCACCTTTTTTTGTTCAGAGTAAAAGAGTATTGGAACTTCTAAGGAAATATAATTATCCATTTCAAAGTGAACCATAATGATGTAGAAGATATAGAAAATAAGTTTTCAATTGGGAAATTGGAATTCATCCTTTATTGGTTCATCTTGTGTTCCAGCTTACTGACAAGAAATATGCAACCACATTAGCTATTCTTGGTTAATCAAACATTATCACATTGAATTCTTGTAAAAATAATAACCACCTAATTATCCTTCCACTTACCATTGTCTTGTTCATTAAATATCTTATAGAGTAATGGTTTTTGTATACAATCACTTTGTAACTAGTGATGTAATGGGAAATTTGTTGATAAGATACACTACAACAAGGAAATATTTCTTAGTTTTATAGTTTATCTCAGTAAGTGTTAAGTTATTACTAATGTAGAAAATATCATGTATAGTTTATCCTTATTCTTTTTATATAATAAAAACTCCTATTGCTTCATTAGATGCATATGTTTGGATGTAGAAAAAAGCTTCTATTTAGGTCCTCTAAAAATAGAAGTAGAATTTAGTTTTTCTTTAATGGCCTAAAAGTATTTTTGACACACATAATTCTAGAGAAGTTCACAATATTTATTAAGTAAGGAAAACATAGGAGATGTTATCTTACTAAAATATTCTATGAATCTCCTATAATAACCGTCATGTCGAAATAAACTTCTTACCTATGTTTGAGTGGAAGGTGCTAGAAGTATTTTGATCACCTCAAATTTTTAGGGTATTATTTGATTCCTTATTTTGAAATGTGATGTCCCAAGACTATAACTTGTTCTACTGTAATTAAACATTTTTCATGATTGAGAGATAATTTTTCACACCTAGTCAATACTTTTTCTAAATTAGCCAATGATTCCTCAAAAGAGCCTCCATAGATCAGAAAAGCAGTCATGTGAATTTCAACACATTCATTTGTTAAATATGAAAATTATCCAACATTGATTTTGAAAGGTTGTTGTATTACATAATTAAAGTGACGGAATTTATATGAAAATTTTCCCTAAGGGAAAGTAAAATTAGTTTTATCTTGAGCCTCAAGTGCCACTTATATCTGGTTGTATCCACTAAATCTATGTAAGAAGGAAAAGAATTCCTTCCTTTCCGAATTATCTAGAATCTCATCAATGAAAGGAAATGGAAAGTAATATTTTTATGTGGATTTATTAATTTCTTTGTAGTTTATGAAAATTCTCCATTTCTTGTTTTTGTTAGGACTCTGAATTAGAAGAAACACCAATTGAATATATGCGATTAATTATATAAATCCTACTTATAATAAATTCTCTATCTCAATTTAAATGATATCCCTAAGTATTAGGTTTATTATCCTTTGGGGTTGTCTTATTGATTTGACATTATCCATGTAAATATGGTGAGTACATACATCCGGTTGAATTATCTCAGTCAATGTATTCCCATGCAAAGTTTTTCAAATGGGATATTGGTACTTGAAATAGTGTTGCTTCATCTACATCCTCCAACCAGCTATTAATGCTCAATGGCTTTCTTAGTTGAACTTCAAATTGTTTCATTCTTTGATATTTTGAAATAAATGAAGGGTATTCAATTATCAATGTATTTAATGGGTATACATGGGGCTGAAATTTATGTAAAATTATTATGGCATAATTTTTATTTCCTATTTCAAATGCATGGTAAGGGAAGTGAGATTATGTCACAATTCATAGCTTTGTATAATCTTCTTACCTATGATATTTATTCAACTCATTTTCATGTCTCGGGACTATGATGACTATAATGAAAGAAATGGTTCCCTCAATTTTAGTTTCATTAGGATCATCCATCTATAGAGAGTTTTCTAGAAAGAAATGCTTAGCATGTGGGTACAAAGGAATGTTTTTTGCACTTATTCAATTTGAATATTCATGTAGCTAGACCTACAATCAATGAGGGAAACACTTGTGACAAGCCAAGGTATTCCTAAAATTAAAAGATAACCTTTTTTTTTTTTTTTTTTGATAAGTAAAAAAGAGACACATGGCCTCACTATTACTAATATTTATAATAAAATACCTAGAGAACCAAGATAAAATTTGATTACGTGAAGCCACCTAAAGGTGGATGAAACATGCTATATTTATGCTATAGCTAGATGTATAGTAAAGACACACCAAATATTAGTTATTATCCTCATTAGAGGGGGTGGACACCATTACAGTGGGAATTTCAGCATCCATAAATTACTCTTCCACCATCAAGGAAGCCAAAGGATCAACAATCTTGGATATTTCAATTTTTTTAGAGGGGATGTTCAATATTGCGCATATGGAATCGAGTTTCTTACCTTGTGAAATTATCTCTTGGGACTGGTCCTGGGCCATGGATAACTATCAAAACTAATCAATGCGGAGCCTAATATCAAACCCCATATGCTCCATGTCTTCATTAATTTCATTGGAATTTATAAAGACCAAAGATAAAAACCTCCACCGTAATAATTTGGGTTGTCAACAATAATCGACACTATGATAATATTTCACCGAGAACTCCACGTGCTATGATTATTTCAAGAATGCATAACTTTTGGTTTGGTGGTAGTAACTGAAACACAATAACATACATAACACAAGAATACAACATTCTATAATATAAAGGAATGATGAAAGATATGAAATAAAAATGTAAATTATATTATTTACATGATATCGATACAATCTCACCAATGAATTAATCCAAATGTTACCAAATCCACTTACCTTCCAATAGTAACTCTAGGATAAACTTCATAGTTACAAATTTTGATGGATTCCTTAATACACCTTCAAAATGGATTCTTTATTCATATAATAATTATTACAACTTTATTCTATGTTAAATGAGAAGGGGTGGCCTGTCTATTGATATAAATTTCAGAGTTATTCACCCTATCTCTAATATAGGATAGAAATCTCTTTCGAGTAATCATATTCCATTCGTAAAATATTATCTTTACATCTAGGCTTATATTCTAAGATAAGATAAACCTTATCATTTCACATGGGTTCCACCTTTCTATATTTTATAAAAATTAAATATATAAAATATTTATGATACCACTCCTTGTCCTTATTACAAATATAATATTTCTAATTCCTAATCATGTAGACCCTATTTAATTTTGACCCTTTTAACATTACGGACCACTTACGAAAAGTATTTACTTTTTACCATTGAATGTTACTACAAAATTCCTATTTTACTTTGACTATTACCATACTATACTTTAGTGGCGGTGTCGTCGTAGCATCATTGTCTTCTATAAGACGCTAATACTAATTATACTTTAAAACACCCTTTTCATAATACATATATGAAATCATGGAGGAAAATTATAGTGTTGAACTCTTCCCCTCCCTAGCTTCTACTTTGTCCTCTGAGCAGACTATTATGAAAATATGAAGCTGGTGCCTAAAAATCTTAAGCTTGTCATGGTTGAACCATTTCGTAATAGGATTACCACCCAATTACTCCAGTCAATATGTACTATTGTCATACACAACTAATATTCTGTAGGGTCCCATCCATTTTTAAAGAATTTTTCTATGCCTTCTCTTTTTGTATCGAGAGTCATATACTAGAACCAAGTCATTCAATTGAAATGGAGACCAGAGGATATTTTGATCAAAGCACTCTATCTACTTCATCTTCTTCTTATAACTTTTATGCTTCGTTATTTCCCTCATTTCCTCTAACAAATGAAGATGTACCATCCTTTCTCTTACTTAATCACTTTCATCCATCCTTTCCTTTTTCATAACTCTCACAGTGGGAATATCAAACTCAATAGGAAGAACTAGATCAATTCCATAATCCAACTGAAATGGGGAGTATCCTTTTTCTGAATTTGATGTAGCCCTATATTCCCACAATTTTACATAAATCCTTTTATCCCATTTACGCATCTGCAAAGCTACATCTTTTACTAGGATTTAGCACAATATATAATTTATTCACCCTACCGTCCATTTTTTCTTGACTTGTAATTTTTGCCTTCCTTTTCTTAATAGAATTTTTTTACCAAGGCCTCTACCACCTCATTAATAAAGTGGATTCCTTGATCTGTTATAATTTCTAATGGACAACCAAATCTGGTGACAATGTGTTCATGCATGAACCTTGCCACTTCATCCATGGAAGCTTTCTTAAATGGCCTAGCTTCAACCCACTTAGTTAAATAATCACCGAAAACTACAATATACTTATTTTGGCGTGGGGTAGTTAGAAGTGGACCTATAATATCTATTCCCCACTTTTCAAAGGGACCAAGTGGAAGAATAGGACATAATGGAGCTGATGAATTCTTACGATTCCGATGTGATTGGAAAATATCACATGTCTTACAATAATTATAATAATATCTAAAAAGAGTTAGCCAAAGTGATAACCTATATCTAAGATCTTTCTTGCTATGAGTTGTCTAGAGAAGTTTCCTCCACATGTACCATTGTGTAATTATTCAATTATCTCCTTTCCTTGATCATGTCTAACTTCCCTCTTATACTATCCATCAGGCCCTTTCCAAAATAATACTCCATGTAGAATAGAATATGGAAGACTTACTCGAGTAATCTTCCTCTTAGTATTTTCATTGGTACCATCAGAAACTTGAAATCATTTAGATAATTCCAAATATCTATGTATTCACTAGGGATTGTGTCAAGGGATAACAATACTACATATGAGAAATCATCATTATCACAAGATCAACCTAAAACTTCATAGGCTCGAGAGAGTGAAGCTATATTGACATGTATCTTTCCTAGACTATTTATAATATCAAATTCAAATTCTTGTAGAAATATTATCCATCTTACTATCCTTCCTCATGGGTTTGGATTATTCACAATATATTTTAGAGCCGATAATCTATTAAAACTATAAATTTATTCCCTAACAAGTAATTTTTAAACTTCTTTACAACAAAAATGATAGTTAGATCCTCTTTTTCAATTCCATTATAATTTACCTCAGCAAAGTTGCTCATTTGTTTGCTTCCAAAGTAAACTAGATGATCATTCCCATTTTCATCCTTTTAGATCGATTAATCCCTAGTGTTGCATTTGAAACATCAATATACATGAAAAATGGATTTCTCCAATCTAGATTCTTTAAAATAGGTGAAGACACCAAAGTTTCCTTTAGTTATTTAAAATCTTGATGAACCTTTTCTCCGGCTCATAAGCAACATCATTCTTCAAGAACTAGGTTAATGGTTGTGCAAGATTTGATAAATTCTTGATGAACCTTCTATAGTAACCCACATGGCCGAAACATGATCTTAACTTACTTCTATTCATAGAAACGATAGATATTTAATTTTTAACACTTTGTTAGGATCAATACCAATACCATCTTTAGATACAACATGCGCTAACAAAATTCCTTTAGAACATCCAAAGACACACTTTATAGGGTTTAGGGAGGTTTGTGCCTCATCTAAACTTTTAAATGTTGCATCGATTGGTGCAGTGGTCCATTTTTCTCCCATAGATGAAAAAATCATCCAAGAATTCTCTGATTAAGATTCCAATGTAGGGTTCAAATAACCTATTCATTAGGCGCTGGAATGTTGCTGGAGCATTACACAACCCAAATGACATAACTCTATAAGTAAACCTTCCCCAAGCAGTGGTGAACATAGTCTTGAGCTGATTTTTCTCTACTATATGAACTTGGTTATACCTGTTATATCCATCTGCAAAACCATAACACTCCTAGCTAGCTACTTTGTCCAAGATCTAGTCAGAGAATGGAAGAGGGTAATGATCCTTCTTTGTTTTCTTGTGGAGATTCCTGTAATCAACACAAATGTGTAGCTTCCTATTATTTTTTATTGAGATCATAATGGGAGAAACCCATTCTCAATTCTCCACAACAAATATGAATCCCGCATCAAGTAACTTATCTATTTTTTCTTTTATAGTCTTGGAAAAAATAGGAATCATTATACGTGGAATTTTCTTTATTGACTTAACACCATCCAACAACTCAATAAAATGTTCTACCCAACTTACTTGATGGAGTTCTTTGTAATCAAAAGTGAATACGTGCACATACATTTGAAATAGTTGGAGGTATAATTTCTTTTCACTCTCCATCAAAGAATCACCAATCTTTTTCTCATGTAGATGATTTTAAATTTCTTCCTCGAATAATTTTATTGGTTCATGAACTAGTGTGGCTAGACGGATATCCATGAATGTCACATTAACCTCACTTTCTTCATCTTCTCGTGTCCACTTCATCGGGTACTAGAGTAATCAAAATATTTCCAATCATCAATTTCATCGTCCATAGGTTTTGCCTTATGATGTTGAGGGATCACATTTATCTTCACCCTCTCTTTGCCATGTCCAAGTTTCATGAGTCCTTCATTCCATTAGTTTCTTGCATGAAATATCCTTAGCCATGGCCTTCCAAACAACATTGAGACGTAATGCATACCATTCTTCATCACCTAAAAGTATACCACACATACAACACCCATGAAAGATATTGCCACATCTAAAACAACACCTTTTGGTTTATTTTTTCCCTTATTTAATGACCTTAACATAAGTGCCGAGGGAGGTCAATTTTTAAATCCAAAATATTCATTACAGACTTGGTCATATATTAACCGCAACACCTCCATCTACTAAGACATCATAAATTGAAATACAATTATATAATACCTCACCTTGTGGAGCGTACGGATCCATCTCTTCTTCTAAAATAGGGACCTCAACCTCTTTCCTTCATCAAGTTTCAAGTCCACTCTTCATATCTCTCCTCTTCTTAGAATACATGGCAAGAAGTTTTCCATATGTAATATTTACAGGAAAATTGGATAGGTCTTCTAAGATGGAGTATGGTCCTTGCCCATGTGAAAATAGAAAATCCCGCACACCCAACTTTCTTCTTCTATGTTTCTTAATAGCCTCTCCTTTCATCTTCTTAGGATAATTTCCATCTTGGTTATATTTTTCTTTATTTATTTTTGTTATAAGAACATATACTTCATTATTTATGCTCCTATCTACTACATCAAAAGAATACATGTGTGATTTT
Organism: Taxus wallichiana var. yunnanensis; assembly: GCA_018340775.1. Lineage (NCBI taxonomy): Eukaryota > Viridiplantae > Streptophyta > Pinopsida > Cupressales > Taxaceae > Taxus > Taxus wallichiana. The sequence continues at coordinate 818,992,130 of CM031234.1, read as the reverse complement.
CCTTTATCATTATCTTTCGTACCGGATGTAGAAGCTCTATTTGAATATTTATACTTATAATGACCCTTTTATAAAAACCATAACATACAACTTCATATATATTTATTTTTGACCCCTATCTCCCTGGGAATTTTGGGAACTAAATTCATTTCCTTGAAGAATATTAATAGTTAACTGACCCATCTTCCTAAGGATATCTTCATACTCAATGGAGGTACTAGAGGGAATATTTTTCTCACCAAAAGTGGTTGTGGTGTCTGGACCAAAGGTGTTGGTGTAGGCTCCACCTTAATAACAACTTCTTTGGGATCCTCTTCCATGATTTCTTCTTTCCTTATAACAATCTCCTTTGCTTGTTTGAGGGTTGTTGGGAAGTCATACTTCACTCATTTTATGATATCTGGCTTCATCCCAAGAATGAAGTGCTTACAGAGGAGATTATCCACTCCATTCATCAACCCATCCGCTAATCCTTCCTTCCGGATCTGGGCATCGATCTTTCTCCTTAACTCCGGACATGAGCATGATAATCTCTTATCTTCTCCTTCTCTCCTTGGGCTAGCTTTGTGATCTCGATCATGAGATCTACATACCTCTGTTCTGCACCAAATTCTTCAAGAAAAATTTTAGTTAGTAAATCCCATGAGTTTTTTTAACATTATCACCTAGTGTTTCAAACCATCCAAGGGCTAAACCATCCAAAAAGGTAGGAAAACATTCAGTCCATTATTCCCTTATTATGAGGACATTACAAATACAAGATTGTTTAAAATCTTAAATGAAAGAGGGATCATATTCATTAGATTGGGCTGAAAAAATAAGAATTTTTCCCATTTTCAAGAGTAACCACTGTTAAATACCAACCCAAAAGTACAATCAATAAGACTTATGTGCACAAATAATTGGAATTGCTATAATAGAAAGTTACTTTACACCTTTATGCAGTAGAATAGGAATGACCACTGAAACTTAAATTTACTATGGTAAACTTGACTTATCTTGCGGTAAATACTATTTAGGGTAAAAAAGTGAATTTACTGTGGTAAATAATATGCATGGTAAAAAGTGACTTTATCGTGGTAAATACTATTTGTGGTAAAAAGTGAATTTACTGTGGTAAATATTATTCGGGGTAAAAAGTGACTTTACTGTGCTAAATACTATGCATGGTAAGAAGTGAATTTACCATGGTAAATACTATGCATAGTAAAAAAAGGTTACCCTCAAAATAATTTCTAACTTAGTGGGAATATCTATCCAGAAAATCCACAAATGAGGAATGGTCCTGAAAATGGAACAAAAATGTCAACACCAATCCAATACTAAGATAATATTTCACCGAAAACTCCTCATGCTATGATTATTTTAGTAATGCACAAATTTTGGTTTGGTGGTAGTAATCTGGAAGCACATTAACATGCATAACACAAGAATACCACAATCTATAATATAAAGGAATGATGACAGATCTGAAATACAAATGTAAATTATACTATTAACATGATACTGATACAATCTCACCCATGAATTTCTCCAAGTGTTATCAAATCCACTTGCCTTCCAAAACTAACTCGGGAGAAACTTCATTGGTACACATTTTGATGTCTTCCTTAATACACCTTCACAATGACTTCTTTATTGATACAATAATTATTACAACTTTATTATATGCTAAAAGAGAGGGGCTAGTCTCTTTATTTATAGAAATTTCACGCTTATCCACCCTATCTATAAGATAGGATAGGAAATCTCTTCCAGCTTAATCATATTCCATGCCTAAACTCTTATTTTTACTTGTAGACTTATTTTCTAAGATAATATAAACCTTATCATTTCATGTGGGTTCCACATTTCTAGATTTTATACAAATTAAATATATAAAATATTTATGACATCACTCCTTTGTCCTTATTATAAATATAATATTTCTAATTCCTAATCATGTGGACCCTATTGAACTTTGACCATTTTAACATTACTCCGAACCACTTATGAAAATTATTTACTTTTTACCATTGACTATTACTACAACAATCCTATTATACTTTGAATTTTACCATAACATAATTTATTGGTGGTATCAGAAAGCACCGTTATCTTATATCAAACGCTACTAATAATTATACTTAACAACACCCTATTCATAATACATACATGAAATCATGGAGGAAAATTCTAGAGCCGATAGGGCTACTTTCAGATATTTAGTATGGTAGTGAACTAGCCATGGTTGTTCATTAGTTTCACTACTTCCTCTACCGATGTCATTTCCCCCATCTGGTTAATAGTTGATCCCAAAAGAGGTTAGTGGTCGTCCACCTAATTAGTTTGGGATGTTTGAACCCATTAACCAAAGAATGTTTCTAGAAGTTCATGGCCTCTTTTGTAGTGATATGAATCCTTTTTCTAAGAGAGAGTCAAAATTTAATAGTTTCCCGAGCTTAAGGTCATTTACCTTTCTAGAAATGAGTAGTGGAAATTATCACTCATGAATTTACACACCATATTTTCTTGCATTTAATTCACTATATTTCTCGTCATAATTTTCCACGTATTGGCCCTTGTGTGCATATAGCTGCTCCACCTTATTTTTCCCCTTTTCCATAGTCTTGCCACAAGTAAGGAGAATATTTCAGCCAAATGAGGAGTGAAAAAGGGGGAAACGGTAATAAATGCCTTCGTACAAGTAGGAAATATTTATGTCCATATTTAGAAGATATGGCTATGAAACCGATACATGGAGTAGATGATGTGGGAATGCCTAGTCATAATTACTATGACAACCGTATAGGATCATATCCTAACATTTGTGATGACTTATTAGGATCGCCCTAACTTATAATTTCACCCATTTCATTAATTAAACCATTTGGTTGAAAAATGACAATCTTTTCATTTTAGTATTAATTCATCTCCTAGATCGACGAGTCTATCTCGCAACTTTATTTACATTTCTAGGAATAAGGATGATGCACCCATGGTTATTCAAGGTGATGTAATCATCCAAAATGTGTTATAGGTTCTAATGCTCCATTTTTCCATTATTGACCACATTAGAAATTATTTGAGGATCACCTTCAATGATTAGATTATTCCAATCCTTTTCTCGCAACAAGTTTGAGACCATGCCATAAAACCTTGGCCTCGAAAAGTTTTTTGGAGAAATGTCAAATAGCTTTATCATAGCGAAGGAGTGGTTTACCCAAGGATTCATGGAATATGCCATCGGCACCGCCCTTTCGATATTGTATTAAATTGATCCATCAAATTTGAGTTTGATGAAGTTATGTGAGGGTGGATTCTAATTAGCTCTAGCTTTTACTTTATTTTTCTTCCCAATCCCTTTATCGGGGACTCTGAAAGTGTCCTTTTATAGTTATTAAAGGTGGTTAATTATTAAAGAAAAATATTCCCATCTTTAGGAGTCCATGTCATGATGATCTCCTTGACGGTCTTCAAAATTTGTGTGAGAATTGTTTGATCTTTTCTTATTTCATTTTTTAAAATTATTTTGTTTCTTGTCAACCAAATTTTTGCAAAAATTTCAGGCATAGAATTTCAGATTTGGAGAAGTGGATATGAGCAAAGTTTTGAGATCCCAATAGGAAATAAGGTCACCGATAGAAGCAGTGAAGGAACAAAGACAGATTGAACATTTTAAGCATAGAAGTCCAAATATTGGATGAATACTCATAGTGGATGAGGAGATGATTGGTTTCTTCTTCATATTGTGGGTAGACAAAGAACCTAGCTAGGCCATGAAAACCACATTTACAGGGGTTTTTCCGAGTGATGATATTTCCAAGTAAGTTGTCCAGAGAAATGCATTAGCTTTAGGTAGGCCATATTTGTACCAGACTTTTCAAAAGGGAATGGGGAAACGTCTCTTTTTGAAGAGGAGATGATATACTACCCATCACATTATATTTTCCATATTTTTCTCATGTCCATATTAGCTGGTCACGATGATTAGATAAATGAAATGACTTAAAGATGTCCATTAAGGCTAGTTTATTTTCATTCAAATTTTATGGGAACCCTAATTTGATCCAACAATCTTTATTTTGATTGAAATAGTTTGTTACAAATGGTCCAAACCTTCGCTCACTCTATTATTTTAATTTTCTTAGGCTATGAGTATTCAAAGTGGGGAAATGATAATCCAAGCTTCATTCAAAATTTTTAATTTTGAGCGTTTACAAAATTCCATCTCAAGTGTGGTTTGAGAATGGATAAAGCCTTAGTCATGAAATTCTAGATATGAGAACCAATGAAGTCTTCCGAATAGTGAAGATCCGTTTAGTGAGCATGTTATCTAAGTATTTCTTTCTTATAATGATGCACCATAGTGAATGAGGCTAAAAGTAAAGCCTCCAATATAATTTATCCCCAACTTCCTAATTCATATGCTTTTTGCTTTCGAATCCTGTGTGACCACTTTCTTTTGGAAGACATATTTTCCCATTTACCCGAGGAATTATTTTCCTTTTTTCCCTCATTCAATCTACCCCAAAAAAATTTGGTTTGAATTGAATTAATATGTTCTTCCACATTATGTGGGATAAGAAGAAAAAACATCATATATATACGAAAAAATTGAACACAAGAAGATATTATTTGAATTCTTCCAAGAAAAAGATAACCACTTACCTTTACAATTTTCCAATTTCCTCAGGATTTTCTCAATGTTATTTTTCCATAAATCCATAGAGTTTCTACCTTTAAAAAGTGGGATTCCAAGATAAAAACATGGAAAGGAACCAAGGTTGATGTCTAAAATCCTGCATATTAGAGTTTGAGAATATCTATTTGTGTTCAAGAAGAAAATCTTGGATTTTCATTTATTTACTTATTGATTTGAGGTTTTTTCATAGAGATCAAGAACATGTTAAAATATTTGAGACTCACCAATGGTATCTTTCCCAACAAGACCACTTTCATAAAAAATAATTAGATGGGTGTTATTAGGAGCATCATTGGAAACTAAAATACCATTTAACATTCTAGATGATTTAAGCAAAGATAACCATCTACTTAAAGAGTTATCCATAATAATGAACAGAAAGGGTGAGAGTGAGGCACCTTGTCTTAGGCCTCAAAGTGGAGATGAAGAATCATGTAGGTTCATAATTTATGAGAACCGAGAATTTAGTCCTGTTGGTGTAATTAAAGATCAATTTCCTCCAATCTTGACTAAATTCAAAATTTCCAAAAAATTATGATGAAAGGTCAATTGACTCTGTCAAATGCTTTGGTCATGTCCAATTTAATTAGCATGCTTCCTTGGTTTTATATGTTTGGAAGAGTGAATAATCTCATCATCTATCACTATACCATTTAATATTTTCTTGTCGGCCATAAATCCACCTTACTCGGAGAGATAATTTTAGGAAGGAGGTTTTTAAGTCTATTAGCAATAACTTTGGAAATGATCTTGTAGGAAACATTACAAAGAGATATTTTTCTTTAAGCATCGAATAATCATATTTCTCTAATTTGGAAATTAGAGAAATTAAAGTGGAGTTAAGTTGTTTAAGAATATCCTCGATGGAGCCATATTCCTTAATAGCTTTGACAACATATTTACTAACAATGTCTAATAAATTTGATAGAATCCAATAGGGAATCCATTTGGCCCAGAGGCTTTGTTGGGTGTAAAAGAGAAAACAACAATTTTTAATTTCTCTTAAGAGATGGACCCATTGATATTTTCATTGTTCTCGTGAGAAATGAGAGATGGAATTTGAATAAGAGTCTAGTTTATGGAATTATCTTTATTCTTACTAGAATCAGTTAACAAATCATTGAAATATCTTTCATTTTATTTGGAGATTAGCTTGTTGTCGAGGTAGATACTCAGTAAAGTAGAGTGATGTTGGAGAATCTGTTAAATTTTCTTCTCATTATAGTATTTTTATGAAAGAATCCAATGTTTATGTCACCTTCACATAACAAGAATGTTTTTGGATTTTTGTTTCAAAGTGGATTTATTATTTACTAAGAACAAGGTTAATATCATCAATTAAGAGAACCTTTTATTCTTTTACTTCTTCAAGAAGAACCTTTTCCTATATTTTTTTCAATTTTGAGGATATGACATTGTAATTCATATTTATTTTCAAATATATTTCAAAAATTTTGTTTGTTCCATTCCTTCCGATTCTTTTTTACCCTTTTAAGTTTTTCTCGCCACATTATCTCAAATTTAAAATGGATCCGGAAGGGATGAGGGTGACATTGTCATTAAAATAGGCTAGTGATCCGAGACAACTACCCATGTAATTTCAAATTCAATTAATGATTGTTGTTGAATCCAAGTTTCACTAATGATGAATCTATCAAGCCTTTCCACCAAATTTTTTTCCAATCCTTCTATGGACCATGTGTATTGGTCGTTCTTGAGGGGAATGCCTACAAAGTCATTTTCTTCAATGAATTTATAAAATTTCAATGAAAAATTGGAAATGTTTCTAGATCCACCAATGCTTCAAGGGGATATGATTGTGTTCAAATCACCTCCAAAGATCTACTTATCCTCTGGGTGGATGGATTTTAGAATTTTTAGTGACATCCAAAATAATTCTTTGTCAGTATTGGTTCTTGAGCCATACACATTGGCACAAATAAAAACCGATTTGCGCCGGTGGTCCGAAATTCAAAAAAATTTCAGTTGATATAGTCATCAATTAAGGTACCAGATATTTTGAGGGGGTTCCATATCATAACAAGCCCACCTAAGGACCATGTGGAATTTTTTATAAAAATATACTATCTTTCAGACTTGGTTAATAACTAAGGAGAGAGAGAACGAATCCATTTTGGTTTCTTGAAGAAGAAGGATGTTTGGTTTTGCCTTGTTAGTGCAGAGCTTTAACAACCTATGTTTGTGTGGGGTATTGAGCCCTCGCATTTTAGGATGTAATTATCATTGAGGTGGTTTGACCTTGCTTCTACTATGGGTTTGAAGATGAATTATATATTTTTCCCATTCTTTTAAGATGTCCCATCTTTCTTTTTCCCTTTTTATTCATGCCCTAGTTCTTATGAGGATTGGTTTTTTTCTCTAATCCAATTTTTTATGTAACATATCGATATATTGTTTTGAATACCTTTCCTGATATTGATTTGAGTTTAAAAATTACAAGAGTTGGAAAATGGAGGTCTTTCAGATTATTTTTTCCCACTTTGATTGACGTGAGTACATTGTTTGTTTATTCTATTTTTTATTTTTCTTGATTGTTTAGGAGAGAAATAAGACTATCTAAAGAGGTATAATCTACTTTGAGGTCATCTTTCGTATCCTCATCTAATTCATGAATTTATCCATCTTCAGGTTCGTCCACATCATGTTTCTGATTTGAGGGCTTGTGATCATGATCTTGATGGTTTAGAGTTTCCTATATATTTTCAAGGGTTTCAAACCCTTTTTCATTAAGATTTATTTCGATCAATCATAATTTTTTCTAGTGTGCACCTCCTTATTCTAAAATTTATTCATGGAGGGCTTCTTTTATTTTTAGGTTTGAGAAATCCTTATTTATCTTGATCATCATATTTTTAGATCCAAGCATTTTCAAACAAAATTCCCATACTTGTGGTATTTTCTGCACCAAAATGGGAAATTATCATAATATAGATATTGTGACCATTCTCTCGGTTTCATATTTGAAGAATATATAGTGGGTAATAGTTGTGAGATATCAATATTTATGCAAACCCTAACATAGATAGCCGTGAGCACCCCCGATTTTGTAGGTTTAGTAGTGTAGATGTAATATCCAAGAGATTTTCCCACTTGAATGAAGCTAATTTCATTCAGAGCTCTATGGGTATCCCATATAGTCGTGTCAAAACATGGACCTTATTCATGTTATCAAGGCATGGTTTGGAGTTTTCCATCTAAGGTTTCATGAACAACCAAAAGCGTCCCATGAACTAAGGGCCAAAGAAAAAAGCATCATCCCGAGTCAAGGAAATATTGAAAAACCCGAAAAAACCTTACAAAATAATTGTTACCTAATTAGAAGAAGACACTTCCTATTTTTTTCATCCAGTTAAGGAGATCAAGAGCTTTAGGCTAGAATCTAATAAATATACAAATAAGGGCACACTGAAAGAAGGTGGATGGATGCATCAATTTTCGTGTGCTTAATGTAGATGATTGAGATGTCCTCTATATTAAGGAGGATTTCATGAACCACACCCATGACGTCAAATAAGACACCCAAGTGTAGGAGTACCCAAGATCATTGAGCAAAGTAGGATAAACAACAAAAAAAGCACCCAAAAGATTTGAAGAAGAAGATGTGACCGATAAGAATTTTTTTTTCTAAATTTTGTGTTAAATGTTTTTAATATACCAAAGCTATGAACCGGAGTGGTTGGCGGAGTAATTTCTCTAAGTGGGACATGGGGGTAGGTTTGGTTCCTTAATGTATACCGAGTGATCTACATTGAGCACCTCGCCATGTTCTCGCTTGGTCCATATGGATAATTTTGACCCCTACCACAAGGGGTCCCCATGGCCACCGATTAAAATCATCCAATGAAATTAATGAGAATGGAGCTTCGATTGATGATTACAAACTAATTTTAACTCGATAATAACTCAAGGCATTCTTCAAAATTTTTTTGTTAAATGTTTTTAATATACCATAGCTATGAACTAGAGTGGTTGGAGGAGAAATATCTTTAAGTGGGACAAGGGGTGGGCTTGGTTCCTTGATGTCCACCGAGTGATCCATGTTCGGAGTGCCCCGTTTTGTTCCACTTGGTCCATATGGATGAGTTTGACCCCAACCTCAAGGTTTCCCATGACCACATATAGAAATCATCTAATGAAATCAATAAGAATGGAACTTAGGTTGATGATTACAAACTACTTGTAACTCACCAATAGCCGAGACCTTGAGTTTAGGATAACATTTATTTTGATTCGAGATAGTTTAATATTTATAATTTTATAGGGTATTCCCAAGATTATATTGTCAATGTGACATCTTTTATAATCCCTTTTAGTTTTGCAATGGTCTATCCATCCATTTGAAAGACTCGCAGTAGTTGATTGCATATTGGTTATTGAAAAAGATGATAACATAGTAATAGTCATGAAACTAATCATAGCTCCTAGGTCTATAAGAATTTTAGGTATACTGATATTCCCAATAGAAACAATAAATAAAAGACTTCACAGTCTCCATAATTTTGAGGAAGAAGATTCCTTACTAAAATTTCAACCAAATCCCCATCCCCTTAGATAATTTTAGGATACTATTTTTTCCTTCCTAGATTTTTAATTCATAGTTCTCTAATAGTCCTATTACTATTGGGAACTTCCTTAATTTCTTGTATAGGATGGATTCCAATACTAAGGTGTTAAATTTATTGTATGAGCTTATATTTAGAAATCTTATGATGATGTTGATTTTCTTATTTTTATCTCAATTGTTTTGAAAATAGTATAGTTGGTAAATAAGAGGTTTTGGCATGTTCATTTTGTAGAGGGGTTTTAGGAATAGTATCTTCCAAGTATTATTTTTCTCTAGATATTTCCTCAATGAATGGTGAAGGAGGATGTGGAAGAATATTTCTGAGTTAAGTTTGACATTAGCACAACTAATGACACTTATGTTGGTAGAGTTTTTTTCATTTTGTGGTATATACAGGTGTTCTTTGTTTCAATTTTTTTATTGGCCACAGGTTAAGTAGTGTGGTTGGTCACCTAATCCAATTTAGGTGGATGGTTATGATGGGAAGGTCTAGGGATAAGGGCTTGTTGTTATATTTTCAGATTTTGATTATGCCTTTGGCTTTGGAAGGGTTGTTGATAACCTTATTGGTTATAGTTTTGTTGGGGTAGCCATAATTGTTGATATTGTTGAGTCATCCATGGATGTTGATATTAGTTTTCCCATTGTAATTAATCCATTCTTGAGGGATGTATTGACCCCAAGGTTTTGGAATAGGCCAACGTGCATTCCATTGATTTGTGGGCCATTGATTCTTAGGAACCAAAATATTTGTTTGAGGGGAAACTACCACCTTAGATTTGACCTAAATAATTCAATTATGTTTCATGGTGGTTTCATTTCTATATGCGATATTTAATAGATGAGAGAAGGTTTAATTTTCTATTGGAGTGGTTTATATCACACACACCACATATATCTACCTTATCCAGAACATAATCCTTAAGTGTGTGTTTATCTCTATACCTAGGGAAATAGATTGATAAAGGTTAGGAAGCCTTCAAATTTTCTTGCATATTATCCAAAGAAGTATTTAAATGCAGTAGGATGTATATTTTGAGGTTATTAAACTCTTTTAGTTGGCTCACTTAACTACTTGTTTTCCTTTATTTGTTCTTTTGGAATCCTTTTTCAGTCATTGAATGGTTTTAATAGAGATCAACAATATCTTTAAGTCCTAGTTTGTTTACATCTCCTCTACCCATTAAATTTATAGTATCTATAGACTCATCATCCAATCCTCTTATAAATGTATTCATTCTCAATGCTTCGTCTAGTCCATTACCACATCATGCATATATAAAGAGGTATCTAAAAACATAATCCTCAAGGATTTCATATTCCTTTTGGGTCATCCTAAAAACTTCCTCTTTCTAGTGTCGAATCTTGCAATAATCTTGATATTTGTATAGAAAATTTGTTTCCATTTCAACCTATTTATGAACGGGTTTATGAGGCAATCCTATAAGCCAACACATGAATGAGTCTTTGAGGGTTGAATGAAACAATTTTATCTTTTGGTTGTCTCGTAGTATACTCATAATTTTGGAAAAGGAATTCAAACTCAAATAAGAACTAATCGGGGTCATCTCAAGCTATTCCCTAAAGGTAGAAAATTTTGATTGGGAAATATTCTTCATCGAGAGCGTGTTCTTCATCATTTATCACAATGGGGTAGGTGAATGTTCATACCTATAGAGGGGATTCATATTATACTCTTTCCATTTGTTCTGTGGTACAACCTCAACTATTGAACCTATGGTTTGACTCTAGGTGGATTTCATTTAACAAATTTTATTTTTGAATCTTTGAGCATGTGCATGAATTTGAAAACATTTGTTAATATCCTAAATTCAACTAAAGAGATGATAAAGGAATTTTTAGATCAATATTTCCCCAAAACTAAGAGATTTTGGTAAATTCTCAAGTTCCACTTACTTCAAAGAACTCGCAAGATCTACTTGTTGTCACATATAAGTTCTTAGATTGTTAAAGGAAGTAAGGAATCATCATTATTCATTGAAAATTACAAAAAAACACTCACATCATCCTAGCTCAATGAATACCACTTGAAACCTGTCCTTGGTAACAATGTTAAAAAGTGGTGAAGGTTGTTGTATCCTCCAATTTAGTTTAATTATATCAAATATAGGGTGGCATTCAAGGATTTCTACAATAGTTAACGTGATGAAATATCTTGTCAATATTCTTACTAAACTAAGTTTAAATTTCATTTGAATACTTTCAAGAATGAAAAAATACTAAAATAATATAACTACCATAAATCATTAATTTCAACACACAACAAATCTAGGTGAACTTTAAACAAATATACATATTTAAATAGTTATATAATTTATTTAAATACATAATGAAGAAAATGAAAATAACTAATAGCTCCTCCTCCTTGGGTGAGATTGGACCTTATTATCCCTATTAGATTTGGCGTGAAACTAATCAATAATGATCAACACGAGTATTCAACATGTCCGCTTCTATTAACTCATAATATCTTATATATATTGATAAATTGACTAACTACTTCCAAGTTTACAATAACTTGTGTTTATAAACTACCTAAAATTTTTTGAAGCATTCAACCTCTCATGAATGCAAAACTAACTTCTACATTCATGGAAAATTTATTGAATACAAATTCCTATTTAAACTTAGATATGGATCCAACTTTGTCAATTGAAAAATGGATGTCATTACAACTATCCTATTACAAAGAAATTGTGAATTATTCAATTTAAAAGTTACATTTAGAATTCTCTTTCAAAATGGAGGAGAGTTTCCTAATATTATTCATGATTTAATTTCATTTCTTCGGCACTAGACCGCCATGTGTCAGCAATGAAAATTTTCCTTCACAATCTAAAAAATCCTTTCATTCTCCAAATGTATGAGTGGCTTTGACAGTTGGATGTTTGTAGGCATTTGAAATGTTGACATGATTAGTTACAACTTAATCTATCCTGTAAATATCCTAACATCATCCATATAATAATTAATCGCAAGATTAATTATTATTATTTAATCCATTTTATCATATTTATCATATTTTACCCATTTATCTTTATTTATCATTTATCCTAACATTTCATCATTACTCCTTTTTATTTATCCAATATCCCATTTTCATAATTAATATTTTAATCCATTATTATATTATATTATCTTATTTTAATCCCATTAACATTTTATAGTAATTTAATAGTCCTTCATCTCACCTACGACCTACCCTATACCTTGCCTTTCCACAAAATCACATCCCTAATCATATTTATTTTACCTAATCTAATCACATCCTCACACCTCTAAATCTAGAGACTTCTAGTTATGGAAGCCTCTAAACTTCCCTTCATTTAAAAATTAAAATAAACCTCTCACCCTCCATTGAATCTTCTTTCAAATTCTAGAATCCTCCAACTCTATAATAATCCACCCTCACATGCAGTCTCCACCCTTGATCCAAATCCAATATGGATTCATCCTATCCAATGAATCCTCCACCCATTAACTATAAATTGAGCTCTCATGGAAGAGAAGCTTGAAACATACTAAAAATCCATAGAAAAACTCTACTGTTTTATCCATCCACTCTATTAATTCATCCTAAATCATACTCTATCATTCCTTTAATCCAATCCTTCATCCCTCATAAATAAATCAAAGGAAAAATCAAGGGGAGGTGCTACCCAAGTGTCTCCAAAATTAGAATCATCGACAAGTAATCCAAGAGAAAATCCACCACATGAAAGGAGGAGTTATGAAATCTTGTAATTAATTTCAGGTCTAATCTCACTCCCCTTTCAATCCATTGCTATATCGAGGTATTATTAAATAGATTATATTTAGGAATCAATTTGTTTTTTTTGGTTCTAACTTTTATCTAATCTTTTTATCATATACATTGTGGCGCCCACCATGGGGCTTAGCCCTAAATTTTTGATTGTTTTTAGTAGCATTCCATACTAAAAAAAGATGTTCAAATTTGGAAAATTTTCATTGAGATTTGTACCTTAAAATGTCAAATTTTTATAACCGACATTCGTATCAACGCATTTGACCTACCAAAAACAAATTTTTAGCTTTATTAGCACATTGGACATGTCAACAATGAACTTTCTCTTAAACAACACATTTTCTCTAAAACAACGCATTTACTCGATAATAATTTTTGCATTGATATTAACTAAATAGCCATACTTTTTTCGTTTTGGTGGTGTTTTTCAGCTTCTTACATTATTTTTGTAATAATATCATAGGAAGAAGGGGAAACTTTGTCATTTTTACTATTTGATTAATATTTAGCTAACATCTTTGGTTGCATGATATTGATTAAATAAAAACTACTAACCTTTTTCTTACATCTTGAACGGTCGAAGAACATTGGGGTTTGAAAAAAATACTAATATTTTGTCTTACATGTCCCCTTGTCGAAGGCCCCCATCATATAAATTTTAATTTTCATTATTTTGTGAGTATTTATTGTCTTTTTTGTAATTCATGTTGTTTCTTATTTTAAATCCAAAGACAATACCATGTACGCTATCCTCTTGCATCCTAGGAAAATATTGAGGATCAAATGCGGTTTGTATTCCTCCATTTTTCTTTTTTAGGGGTAATGTGATGTGGAAGTGACATCCACACACTTACCACATTCCTAAGGGTCTCGTGACCATGGGCTTTATCTCCATGCATGTAGACACACCTCGTGTCCCAATGGGGTATAAAAATTCTTAGACAACCTGTCGTTATTGGCTAAGTGCTTACTTGTTTTAAGAGATGCATGAAGTGAGGGGATTCCATGTCCAAATAACCAAGACTTAGACAACATCTATGCAACATGGACTTGGGCCACACACACCGCGAGGTAAATTGGGGACTCCCCTGGTGAGATTGTGCATCCTAGACTATGAAACCATTTGGCCGCATATTAAGCTATAGTGCAAGGAGTATGCAATATTTAAGATCACTCACTATCGACCCTACATTGACACATATGTGGAGATACATTACGTGGCATCACCATTAGTGTGTGGTATTGAAAGCAGGATATAGTTGTTATCCAAAATTCACCCCCCAGGGTAATTTTGATAACATACATCAGAATATTCAAGTCCCATGCACTTTGATTGATTCAGAGAAAACATCATGTTTCTGAGGTTCCCAAAGATATTTTTCTAACTCCCCTGGCCGAAGAAGGAAGGAGCAAGCTCTGAGAAAATGTAGAAAAATTACAGAAGGCAAGTAGGTTGATCCAGAAAAAATTGTGAAAATTGGCTAAGTCCTAGTCCTAGGGGCAATCGGGACATTTGGGACAAAAAGGCGCAGATCGGCCGAAAAGCCTCCGGGCGGTCCACTAGGCATTTGGGACATCTCGGGATAAAGACCGAACCGGCCGGTTTGGCGAAATGAGAACAGACGGTCCGAAACAAAGTGGGACAAGTGGGACAAAAAGGCGCGAACCGGCCGAATCGGCCGAAATGAGCACAAACGGTCCAAAAGCAAATGGGACATCTGGGACAAAAAGACGCGGTGGACGCGAAGAGCCGAAGGAGCCGAAAGCCAATCAAACAACGCCACGTGTCATCGGCCGAATGTGGGACAAGGAAGCCCATTTTGGGCGGATCGGAGGTTTATGTCCCAAACGGTTTGGGACATCCGGGACAAAAAGACGCGAAGGGCGCGAAGGAGCCGAAAGGGCCGAGGACCAACCAGATCATGACACGTGTCACAAGGGAAAAGGTCAAAAAGTCAAAGGGTGAGTTTTCGAGCACTGATCCGAACCAATGAGAAATTGCCACGTGTCTTCACCGTGGGGCGTCGGCGGAGGAAGAGAGGAAAATTTGCTAAGTGTCAAAGAAAAGTGTCGGAAGGAAAGGAAAACCCGACAAACAAAGAGGTATGCCGGAAGGCTCAGAAAACCCGACATCAAAGGATATGCCGGAAGGGTTGGAAACCCGACATCAAAGGCATGCCGGAAGGCTCGAAAACCCTACGACATCAAAGGCATGTCAGAGGGGTTGGAAAACCCGACAGGAAAGAACATGTCGAGAAACCCTCCGAACCCGATGCACATGCAGGTTCACCTTCCACCCCCGACAACAAAGGAAAAACTTGGAGATACCGGCGGAAGTGGGTTTCGGGAAAACACGAGCATCAAACATATGTCAAGCCACCTCCCAAACCCGATGCAAATGCATAGGAGAATCCCGAACCCGACAGTGAAGACCTTGCTCATCCAATCAACACATGACACGTGTCATCCAGTGGCGAAGCCGGGAAAATCTTTTCAAATCCATTTTTTCCTGTTAATCTTCAGATCATCATATATTTTGACCCAGAGCTCAGATTTGTACGTTCTTGACATCAATGGAAAGCTCATGAAATTCTCTACATGATTCTGGGGTTAATCTTGCATTTTGGTGTAGTCTGGAGAGAGAAAATCGAGAAACGGCTCTGACGCGTGTTCATGGCCAAAAGTGACGTTTCAAGCAATGACGACTTTAATACAACAGACATTTCGCCGTTTTCGCTAGATGTACCGCCATTTTTCGTGGTTCTCACCTGCCGCAATAATGAAATGAGTTAAATGCGACCTAGAAGTGGTTAGGGTAGATCTGAATTCCCTCTCTTTTCCCTCTCTCATTCTTCGTATATATTGTAAAGAGGGCAAAAGATATAAGAGTTGTTCATTCTTTCGGCTCTGCCCTCCCTTCTTTTCTTCTCTAGGGTTGAAAATGGAGTTAGAACCTCCTCCCTTGCTCGTAATGGTGTTTTTGCCTCTTATTAATGAAATGATGTTCTGTGTAAACTTTTGGAGCAAAAAACGTGTTTTGTGATGCATCTGTCCATCCTTGCTCGTTTTTGCTTGTTCTCTTCTTGCCTCTCTTCATTGCAGGGTATCTGTGCATGTTTGAATGTTCATTACTGAGGCTTGGAGCTGTGTTCATGGAGTTTTGGGACATTTTTCGTGTGAAATCTATCCTTGGAGTCTCGTGATGCATCTATCCATCCTTCCCATTGCTCACCTCTCTTTGTCCCATGGCAGTTTTGATAGATGTCCAACTTCCTCCTTCTCTGGTGTATCACCATTTTAGTGTAGGCTTTTGTTCTTTTCTCCCTTTTCTCTCCCTCCCTGTCTCCTTGGTGGTTAGATTAGGATTAGATTAGCTTGCCTGCACTAGAATAGCTTGTGGAAGGTAGTTTAGGAGCAGGAACCAGCCTTCTCTGGAGATTCCTTTCTCATTTTACAAGTCCCCACACTTGGAGAGAGGTTTCCATGTTGTGCAATCACACTGGATGCCCGAGTGATCAACCTAGAAGCCGATCTACATCCGAGGGTCCGTGATTCTACATCAACAGTTTTGGCACGTCAGGTAGGACACTGAGGTTAGATTATTTCATCTTTCAGAGGTGTCTCATTATCAACAACAAAGTTTAAGCCACCGTGTGACCATCGGTTTTGGCACGCCGGTGGGACCTTAGAGGTCTTTCACTTCATCTTTTGTAGGTTGGTGTGTTCCTGTGAAGATTTCAGCCTTTGGAGGCACTTGCAAACACATCTGGCGACTCCATCTGATCAGCAACCCATTTCTCTGAGCTTGCAGACCCGTTTCCATCCATTTTCATCCATCTTTCTTTCCATCCCTTTCATTCTTTTCCATTCCATGAAGTTGTGCAATCATGACTTCATTTCCATCATGGAATTCACATCAACAACAACAGTATATTCCACCTCCAACATGTTTTACAAATCCTCCAAATCAGCATTTTGAGCAGATTCAAGATCAGTATGCATACCCATATGAGCAGCAGTGCCAAAGTCAGTTTGGCTATGGAGCTTTCCAAGAGCAAGAGTATGCATACAATGAAGACACTCAAATGCAAAATGCAGATCTGCTGGAGAAAATCCAAAAGATGGAGGTAAACATGGTGCAATCTAGGGCTCAAGCACAAATGAAAGCATTTGGAATTGGTTACAGAGCACCTTGTCCATGGGTGGGACCTTTTCAAGGCATTACCTCGGGAGAAGCTTGACTTCATGATTGCAACGCTTTGCCTTTGCTTGAAAAGTGGATTGAAGGAATAGAGGTATATGAGAGAAGTATTCAAAGCAACCTTGTCAATGGGTAAGCACACCATCTCATACTCTTTCTTTTCCTCCTTCTCAATCTATATCATTTCAGCAAAGTGTCAAGTTTTACACTCACCATCTCGCTGCCCTAAATGTTGAATCCATTCCTCCATCCTCTAGTCTTCCATCCCATCTCGCTTTTTCTGCCCTCTTCTCTTCCAAATCCAAACCCCCTCCACAAGAGCTAAATGAAATACCTTCCACTCCAAAGAAACAAGAGGTTTCACCTCCTCCACCACCACAAAAAATTGCAAAAATCAGTCATGAGGAACAGCAAGAGGAAGGGGAAGCTGCTCCAAATCCAAAAGAAGAGGAGCACATTCTAGCTGTGGAGGAGAAAAGTGCAGATCCAAGGGCTTTGAGCACAAAGCAGGCTACAGGAGAACCTTCAGTTCTTCTTTCCACTTCATCTCTCTCAAGTTCTAGTACTGAAAAGGAGTTTGATCTCTCAAACTCAATATTGGAGAGTGAAGGAAACCATGGTGGTCAAGTTGCAGATCAAGAGGACACCATGGAGGAAGTTGAGCATTTGCAGCAGGACAACAATGAGGTAGTTTACCTGTCAGATTTGGAGGACTGTTTTGATGGAGAAGAGCCAGTTGAGTTTTCACCATTCTCTCTTTCATCATCCACATTCCAAACACCAGAGTCTGCTGTCATGAAGGAGAGCTTTCATTTGCAGCAGCTTGCATCTTACAGCAGCCCTTTGGAATCAAGATTGGAAGATTTTAATCTTCCATGTTCTTCATTGGAGGAAGGGAAAGGACAGAAGGATTCCACCATTTCTTCCACATCATCCATTCAAGAGGGTCTACAAGAGAACTCCATTCTTGGAGTAGAAAATCAGAGCTATGGGCATACCAAACGGATCAGACCTTGCCCAATCAGGTATTTGGCTTCATTGGAGCCAAAGGAGAAGCCACAACCAGTCATGCTTGCTTCTGAGCATGAGGATGAGCTACAAAGTACCAAGGATCAGCTGCCATACCTCTTCAATCCAAATGCAGAGAAACTAAAAGAGGTATTGGATTTTTCAGTTGATACCTTGATGATTTGGATAGAAGACCAGCTTCTTGTTGATTTTCCATCCATCCAAACAGCCATGATCAGTGCCAAATCAATTGCATGGCTGCCAATTTTGAAGAAAGGAAGCTATTTTGCACAACCAGTTGCAGGGTTTGTTTAGCTTGCCTTTGCTTCTAGTTAGAGTAGAGTAGCTAGGTTTTCTTTCAGCAGAAGAAGTGCTTATGCACACTCTGCATGTTCCATTTGGGGCATGTATGATTTTCAGTTTTGTACATAGTTTTTGGTGTTGCTGGTTTTTCTCTTGCACAGTTCTTTTCAGTGGTTTTTGGTGAGAACAACTTCATGCCCGGTGGGTTTCCAAGTGGCTCAGAGGGGAGATTTTCAAAGTTCAGATCAGTTTTCAGACTTGCTTATGACTCCATGCCCAATGGATTGCTTCAGGCTACTGATCATTCATCTAGCAGGCAGATGACCCCACTGAGTCGCCAAATTGTTATCCAAAATTCACCCCCCAGGGTACTTTTGATAACATACATCAGAATATTCAAGTCCCAGGCACTTTGATTGATTTAGAGCAAACATCATGTTTCTGAGGTTCCCTCAGATATTTTTCTAACTCCCCTGATCAAGAAGGAAGGAGCAAGCTCTGAGAAAATGTGGAAAAATTGCGAGAAGGCAAGTAGGTTGATCCAGAAAAAATTGTGAAAATTGGCTAAGTCCTAGTCCTAGGGGCAGTCGGGACATTTGGGACAAAAAGGCACGGATCGGCCGAAAAGCCTCCAGGCGGTCCGCTAGGCATTTGGGACATCTAGGACAAAAAGACCCGAACCGGCCGGTTCGGCCGAAATGAGCAGACGGTTTGAAACAAAGTGGGACAAGTGGGACAAAAATGCGCGAACCGGCCGAATCAGCCGAAATGAGCACAAACGGTCCAAAATAAAATGGGACATCTGGGACAAAAAGACGCGGTGGACCCGAAAGAGCGAAGGAGCCGAGAGCCAATCAAAAGATGCCACGTGTCATCAGCCAAATGTGGGACAAGGAAGCCCATTTCGGGCGGATCGGAGGTTTATGTCCCAAACAGTTTGGGACATCCGGGACAAAAAGACGCGAAGGGCGCGAAGGAGCCGAAAGGGCCGAGGACCAACCAGATCATGACACGTGTCACAAGGGAAAAGGTCAAAAATTCAAAGGGTGAGTTTTCGAGCACTGATCTGAACCAATGAGAAATTGCCATGTGGCTTCACCATGGGGCGTCGGCGGAGGAAGAAAGGAAAATTTGCTAAGTGTCAAAGAAAAGTGTCGGAAGGAAAGGAAAACCCGACAAACAAAGAGGTATGCCGGAAGGCTCAGAAAACCCAACATCAAAGGATATGCCAGAAGGGTTGGATAACCTGACATCAAAGGCATGTCGGAGGGGTTAGAAAACCTGACAGGAAAGAACATGTCAAGCAACCCTCCGAACCCGATGCACATGTAGGTTCACCTTCCGCCCCCGACAACAAAGGAAAAACTTGGAGATACCGGCGGAAGCGGGTTTCGGGAAAACATGAGCATCAAACATATGTCGAGCCACCTCCTAAACCCGATGCAAATGCAGAGGAGAATCCCAAACCCGACAGGCTGAAGACCTTGCTCATCCAATCAACACATGACACGTGTCATCCAGATGGCGAAGCGCGGGAAAAGCTTTTCAAATCCATTTTTGCCTGTTAATCTTCAGATCATCATATCTTTTGACCCAGAGCTCGGATTTGTACGTTCTTGACATCAATGGAAAGCTCATGAAATTCTCTACATGATTCTAGGGTTAATATTACATTTTGGTGTAGTGTGGAGAGATAAAATCGAGAAATGGTTCTGACGCGTGTTCATGGCCAGAAGTGACGTTTCAGCAACTAGCTTTAATACAACTGACAACTCGCCATTTCTCGCTAGATGCCCACCATTTTTCCAGGGTTCTCACCTGCCACAATAATGAAATGAGTTAAATGTGACCTAGAAGTGGTTAGGGTAGATCTGAATTCCCTCTCTTTTCCCTCTCTCATTCTTCCTATATATTGTAAAGAGGGGCAAAAGATATAAGAGTTGTTCATTCTTTCGGCTCTGCCCTCCCTTATTTTCTTCTCTAGGGTTGAAAATGGAGTTTGAGCCTCCTCCCTTGCTCTGTAATGGCATTTTTTCCTCTTATTAATGAAATGATGTTCTATGCAAACTTCTGGAGCAACAAAACGTGTTTTGTGATGCATCTATCCATCCTTGCTCGTTTTTGCTTGTTCTCTTCTTGCCTCTCTTCATTGCAGTATCTCAGTGCATGTTTGAATGTTCATTGCAGGCTTGGAGCTGTGTTCATGGAGTTTTGGGACATTTTCGTGTGAAATCTATCCTTGGAGTCCGTGATGCATCTGTCCATCCTTCCCATTGCTCACCTCTCTTTGTCCATGGCAGTTTTGATAGATGTCCAACTTCCTCCTTCTCTCGGTGTATCACCGTTTTAGTGTAGGCTTTTTTCTTTTCTCCCTTTTCTCTCCCTCCTGTCTCCTTGGTGGTTATATTAGGATTAGATTAGCTTGCTCGCTTGCCGGAATAGCTTGTGGCGGGTAGTTTAGGAGCAGGAACCCGACCTCTCTCGGAGATTCCCTTCTCATTTTACAAGTCCCCATGCTTGAGAGAGGTTTCCATGTTGTGCAATCACACTGGATGCCCGAGTGATCAACCTAGAAGCCGATCTACATCTAGGGGTGCTTGTGATTCTGCATCAACAATAGCTTAATTGCAATGCCACTTGACTAGTTAGGGTGTGTCACATGTTTGTTATGTTTTTATGAACACCCTTAAACCATCCCATTAATTTAACATTTTAATCAATCAAATATTATCATAGTTAACCATCCTTAATCACACAATCCCTATCCTAATCCTGCTACCATCCTTAATCAAAATCCTAATTCAAATCTAATTTCCCACACATCCTATCCAACCATGGCCTTTGACCCTCAATCCCCATCCTCTCCAAACAAAATCCAAACCCTTACCTCTTTTCTAAATCCATCAACCAAGCTATCCCGTTGTCCCCCACCCATAAAATTCAACCATCTCACTTTGACCATGAAGTCTCATGAACTATCCAACACATTAACAAAAAAATCTCAAACCTCATATCCTACCTTAACCAACCCTTTCCTCATAATCCAAATCAACATTCCCATATTGATCCTAGCATCCTAAAAACCATGAAACAACTTAGTCAAAAAATATCTTATCTTTAATATTCAATCAATCAATTAATCACTTCCTAAACCACCATCTCCCAACCAACCCCATCCAAAATCTCCCCCTCTTAATGCCCCTACCCAAAGACCCCATGAAATTACTCTTTGAGGAACCTGAATCATATCAAACCACACCCGACCTAATCAAAATAAACCATTATCCCCACAAGCCAATTACAACGACTTTGACCTAGACCAAGAGGACCTTCTTTATGCCCTTGCTAATCTAGGAATCCATTTGAAACCAACACAACCATCCCAAAACCTAACCTCTAAATCCATTATCCATCATCATTACCCATATCTTCCTACCATAAAAGCTCATGCAAATAATCAACCATCATATAACACCTCAACTCCTAAAACCAATCATCCTAAATCCTATCATTGAGTTTCATTCACATATCCATCATAACCCCAATAAATTCATCCACAATCATCATCCCCACATCTCATCTCAGTCCTCCATCCTCATCATCTCGCATCATCCCAAAGTAATCCTATGGAATTTCTCCTAGATTCTCCCACAATCCCTAATCCACCATCAGATTTATCCCATAAACGTATTCCACCCCCTCCATCACCTAAGCCCAATCCTATCAAAATTATTTCATCCACCATGAATCCTAAGTCACCCTTATCTCATTCTACCCTCAATCCTAAACCATCTAATTCAGCTCCTATGTCACCTTCATCCTCTTCATCAACATCTTATCCTATCTTAACCCCTCATCACCTAAATCTAGTACTATCCTATCCTATAATCCTATGTCAAATCCAGCATCCCCAATCCTAAAACATCTAACGTTACTCCTAAGTCACCAACCCCTACACCTAACAAATCCAATCCCATTACTCTCAAATCTCCTACCTAATCTAATAAAGCTCCTATTCCACAATCTACTTCATCCCCTAAATTGACCAAATCTAATGTGGTTATTGTACCACACCCATCTCCCAAATATCCTTCATCCCCAACATCACCCAAACCTTATATGACCCCCATATCACACCCATCCCCTTCAACTAAATCTACACCATCTCCTTCATCTAAATATACTAATCCCAAACATTATGATCCTAAGGCAAAACTATCCACCTCAAAACCAAATACTCCACCCAATCCAAAATCAATTAAATCTACTTCGGCCTCCAAGCCCAAACCATCCACTTCAGCCCCTAGGAATAATCCATCCTATTTATCTTATAAACCACACCAATCAAATCCAAATGAAAAAAAACATATCATAAAACACATAATCCCTAGAAATCCTACTCCTCCAAACCATTTAACCCAAGACACGTCACTCCTTTAGGAGAATATTTGATGAACATCTTCCATCATCTAAAAACAATCAACATGATCATCCATCACCCCATCAAATCACATCTTAAAACCATCCCAAACCATATTTGTATCAGAACATTACTATTGTGACTTCCATCATACCCATGGACATTAAACCAATCGTTGCATGCAATTTAGGTCTTATGTGCAAAATATCATTAACCAAGGAATTCTTATCCTTGTACCTCTCTATCCACCACCATCCAAATCCTCTCCCTAATGATCCTCTCCCTAATGATCGACCACCATCCAAATCCCACTCAACTTCAAGATATCTTCAACAATCTAAATCTCATCTTATATACAAATATCCCTCACCAACCAAAAACAAAAACAAATCTCACCTCCCATCCTTTGCTAAATTTAGCTTCTTAGTGGATGATAAAATTACAACCCCCTAGTCTCATGATGATGACATGGCATCATATTCTCCATCCATTTCATACCCTATAGCCAAATAGATGTTCAATAATATGAAACATTGAGGAAAATGCTTGGGCATCCATAAACAAGGCATTCACGAACCTATCTCCCTTCATCAAAGTCTAGGTTATTTAGGCTTAGAGTATAAGCCTAACACTAAGAACATATTTCTCACTAGTCCACAACCCATTTCTACCACTCAGCCCACTCAAAAATCATTTAACCCCCATACAAATACTAACCATCTAAAACTTAATTGAACACATGATTTTTCGCCCGCACACGAATGTTATTTCCTTCCCACCCATCCTCCCTCCATCCAACATCCAAATCCATTCACATCTAATCCCTTCTTGTCATCACATTCATTCATATCATCTTCTATTCTATTCAATTGAACACTTGATTATATTTCTCACACATGTTGTAAGCCAATAGTACCTACTATAATGGTGTGACCTTAGCCTATCATTACCTCCATAATCCCATTACCATTTTCCTGTTAGAGATCCACACACTTTAACACACTTAATCAATTTATGGTGAAGACCCTTGGGTGCATATTTTGAAACTCTAGCTAATGTCATCACTACACTCATTTCCATATTCCCATCAAGCCACTGATGATTCTTAACCCCTTGAGAGTTATTGAGAAAGTGGACCCTCTTTATGCAAAAATCAAAAAATCAAAAAGGAAAAATCATATCAAAATAAAAAATTAAAAATAAAATCCACCTCAAGACTCTCTCTAGGGTGTTTCCAACAAATATACCAGGGCTATGGATGCCCGGCTAATAGTGGAGCAATTCATGGCTTATCCTTCTATTCACCTCCATCCACCTATTTGACTTAATCACTCCCTATACATTGGCTAGTTTTTCTTAACATAATAACTATTAAGTCTTCACTTCAAGTGGTAATTAACCATCACAATTGCATACACTTTGATCTCGTTGAGACATAGGGATCACATGTTTCCACGTATTGTTTAAACCTCAGTCACACTTTTTTGGTCTCGACTCTTTCCTTACAACATGTGCCATTAGGATCATATTTTTTTCCATCATTGATGTTTTTTTACTTCCATCCAACACATGCACATCCTTTTTCCCTTAGGATCTAACATTCGTGGAAAGACGATGATCATTTCCTTTTCATCCAATCCTCCTCCTGTACTTTTCAATTTTCATCATCATCATGGTAGGGGGAAGCCTTAATACCATCTACTAGGGGCATCATCCATTTTAAATGCCCTTGAATTCCCATCCTGCCCTACACCGAGGGAAAATTGAATTCATTCATTTATCCACACCAGTCACCCCACTTTAAAATTTGGGGCACACCACATCTATCTCTCAATCCACCCCCTATATCTAGGAGCATATATTATCATCTTCCATATCTCCCATCTTACCATATACCACATCCCTCATACTATCTATTTATCTCTCATCCCACATCCAATCTAATCCTAACCTATCAAATCCAACCTATCCAATTTCCCTCAATCCTTCCCTTTCCTCCTAACCCAAACATGCTTTGGGACTTATAGGAGTAATTTTCATCCCCATCCCAAATCCAAAATCTCAACATCCAACATCCAATAATCTAAACCTCCCAAATACAAAATCTCAACATCCAACATTAAATAATCTAAACATCCCAAATCCAAACATCAAATAATCTAAACTTTAGAAATCCAAACATCCAAAATCTAAATAAAATAATCTAAACATCTTCAAATCCAAAATTCCAAAAATTAAACATCCAAACATTCAAAAAACAATAAAAAGAACACATAAATGTAATGTGTGTGTTTACTTACTTGTCTGCATTTACATTTTGGCATATTATATGAGGCCACTTTTTTCATTTTTCTTATGCATGATCCAATGATATGAGGACCATATTTTTATATTAATTTTTCCAATGATATGAGGAAAAGGGAATTTGGCAACTCAGTCATCATGGTATTTATACCTTGGTGCATCTTTCTTTATTCCACATCAATCACAATTGCTAATGATGATAATAGTGGGCACTTTATGGTAGCACACCCCCTTATCATCACCACACCTAATCCTCATCATCGTCTAAATAACTATTTAACCTCCTCATCCTCTTATCCAATCAATCCTTTCATCAATCTATCGATCTCCACATATAAATCTTATCATCTCGCATCCAACATCCAAAATCCTCACCCCCTTACGACTGGGCATCTTCGATCTAAAAACTAATCCTCATTCTTGCATACAAACATCCTCAATCTTCTAATCCTTTAAATCAAATCAATCATCCTCAAATATAACATCTTCAAATCCATACTCAACATCTTTAAATCCAACATAAAAATCCTCATCCCTTGGTAGGGTGTCTTCAAATCTAGCATCCTCAAATCCAAATCCTCAATCTTCCCCATTGCCATAAAACATTGATAGGGCATCCTATAATCCAAAATCTTGAATCTTCACCCTTTTCATACATCCTCTAATCTTTTAATCCCCTCTCATATTCTTCTAATCTCATGTTCCTCTAGTGCTCCTATCTCTAATCCTCTAATCCTAATCCTCTACATCCTCAAATCTTCTCATCCTCTCATCCTCTCTCATCTACAAACTTGGACCTCTCCTCTTTTTGATTTCTTACCCAGCTTGTTCCTTCCCACATAACCACTCGAGGGGCATCATATCACCATCATATTTTCTTATTTTTCTTTGAACGATCATTTCTATGCAATAACCATTCAAAGAGGGCAAAATGTAGACATATAAAATGTCAACATGCTTAGTTTCAACTAAATTTATCCTGTAAGTATCCTAACATCTTCCATCTAATAATTAATCACAAGATTAATTATTATTATTTAATCCATTTTATATTATTTCCCCCTTTATCATTATTTATCCAATATCCCATTTTCATCATTAATATTTTAATCCATTGTTATATCGTATTATCTTATTATAATCCCCATTAACATTTTATAGGAATTTAATATTCGTACATCTCACCTACCACCTACCTTACACATCCCTACACCTAGCCTTTCCATCAAATCACATCCCTAATAATATTTATTTAACCTAATAAAATCACATCCTCACACCTCTAAATCTAGAGGCTTCTATTTCTATAAGCCTCTCTAAACTTCCCTCCATTTAAAAATTCAAATAAACCTCTCACCCTCCATTGAATCTTCTTTCAAACTCTAGAATACTCCACCCTAACCTACACTCTCCACCCTTTATCTAAATCCAACATGGCTTCATCCTAGCCACCGAATCCTCCACCCATTAACTATAAATTTAGCTCTCATCATCCATGTGAGATAGTTTAGAGAATATTGAAACATATTACAAATCCATAACAAAACACTACTCTTTTATGTATCCACTCTATAAATTCATCCTCAATCATCACTTTATCATTCATTCAATCCAATCCTTCATACCTCATTAATAAATCAAAGGAAAATCATGGGGAGGTGTTACTCAAGTGTCTCTAAAATTTGAAGCATCCAACAATAAATCCACCACATGAAAGGAGGAGCTATGCAATATTGTACGTAAGTGCATGTATGATCTCTCTCACACATTCAATCCATTTCTCTATCTCGAGGTATTGTTGAATAGAGTAGATTTAGGAATCAATTTATTTGTTTTGGCTTCTAACTTTTATCTCATCTTTTGATGTGAATCCAGCTGCAAGATGTTGAAATACCTCCAAAACACACATAAAGGGATTTGAAAATAAAACCCAAGAGTTTCAAAATATTTTACTTTTCATTCTGGAATCCACACTGATCTATTACATCATTACCATCCTCCTTTTATTTCATGTCTACTCTAAAAACCCTAAAATGCCAAGAAACCCTAAAATGCCAAAAATTACCTACTAGCAAAACAACTCGGATGGACCCCAAATTTTGCGTGCCAAATATGCCTTCATAAATTAGGGCTCACGTAAAATTTGGACTTATTCTAACAAGCACAACAAAATTTATTAAAGTTCTAAGACCTAGACAAAAGTGAAAAAAACATTACAAGCCAATTTTAAGCCACTAGATGAAGGAATCCGGCCCGAAAACATGGCCAAAATGGGCACAACCTTGTAGGAATTTTGACCCCAGCATAGTACTAATGTATATCTACTACCCTGTAAAATTTCAGGACAATCCAACGGTCGGATCAAAAGTTATGGTCTCTGCAAGTTATGCTCCCGCATCATTCTCCCATGGTTGAAAATAATTCAACTCCTGCGAATTCTATTGATGGAACTCATCTAATTTTTCACTTTCAATTTTCTTCAACTCCCACTTAGGAATCCAAGTATTTTATTCTTTCTACAAAACTTCCCACTGTACCAAATATCTATTGTAGCTCCCATGTCTAGTAGTGACTGTCTTTTGGTCCAAGACACACATTACCCTCTCCTTTTTCTTCTTCGGCATCTGTTGCTTCTAATTTATTTCTTTCTCCTCTACAACATGTTCATCATGACTTGGGAACTTATATAAGTTAGAAACATTAAAAACTGGTGAGATAGAAAAGTTTTCAAGTAGCTCCACCTTGTAGGCATTATCACTCATTTTCTTATAATCCTACATGGCCCAATCTTCTTATACTTGAGTTTATTATATGTCCCTTTGGAAACCTCTCTTTCTAAGATGAACCATCACCATATATCCTTCTTCAAATACACTTACTCTCCTACTGACATCTACAACTATTTTATATTGTGCATTACTCACTTTCAACTTTTCCCTCACTTCATCTTGCAACTGTAGAATGTGTTTTGCGAATGCTTCTGCATCATCACTAGTTTCATCTTCACCGGGTAGAACAATTAGGTCTAGGACCCCCTTGGGATTCCTACCATATACGATATGGAAAGGAGACCTCCTTGTTGACATGTTTACTCGAGATATTATAGGAAAACTCAACTTGAGGTAAAGCTAAGTCCCATTGTTTTGGCTTTTCTCCAACTATACAACGTAGGAGATTTCCCAAGCTTCTGTTCACTACTTCTATCTGCCCATCAGTATGGGGGTGATATGCACCACTGAACTATAGTTTTTTCCCCAGTTTCTTCCACAAAGTCCTCCAAAAGTGACTCAAAAACTTTTTCTCCCAATTTGAAGTGATCGTTCTTAGAATTCCATGTAATCTAACCACTTCTGAAAAAACAAATCTGCAATTCTGGAAGCATCATTAGTTTTTTTACAAGAAATGAAATGTGTCATTTTAGAGAATCTATCAACTACAACAAAGATAGAATCATTCCCTCACTGTGTGTTAGGAATCCCTAACACAAAATCCATACTCAGATCAACCCATGACCCTGTAGGTATAGGTAATGGCATATATAACCCAGTATTCTGTGCATGGCCCTTAGCCATTTGACACACTCTACATCTTGCTACAATCCTACTTATGTCCCTCTTTACCTTTGGCCAATAATACTTTTCTATAACAAGAGAAATTGTCTTACTAATACCAAAGTGTCCAAACCAACCCCCACTATGCAATTCTCTTATAATATTTTCTCTCATTGAACCAATAGGGATGCACAATTGTTTTCCCCTAAACAAATAACCATCTTGCATCAAATAATCAAAAGAATCACTACCTACTGTAGGCTCCTTAAGTTGTCTCACAACATCACCAAAATCTGGATCACCTTCATACAATTCCTTAACTACCTCAAACCCTAGTACTTTATTTTCCATTGTTGTCAAAAGGGATACACACCTACTCAAGGCATCATCAACTTGATTCTTCTTACCAGACTTATGCTTTAAAAAAAAGTATATTCTTGCAAAAATGAAACCCATTTTGCATGCCTACTATTTAGTTTCTTCTGTGTGTTTACGTACCTCAAGGCTTCATGGTCAGTGAAGAGCACAAATTCCTTTACTACCAAGTAATGTCTCCAGTTCCTTAATGCTGAACAATAGCATAAAATTCCACATCATAAGTAGAATATTTCCTCCTTACTTCATTTAGATTTTCATTGAAGAATGCCATAGGTCATCCTTCTTGACTCAAACACAGCCCCAATCTCGACATGTGAGGCATCACAATCAACCTCAAAGACCTTGCTAAAATATGGCAATACCAAAATGTGCTTTTGACACTTTCTTCTTCAACAATTCAAAACTATCTGTTGTTGCCTTGGTCCATACAAAATCCCTCCCTTTTGTACACTTTTTGGGTGCAACAATGCTACTGAAATTCCTGATGAACTTCCTATAAAAATTTGCCAATCCATGAAAACTACGAACCTCTGTCACATTCCTTGGAATAGGCCATTCCAAAATTACCTTTACTTTTTCCTCATCCATCCTCACTCCATCCTCGATATGAAAATCCCAAAAAAACAAGACTCTTATGAAGAAATCTACACTTCTTTAAGTTTGCATATAGACTCTCTTTACGTAACAAGTCTAACACTAATTTCATATGCAATAAGTGTTCTTCCATTGTCTTACTGAATATCAAAATATCATCAAAATAGACAACAAAAACTTACCATTATATTCTTAGAGTACTCTATTCATCAACCTCATGAATGTACTTGGGTGCATTAGATAACCCAAATGGCATCACCATCCACTCGTATAATCCATATTTTGTTTTGAAAGAAGTTTTCCATTCATCCCCTTCACGGATTCGGATCTGGTAGTACCCACTCCATAGGTCAATCTTGCTAAAATATCAGGCTCCCGCTAGCACATCCATCATATCATCTAATCACGGAATTGGGAACCGATACTTGATTGTGATCTTGTTTATGGCTCTGTTATCTACACACATTCTCTAGTCTCCATCTTTCTTGGGATTCAATAGTGTTGGAGTTGCACATGGACTCATGATTTCTCTCACTAACCCTTTCGTATTAGATCTGTCACTTGTCTGTTCAACTCTTCACTCTGTGTTGGACTCATCCGATAGGCTGCCTAGTTTGGAAGGGCCGATCCGGGATCAAATCAATATGGTGTTGAAATATCTCTTTGGAGGTAACCCATTTGGTAGCTCATCCGGTATGACATCTTTGTATTCTTTTAGTACCTTTTTCGCAACAACAGTAGGTATAAAAATATTCTATCTCCACTTCTTTGACATTAGTGCATAACACCATCCAACTTCTTCCATTTTTGTAACAAACTCTTTTGTAGCCAATAATCCCTCACTCTTCTCTTCTTCCTTGAAGGGTAACAAGACCACCTTTACACCATCCTTCCAAAAGGTATATGTATTTTCCCTCCATCATGTGTAACCTTTCTATCATATTGCCAAGGCCTACCCAATAATATATGGCATGCATCCATTGGGATAACATCACACCACACCTCATCCTTGTAGGTATTCCCAATTGAAAATTTATAAGGCATATTTTATCTATGGTTACCTCATTCCCTTTCTTGAACCATGATATACGATAGGGATATGGGTGCTTCTCACATTTTAGATTGAGTTTATCAACCATCACAGTTGAAACCATATTTTCACAACTACCACCATCAATAATAATTTTACATACCTTTCCTCCAGAGGTGCATCTTGTTTGAAATATATTTGTTCTAGCCATGAATCAGCACCAACAACATCATGTTCTTTCTCCTTCCTTGGGACAATCATCATCCTCCTTATCATGAGGGTTTCACCCAAGTCTTGCATCAACCTCCATTTCTTCTTCCTCTTAGCTTCAACCATATTTAATCGTGGTTGTTCTCCTTGCCATCTATCTTGTGTAGGATAGTGTGGACACTCAAAAGCTTGTGCCCCTCTTCACCACATCTGTAACATGTATATTGTCTTTGGGGATATTCCAGCCCTATCCTCCACTATAACCTCTTCCCTCTGAAACCCCTACCTCTTTGGTAGTTACCATGGCTTTGACTAGAATCTTCATGCCCTTATGTGTTAGAGGATTCACCTTTTGTAGATTCAAATCTACCCCGCCTCTCATTGGAGATGATGATGGACCTCTCTTCACTCCTCTTCTAAAATTATTCCTCTTGTTTTTTTTCTTGCCTTTAATGCGAGTTGATAAGCATCATCCAAGCTATGGATCCGGAGCATACTCAATCTCATCTTGTATGGTGTAACTCAACCCATTTATATACCGTGTAGCCTTCTGTTCTTTAGACTCTCCCTGTTCCACCCTGATTGAAAACTTGTAAAATTCATTAGTATACTCCTCAATGTTGAGATCCTTCTGTCTTAGGTTTTGGAATCTCCGAAAGAGTGTCTGAGCATAATCTATAGAAGAAATTTTTCTTTCAACTTCTTTACCATTTTATTCTAGTTTCAAATCTTGCCCTTTCCATTCCTATTTCTTTCATTTTGTAGGTGATCCCACTAGATCAATGCATGTCCAGCCAACTTAGTGCATGAAAACTTAACCTTCTTCTCCTCTGAAAGGGTTTTCCACTCAAAGAATTTTTCCATGCGATTTAACCAGTCAATCAACTCCTCTGGTCGTAACCCTCCACCATAATCAGGAATAGTAATCTTGATGCCATCATCCTTTCCCTTTAAATCCTGGATCAATCTCTCCTCAAATGGTCTCTCATTTAAGGTTTCTTCATCTCTCTCATTATCTTCTTCATATCCTCCTTCATTCACTAATGGAGGTCCTTCTTCAATATCACTATCTGGGTCTGCATCCCCATTTGCATGTCTCCTTCTAAGGTGGGTGACTTCTCCTGTGAGCTCAACAACTTGTCTCTGTAGCTCCTACATATGCCTATTCATCTGGGAATAACCTCCCCTCCCGCATCTAGCCATGATCATATAAAATAGAGGTAAAAAAATTACATAGAAAAATGTAATATGTTACCTTAACTATTTCGCAAGATCAAAATCTTGCTCTGATACCAATTGATGTGAATCCAGCTACAAGAGGTTGAAATACCTCCAAAAACACACATAAACAGATTTGCAAATAAAAACTAGGAGTTTCAAAATAGCTTACTTCTCATTCTGGAATCCACACTGATCTATTACATCATTACCATCCTCCTTTTATTTCATGTCTACTCTAAAAACCCTAAAATGCCAAA
The DNA here is from genome assembly GCA_018340775.1 of Taxus wallichiana var. yunnanensis. Classification (NCBI taxonomy): domain Eukaryota; kingdom Viridiplantae; phylum Streptophyta; class Pinopsida; order Cupressales; family Taxaceae; genus Taxus; species Taxus wallichiana. The sequence continues at coordinate 818,959,597 of CM031234.1, read as the reverse complement.
AATTACCTACTAGCAAAACAACTCATCGGATGGACCCCAAATTTTGTGTGCCAAATATGCCTTCATAAATTAGGGCTCATGTGAAATTTGGACTTATTCTAACAAGCACAACAAAAGTTATTAAAGTTCTAAGACCTAGACAAAAGTGAAAAAAACATTACAAGCCAATTTTAGGCCACTAGATGAAGGAATCCGGGCCCAAAAATGTGCCAAAATGGCCACAACCTTGCAAGAAAGTTAACCCTAGCATAGTAATAATGTATATCTACCACCCTGTAAAATTTCAGGATGATCCAACGGTCGGATCAAAAGTTATGGTCTCTGCAAGTTATGCTCCCGCATCATCTTTTTAACATATACAATGTCAAAGTAGTGAACCTATTGATTTTGAATTGACATTTTGAGGATAAAAGAAATATTATTGTGCTTCCTTAGAAAATATTGCACTTTTTTTAGGATTCTTACACTATTTTTAGAGTCTTCCACTTCTTTCAGCAGTCCTTCACTTTTCTCCTTTTAGTCTGAAGATAAGCGATGAAGTCTAGAGCTCATAAATCAGTCAAAATTAAGGATTTTGATTGATTTATTACTTGAGGCAATTTTTATCTCCCTAATTTTACATGAGAAAAAATATTTTGCACAAGAACGGTTACGAAGTTAGGAAACAAACAAGCCATAATGATATAAAGGTTAATTCATCATACACATACCATACATGATTTGGGTGGCCAAAGTTAGGTCAAAGTAAAATAAATGTTTTAATCGGTGGATGCAAGACTAAAACCAATAAAGAAACTTGATTGTGATGAAAGGAAGGTTAGTTTTAGGATCCTTAAGTTTAAATGGTCACTCTAATGAGCCTAAGGTATATCATCATTTGAAGAACTAGAAGATTAGCATGTGTATGTAACATGAATGCATATGCACAAGGGGAGATAGTTCTTAGTCCAAGGAACTCGGTGTGAAGATAAAATAAAATCACCGGAAGAGAAGTGAATAATGTGAGTTTTAACATAATAGGTTCAAGGGAATAATTGAGGTTTATTGGTGAACAAATCGACAAGGTAGCAGGCCTAATATAAGGGGGCTTATGAAGGTACCAAGATTATGCTTTATCAAGATTATTTGCATATTGATCATGTTGTTGAATGTCTAAACCTTTTTCATAGATGTCAAAGGGGAGATATTTTCATCAAAACTATAAATGAATGCTCTTAAGATGTTAGTGTGATTGTTTTCCATCAAATTTCGAGTGTGTTTCCATCAATGACAAAGGGGGATATTGTTGAACCCTGGTCATTGGTGTTGTCATTGATGTCAAGTGGCATTGATGGAAAATGTGTGAATGGTGAAGTGAATCTCAATCAGAGGCATGAAGGTTGATTGGCAGTTCCTTCTCATTGATGACCGGAGCTCACAAAGAGGATTTAGGTTGATTCCAAGATGGTTTCAGGATGCTTAAAGCTTGGTAAGTGAGGTAGGTGTACACTGGAGGTGTGGAAAATCTTGGTGTGCTTGGATCGGGTTTCCCACAAGTCAAAAAATATATGTCTAGGATATGTAAAATATCATAAGGTGATCATAATGGTCATGAGGTGCAAGTCACTATTGAAAATAACTCATTTAGGCTGATTTTATAGCATAATGAGGTGTATGGGTGAAAAGTAGGCCATGAAAAGATCAAAGTTAGCATGAGAGGATCCTAGGAACATTTCCTAGGACATTTAGGATGATATACAAGGATTATTTTAGTTTTTGGAGACAAAACTCAATTTTTCACTAAAACTATCTTTGAGGACTAGTATTGAAGTCTGTTATAACTATAATATTAAGTGCATCATAATATAATTTATATTTAAATAATATAGAATAAATTATATTCATACTATTTAACTATAAACTTTATATTAGGGGTTGGTTAATTTATTTAATCAACTAATTAAATTGGGGAGGTGTGCCTTGTTACTTAATATGATTATAACCCTTTGGGTTATTTAAATATGGCTATAGGTTATATTCAAAATATCACATGAATCAATGGATTTGGGTGAGTACATGGAGTAGAAGTGAGGAAGGAGTTAGTGGAATAGTGTTATATTTAAGTTTCTCTATAGTAGATTATTATTCCATGGGTTTTCCACATTAAATTTTGTGTCACTGTGTTATAATATTCTTTACTTTTATCTATTTATTTTATGTTTATAATGTGTATAAACATTTGTTGTTATATTAATTTAATATCTCGGCCTTGACATGGTATCAAAGCGATATTATTAAATTTAATTAAACCTATTAAATCTAAAGGTGAAACCGTTGGGAAGTTAGGTAGTTAAAATGTTTGAAATATTATTTAAACCCCTCCCTTCCCTTTTCTAGAGGTTACATTGGACATTGGTTGCACAGGTGGAAGTTACTTGGATTCTCTACAGTAAGTAAAAACTCATATTTGAGAATTACGAGGCTCTCAAATTAAGGTAAGGGTTATTAAATATTTTTGAAATATTTTGTATACTTTATATGGTATGTAGGAATTCAAGAAATCAAAGTAAAAAATTCCAAGTGAAAATCAAGTGCACAGGAGACAAGATTCGAGAAAATAGGTCATTTAATTTTTTCATTGGTTGAGTAAAATCCATTGTCTCCTGGTAATATTGTTTTTACATTTTGAAATGTGAAACCCTTCTTTATATTCAGAAATGGTTTCCATAAAAATTCTATACAAAGTATTTGTATAGTTTTATAAAAAGTATAATTTTTATATATATTACCTAAAACTTACATGTTATGCCGAATGTAAATCAAAGCTTTACACACACACACACACACACACACACACACACACACACACACACACACACACACACACACACGGTTTATATAAAACTATCATTTATATTATAGTTCTTATAAACTATATCCTCAAATGTATATAGTTTAATATGTTTATTGAAATATCCTATACACTATATAACCCAAGCGGGTTTTATAAATTAAAAAAATGTAATTTAATGGAGGTGGCCTCCTTTATACGGCCCCACCTAAAACCATGCCACTTGGAACTCACTTGATCATACGGTGATCCCTCCACCATAATGCACCCGTCGCATGTGTACCACTTTGGCCTCTCCTTTCCTGTGACCCCTCTACCCATGACCCACCCTGTTTCTCCTATGTGTAGGTTTAGTCCCACATGGGGACAACATAAAATTAGGAAAGGCTTTATAATCCTTCCCACATTGTTTCGGTGGTGTGACTTAAGTCACACCACCCCTTTTTTTTTATCCATTCGCGGGTTTTGTGGACAATTTGTTTAAAAGCAACTCGATCGTGGGTTTGTGCATAGTGGTAAACATTGGCATTGGCATTAACATTGGGTTGGCATTGACATTAGCATTGTCATTTTCAAATATGGTTTGATTTAATATGGCTTGATTAATATTAAGGATATAAATGGCTCGTCGAGTTAATAATATGGCTCGACCAAGTTAATTTGTGGTATAATATGGCTCATCATATCAAGTTGATTATATAAGAAGCAAGATCTTCACAATTATATATATATATATATATATATATATATATATATATATATATATATATATATATATATATACATATACATACATATATGTATATGTATATATATATATATATATATGTGTGTGTGTGTGTGTGTGTGTGTGTGTGTGTGTGTGTACATATACATATATGTATGTACATATATACATATATATATATATATATATATATATATATATATATATGTATATATATGTATATATGTATCTATATATATCTATATCTATATATATAGATATATCTATATAGATCTATATATATGTATGTATGTATATATATGTATATATGTATGTATGTATATATATATATATATATGTATGTATGTATGTATATATATATATATATATACATATACATACATATATATATATATATATATACATACATACATATATACATATATATACATACATACATATATATACATATATATATATATATATCTATATATATAGATATAGATATATATATATATACATATATACATATATATACATATATATATATATATATATATATATATATATATATATATATATATATATATATATATATATAGTTTAGAAATTACACTTAAATCAATTTGTTTATTTATTTTCAAAAAATATATATAGACAAATTCTTAAACTTTTTTGTAAAAATACTAAAATCATCATTTTTTTAATGATATATTCCTATATGACAACATTTTTCGTTGCATATTTTGTATACAAAAGTAAAAAAATTCACTCACATTTCAATTTTTATATATCATTCTAGCCTTGTTTACATATATGTATAGACTATTTAATTAAATGTATATGTATATAGGACCTTCTTTTGTATATATAAAATTAATTGTGATCAATTATATAGGATTAAAATATGACATGGAGAATTTCTATAAAACTCTTATGTTTATCCTTTTTGTTAATCAATTCAAATTTTTTTATGCAAAATCATGGGGTCTAATCAATTTCAATTGATAAATCTTAGATGTTGAATGCACTCAAAACTACAACATTTGGAAGATTCGATTGAAATAAGAATTCATGGCATGGAGAATTTCATAAATTGTGGGGTCTAATCAATTTTCAATTGATAAATCTTAGATGTTGAATGCAAAAACTACAACATTTGGAAGGACATGGCTCATAAATTGTGGAGCTTTTAAATGGAGCAGAGAGAGCTCTACCGAAGACATGACAGCGCATTGATAATATCGCCACATATCAACAAAAGTACAAGAGGTGATCTCTATTATCTCACGGAGCATACATGATGACTTTCTACTTCATATTGGAAATCTAGAGAGTCCCAATGAAGCTTGGACACAATTGGAGTCGATACACGAAGGCACGCATTTATAAAAAAATATTAAATTGGTTTTAGAGCTTATAATAACACCTATGAAGGGATATGGAAAAGTGATTAATTATTTAGAAAAAATAAAAAATATTAAGTCACGATTAGATGGATGTGGTAGTAATTTAATTGCTCTACTTTATTATCCAATTAAATATTCATGAAAAATTTAGAAATTTCATTTCAATTTTGAATTCTAAATATCAATCGAACAAGATATTCCAGATTTTTAAAGCCTTAGAGCTCTCTAGTTCGGGAAGAGTAGGTTGTGATTGATTGTGATTCAAAATAAAATGCCAAACATGTACTTATTTCTCATAAATCAAAATATAAAACTTCTAGGATTAATAAGAATCAAAAATCAATTTTTAAAGCTTTTAGTAAAAATAAGAAACCAGAAAACTTAAAATATAGTTTTGATGGTAAATGCCATAAGCTGTGGGAAATTTGGACATAATAAAGAGGATTGTAAATTTAAAACCAACTCAATTTTCAAAAATCGGAAATGGAATAAATTAGATCAAAATCAAGATAATAATGATGATAATGAGAATAATCATAGTGTTAATATAAGAGCTTTATAAATTACATCTAACCGAAAAGTATATTTTCTATTTGTATATTGTTGAAAAGGAGTTGTTTTTTCATAATTAACTTAGATAAATTAGAAGTAACTACAACTAAAAACATACACAAAATGGCTTATATGTTCTTTTGCTTCGTTTTTGATAGTTTATTCAAAAATAGAACTATTATTCATCTTTTGGCATGAAAAATTGATCATATATGATATGTATAGGCTTAAAGTTTTTGAAATGTATTGAAAAGTGCTTACATGATCATTGTTTGAAGAAAAATCCATGGGAAGTATCCACAGTTAGTGGATTATGTTTTCAGTGAATACTATGATTATTCTTGTATAACTTGATTATTTGATATGTTATCAAGTCTTATCTCATTTGTAAAGGCTTATAATAAGATAATGAATATTATGTTTTTTATAAAACATTTCTTAGTATGTAAAACTAAAATATTATTATATGCATATCAAATGACACTTGGGGACCCCTTGCATTTGTATTGGAGACGTCCAATACTGATTGCATCTAATACATATTTTACAAGGATAGTATGTTGAAATTTTTCAACATATTTTTTAACATGGTTAGTTGTTAAGCATATTGTTAGTTGTTATACAACCTATATTTAACTTTTATAGATAGTTAAAAATGAAATCAATAAATGATTTAGATTTATATGTTCATTATGATGTCTCTATGGATATTGTAACTCTAACCATGCTGATGTTTTGTTAGATATTAAATATTGGATATGTGTTCAAATTTTTTGGTGTAGGAACCAATTCTTGGAACAACAACAAAAACCAACATTCTCCATTTCTTATCTTGAGGCAAAGAAGTAGAATGGAAGAAGCACATAATCAATGTGGCTAAAGTGGTCATTGGAAGAGATGCAAATGGAAATTGAAGTATTCCTCTCCATGTAGTGGTCGAGTGGTATTAATCTTGATAAAGAATTAAGTCCAACATTAGAGAATGAAGCATGTTATCGAGAGAAGGTTCTCTATAGTGATAGAGATCTTTGATTCTACCAGATTGAAGCTTATATTACAGATATGTTTATGAGCCATTGTGTCCCATAAAATACTACAAGTGTGTGCAATGCTTGGCCTTTTAGAGTTTCCATTGAGGGGGAGTGTGCATGGAATGTCACCTCCTAATAGTTGGCTAGTTGATTGATTTATTCTCCTATATACTTCTACTCGGTTTAAAATCATTCTAAAAAATATTGTATGATCTAAAAGTAAACCGATAAAGTTTATGGGAAAAAATATAGTTCAATGCACATCTATTTTTAGAGGAGGCCTTTGTGTTATAAAAGTATCCTAGAGATGTGGTATAAGAATATTTCCATGAGAAATGGCTAGATGTAGTCTCACAAATCATCCTTATCCTAAATCATATGTCCGATTTATGGATTTCAAAACCTTTTGTACCAAAACGTAAGTTGATCATGATAAAGGTGTTATAATTCCTTCAAAATTATATGTGCTAGCCTAAACCTTTAGGGTTTATGGATTTTTAAATTCTTTTGTACAAACAGGTAATGTTGGCATATGGATCCCACTTAATATTAATGGGAAGTGTTAGAACTATAATATTAAGTGCATCATAATATATAGTTTATATTTAAATAATATAGAATAAACTATATTCATATTATTTAAATATAAAATTTATATTAGGGGTTGGTTAATTTATTTAATCAACTAATTAAATTGGGGAGGTGTGCCCTATCACTTAATATGGTTATAACCCTTCAGGTTATTTAAATATGGTTATAGGTCATATTTAAAATATCATATGAATCAATGGATTCGGGTAAATACATGGAGTAAAAGTGAGGAAGGAGTTACTGGACTGGTGTTGTAAAAAGTTTCTCTATAGTGGATTATTCTTCCATGGTTTTTTACCCATTTACGGGTTTTCCACGTTAAATTTTGTGTCATTGTGTTATAATGTTCTTTACTTTATTTTATTTATTTCATGTTTATAAAGTTGTTTATAATGTGTATAAACATTTTTGTTATATTTATTTAATATCTCGGTCTGAAAAAGTCATGGGAAAATGAGATTGATATGAAGAGTATAATCATATTTATGAGAATCCAAGTTATAAATCATTTGGAGGGATGTCTTTTAGTGCTTCATGTCAAGTTTGATTATGTTTTGAAGAAGATTGTGAAAACTATGCAAGTTTTACTAAAACTCGTTTCTTGAGAAAAACAATATGAGCATCCAATCTTCTTAGCATCCGAAAATTTTGTATCGATCCTCGGGATAAATCATAGAAGGAATTTTAGAATATTATTCCAAGCCTAATGTTTTTCAAAAATTTGAAGGAAATTGGATAATCTAAACAAAGAAGTTCTCTTCTTTTTTCTAACAGGGTTTATCTCTCCTCAAGTCTCCTTCTTGAAGTGATATGAATAATATGAGGTTTTTGAATCAAAATTAAGTTTTTAAGATAGTAAACATCTCAAGAGTGTTAAGGAATATATCAAATTATATATGGTGGTATTATTTCCCTTCAAACCAAATAACTTTGTACTGTTTGACCCTATTTTGCATATTTTTAGGTGTATAACGTCTGTTTGAAGGTGTCAAGATGAATTCACTACTGCTAAGAAAGTATGATAGGAATTATCAGAGCTCATGAAGAAAATTGAACAAATTATGTGTGTCTAATGTAAATTTTATCAAAATTCTCTCTCTACCATTGAAAGGCTTCTCAAGGTTAAACACGCCACAATGCTTGAAGAGGGAATGTGTGATTATACATGATGGTGAGATGAGAAATGTGTGTAAGCACATTCTATAGGTCTCAATTTTTTTTTAAAAGCTCATAATTGACTCAAAAAGGTAGTGTGAAGGATTATCTTCCATGAACCCATAACCGACTTGTAGAAGAAGATTTAAATTCAGAGTTGTTGCCGTGAATATCCTCTTTAAAAATATGCATTCAAGAGGTTGAAAGTGGTGCAAAGGTACTCCTTGAAGTTATTATTCTACAATTTTTCATGAGGGTGAAATTTTTCTAGTGAAAATACTATAAGATCAAGTATGCCCTATGGTACAGAACAAGCTCATACTTTGGAAAAATAAATTTCAAGTTGTTGATCCTTGCTTCAAAGTAGGGTAGGTGTTACAAAGTATATACACTCCTCAAATAAGTGGATTATAGATTGAGACAAAGGTTTATGCATATAAATTCATTCTCTCCTTGAAGATTAGTCTTACGGATGCGTGAAAGTCATATTAGCAAGGTCATTTATCCTAAACATGAAGATTCTTCAAGATTATCATTGCAAAATAAGGATTGGATCCGTAACAAGAACATATATTGAAATATTAATGTAGGTATGTTGGCATAAATCTAAATAATAAATTGGTAAGAGGCTTTAACTACGAATGAGGGTTTGAAACTAGAAACCCTCACTATGCATAGTATGAGAAGATCGAATTCCTTTTATCATCTTGTAAATTTCTCGGAAAAACAACAAATTAAGAAGATATTGTAATATCCTTGCTTGACTAAGTGTGCATGTGTTTCACTCAAAACAAGGTACACATCACGTGTTAGAGAAAACAATGAATCCCTGACTCTAAAGTTGCTTCATAATTTTTTTAAATATCTTGTCCTCTTGAGTATTATGAATGGTAAAGTGATCCTTATTTTTCATCTCCAAAATATGAATGCTCATTCCTTTGTAATGTACCAAGAAAAATCAAGTCTAGAACGTGAGATCTTGACTGTGAAAAGAAATGATAAGGTTCTTCACAGTATTTTTTTTTATGTCCAAATCTTGGATGTTAGTGAAGACTTATTTTACATACTTAGTCTTCATATAAATACAAGTTTGATGTTGGTGAAGGCTTTTCATGATTACAATCTTGATTTGATGTCCTATACAAACTCATTCTTCATGTGCAAAACTATGGTAGCCTCTCATTGTGCTTAGTCAACTTACTCGGGATCAAATGGAAGTTGTGAAGAGTAAAAGAAAAAGGATGATTTTTATGAGGAGAATATAGAACATATTTTAAGTATTTTTAACATTTCCTAATGATGACAACACTTGGTATAACCATCATTCAGATGCAAAATCAGATTTACATGGTGAAGAAAATGTCATGTCACAATAATAGTTACAAATTAGTATGACAAGGTAGTTAGAAGAGAACCCTAAAAATATATCAGATTGTCAAGAAGTTGAAAAGGTTAAATATCAGATTATTATGCTATCAAGGAATCTTGAACGAGATTGTGAATATAAAATCACATCTGAAATATGACAATTATAATAATGAATTTTCTAAGACAATTTAAAAGGTCAATCAATTCAACTACTTGTATGTATTATAAAAAGGAGTTAGTTGAAGTCTCAAAGGCATATAAATGGATTTTTAGATAAGCACAAGTAAATGAAGGAAGTTTAGAAGACTGCATGTGTCATATTTGACCTTCATAGTACCATGTACATACCTATAAATTATGAGATATCAAATAGACCGATGATGAGATGTCATGATGAGATAGAGAATCAGTTATAATTGAAATGATTCCATCTTCTTTTTATGCATTGCTAAGGGTGTAAGGTGAAGAGGCTTTGAAGTTGAAGTTGAAGTAGAAAATTCATAGGTTAGTTGTTTATAAAGCTTATCTTTGAACATGAAGTAGTGCTTGTTGATAAATGCTTTCTTATCTTCTGTAATCCATTCTCCTCCACTTTTTCTTTGTGTCATTCCATGCTTGATTCTAGTCCATCAAGTAATTTTCTACTACACTCTAAATGGATATCGGGTATGCATTTTCTAATCTACTTTATGTTACCGAGCGTTTCACTCACCAACATAAAGTGGGGAAAAATGTAGTCACAAAATTCAGACACTTTAGGCATTATTTACCTCGGTCTCTCATATAACTATTTAGAAGGTTCTTAAGTGAATAAATTACTAATTAATCCCACCTTTTTTCCATCTTATTTTACCTTTTATTTTGTCATTCCCACGTATTTTCATATACATGTCTAGCTATTTCTTCATTGTCTCATCATTTTAGCCTAAACCAGGGCACCTAGTCTTGTAATGGGGTGCCTCAGGGTGCCTTGGTCCCACCTGGGGCATCCCGATCCTTTTTCTACTTTCCTAACACTTTTGGGATCTTTCTAGCCATTTTTCATCCTTATATTTTTCCTAGTCTACCATGTTCGGATTAATTACAAAATTGGAGAAAAGAACCCTATAGATATAAAGTTATGAAACCATAATGAGGGTCCTAGCATCACTTACTACTATCACTCCATCTAGAGTTACATCAATTACATCACTTGCATCCACATAGTTCCATGCATCAAGGCTAGGATATTTGCATCAAAACACACAACATAGGGGAAGGATTCTATTATATTCCATGCACACATGCTAGTACATTTTCTATAGTTATTATTACTCGCTACTTTAAAAAGTACAACTAGAACAAGATCACACACACAACACACACACACACACACACACACACACACACCGTAACTACATTTGGGTCTGAAATTTAGTGTAGTTCTCGGTTTAGTAATCCCTTTGTGTGGCATTAAGGTCTGTCTGTCCCATTCATTTTGAATATTTTATTTTTAGGACTTGATACTTTTTTTTTTTTTTTGTAGGTCATCATTTCATATTATATTATTTATTAAATTTGGTGCAGCTTAGTAGATCTAATGTGAAAAAAGAGAATATTCCAGTACCTTATGACACGGAAGAAACCAAATTCGAGCTTTTACATAGACCAGACACTTATTCTATAGCCGGGGTTCCCCGATGAGCCCCAAAGTGGCCTCATGGGTGCTCTAGTCCATTCGGTTCCTCCAGATCTAGCGTTTACGTGACATTTGTATAGTTGTTCTTGCTTCTAGAATCCACAATCAGACCAGCGACACTTTACAACAGTCTTCTTGACAATCGGGGAAGTCCTTTCCTTTTACATATTTGCATACTTATGGTTTTATTTCATTTAGCATAATTATTTAAGGTTATTCCATATTGTTTTAGCATATTTTACTACTTTTAGTCCTCCTAAATTAGATTAAATATTATTACACTTTCCCATAGTTTATTGTAATTTTAGTTAATGATTTTGGTGAGCCCGACCATATCCGCTTCTAGACTCCTCTTTCATATTTAACTAGGGTTTCTTTTATCTCCTTCCCATGGCTAAATCTCATGAGGAATTTATCTGAAGCTTTTGATTGAGACTCGATAGACTTTGGACATTTTACTATGATATTTTATCCTCATGGACATTATGGCATTTTGGGCGCGTAGCGCCAATCGACTAGATTCGTATACCGATATATTTCTTATGATGTTGATGACACTAAACAGGTTATATGATAGAATTATTGGTTAGATGTTAGTCTCTTGTGGTTGATTTGATTAATGATATAGTGTTTTGGATTTAATGATGGTAATTTTCATGCTAACCTAAGTATATGTCGTTGCAATTTTAATTGTGGATGATTCATGGCAAACTATGTGGATAATTGTATGTATTACACTATCAATTGTAAATTATGTTCGGACATTATAAGTTTGATTGAGATTGTGATGTATAGATGATGTTTATTATATTGATGATGCGGTTAATGTGTGCAATGAGTGTGCAGTGATGTATAGAGAGCATGGGTTTCGTGGCAGCTACGTAATTGTGCACAAGCGGCCCATGGGCTGAGTCCTAACCATGCTAAATGTTTGAGGCCTTAGATTAGATGTATTTAATTGGGCACCATGGGTGAACCCTCAATTGTAATGTAATTATTGTTTTGTAAAATTAATTTTGTTTAGGTGTGTTTTATTAAGTAAACTAGCTTAGGGGTTTAATGATCTTATCTTAAGTTAAGTGTTGGTTTTGGGAAGTGTGTGTGTGTTGGTAGAAGGGATGGGGACCACATGTGAACCTTGGGTGGACCCCACACCCTCTACCCTTGTGCCCAAGCATGCCAAACCCGAAATTGGGTTATTTTTTGGTATTTTTAGGGACCCCTTTGAGTTTGGGGTTCCTTAGCATGAAAATGGGCCTCTGGACCCTACCTAATAGGTAGGGGGCCTATTTCCAAGGTTTGGAGGGAGTTTCCCTCCCATTTTTCCCTCTTTAGTCACCATCCATGTAAGATGGTTGGGTTGTGTGAAATTGTTAAAAGTTGCTCCACTTTGTTTTATTTTAGTTTTTAGTATTTTGGGTGAAAAGGGATAAAAGGTGAGTTTACTCTTACTTATTTGGTTTTTGGAATCTTTGACTCTTGAGAGGAGAGGGGGTGACACTTGTCACTTTCTCATTGGTGAGGAAACTTTTGGGTTCCTCTTTTTATTCTTCCTCATGTGGAAGGAATGGGTCTTCTTGGTTCATTTTTTTTTTTGGGAGCACTTGGAGAATTTTGGGAGCTTGGAGGGGAGCTTGGACAAAGGGGAAAAGCTTAGAGTTTTGGAAAGCATTATAGAGGTAGGGTTCTTAACCTTTTTCTTCTTAGTTTTGTTATCTTGTAAACTATGCTTGATCAATAAAATAGTGTGTGAAATGATGTGTATGAAGTGTATGGTGAATGTGGTTGTTTGTTTGTTCTTGTTATTTCTTTGTTTTCTCTCCACCATCATTTGGAATGATGGTTTTGGAGAATGTAGGGAAGAGAGAGGGATTTCCTCTCAAACCTCATGGTTGTGGTCAAGCCATGAAGGTCCCTTCTCATCCCCTCATATGGTTTGAGGTGGGAGAAAGGTTCATATGGCTTGAACCTTTCCCCATTCTTGGTGAGGAAACCCTTTGGGTTTGAAAATCCTCCCAAGAAGGATTTCTATAAAGTATAAGGAGGAATAAGGAGGATGAATGATTAGGAGGTATAAGGAGTTTTATATATATGTATTTATTGGTGCTCCTATGGTTGGACACCTTGATTTGGGCATCCTACTTCCTCTCTTCCCCTTGTGAGGTTGACATTGTTATCCTCATGTTGTTTTTTCATGTAGTAGTAAGTGGTTAAATGGTCTTATGTTTTCTTGTTGTGTGTTTAATCCCCATTATACTTGTGCACATTCAGGAAGCTAGTTCCTCTCTCCCATGGGCTTGGGGGAGGCTAGATGACTTCCAACCATGGAAAGGCATGTGATGATGCCTATTGGTGGGTGGTAAACAAGCCATGGAGTTCTCTTGGAGTATTTGGAGCTCAAGTTGGAGATAGTTGGAGTTCCCTATTCATCTTGGTTCTTATTGTATATTTATAAATGTGATTATGTGAAGCTTTCTCTTTTGTAAAACATCCACTTTGTATGTGATGTTACTTGTAAACTTAAGCCATATTGCTTAAGAAAGTTTCCTTCAATAGTGCAAGGATCTTGTAAAAAAAAAAAAGGTTGTCTTGAATAAGCTATGTAGTTGAGCATGTTTTTACAAATGTGAACCCTTGCCTTGGAAAAGTAAGCTTGTAAAATAGATATGAAAGATCTCTTCATAAAGAAATTGTTGCAACTCTATTTTGGAATAAAAGTTGTATATTGGAAACTTTGTGTTACAAAAGAAATAATGTTTGTTGGAATAACTCTCTTGTAGAAATCTGCAATAGTTATTTATTTGTGCATTACATATAAAAAAAAAAAATTTAGTGTGCTTGCATTTTTTAAAAAAAATATGGCATTACATTTTGTATCAGAGCCGTGGTTCAAACACACGGACTCTTTGGGTAATTTCTGTTTTCGTCATCTTATTGCCTTGTTTCAAAAAAAAAAAAAAAACTATCTTTTCTTGTTGTTGGATTCCCCCTTGTTGAAATCTGCATTAATTATTTAGCTATTTTGCATTGAAAGAAAGTTAATGTTATTGGGTTGTAGGATTTATTGAAATAATGATGTTAGTTGTTTTATAATAGTTGTTGGAAATAATGTTTGCCTTAGCCCTTTGTTCTTGCAAATATTGATAACAATGTGCCATAGTTACATTTTTTTTTTTTTTTTTGGGTTTTCTATTTATAACTATATTTTTGCTAGAATAAACAAAAATAAAAATAATAAAAAAATAAAAATAATAATAATAAAATAATAATATATAAACTTTTTTCTTATAGCATATATATATTATATATATATATATATATATATATATATATATATATATATATTATATATATATATATATATATGTTATATATATATATATATATATATATATATATATATATATATATATATATATATATATATATATATATATATATATATTAAAAAATAAAAATATATATATATATATATATATATATATATATATATATTATTATTTTATATAAAAAAATAAAAAAAAAAAAAAAAAAAAAAAAAAAAAAAAAGATATGTTTGGGGGCCGAACCCCCAAACTTCCCCCCTACTTGAGGCCCAGTTCCCCCCGAACCCCCTTTGCCACCCAACGGACCCCCGGCCCGCCCCCTCTGCCCCCGCAGCCCCGAACGCCCCCCCCCCCCCAATCCCCCCCCCCCCCCCCGCCCCCCGCCCCCGCCCCCCCTGCCCGCCCCGACCTCGGCCTCCTCCTCCCGGGATCCCCCAAACCCCGCCCCCCGACCCTGCCCCCAACCCCTATTCGCGCCCCACGCCCTGCACCCCCGCGCCCCCAACTCTGCCGCGTGCCCCCTACCCCGCGCCCAAAAATATATATATATATATATATATATATATATATAATATATAATAATAAAAAAAAAAAAAAAAAAAAAAAAATAATGGCGGCCGCAAAATAACACATCGCAAAACAAATATAATATATATATATATATATATATATATATATATATCAAATAAGCTTCAAAAGGCTTAAAAACAAAAAAAAAAAAAAAAAGAGGAGGAATTAACTCCATAAAACCTACTAAAAAAAAAAAAAAAAAAATTCATGGGATGAATTACTAAAGAATCCAAAAAAAAAAAAAAAATCAAGCCAATTTCCATGATTCTTCCACACAAGAGAGAAAGAAAGAAAAAAATAAGAAGAAATAGAGAGATAAGAATAAACAAAAAAATGAAAAAAAAAAAAGGAATGAAAAGGAAAAAAAAAACACCATAGAGAAATTTAGGGCAAATTTAGGGCAAGTTTGAAATGAATGGCCAAGATTGGATTAGATCCTAGGGCTCTCATTCAACCCTACTTTTCTTTAAAACATGACTTTTAATGGGAATGAAAAAATAAATTTGATGGGGTGTGTGGGTAAAATAAATTAAAAAGGGGGAAAACAAATTAAATTAAAAGGGTGTGTGTGGAAAATTAATTAAAAGGGGGAAGACTAATTATTTACAAAAAGTGTAAATTTTTATTTATAACCCTAAGGAGCTTAATAGATTAAAATGATTAAATTATTGCGGGACGGTATTAATTTATTTCGGGAAAAAAATAAATAAAAAAAAATTAATTAATTAATTAATAATTATTATAAATTAATTATTAATGGGAAGGGGCATTGTTTTTGGTATAATAATAATAATAATAATAATAATAATAATAAAAATAATAATAATAATATAATGCTTCCAACAAACGTTTAGAAAGTTTATAAAAATTTTTTTTTATCTCGGGTTCAGGATGGCACCCAAGAGGGGATGATCGGCTCGAGGTTCGGGACGTAGTGCACCTACACGGAGCCACCGGCCCCCGATTTTGGGCCTCAGATATTGGAGACCCTGCAGCAGCTGATAGGTGTCGTACAGGAGCGCCTTCCACCACCGCAGGTGCCGAGAGAGGAGGACATTCAGTTAGGAGATGAGGAGTTGATTGGTGAGGACGCACATCCAGAGCCACCTGAGCACGACATTCCGAGACGAGAGAGGTCACGCAGCCCTTCCATCCTTGGCGAGAGGGTGGCCTCATTTCGTCACAGCCGATCACACAGCTTCGAGGGACCTTTTGGAGATATGCGACCCCTCTCACCTGTTAGACCACATCGTCAGGATCGAGACACAGGCAGTGTGATTCGAGACCTTCTTCGCCTCGCAACCGCCTACGCACATCGGTTCGACAGATGGCTTTGGGGCGGAGTCCCGGCTCCTTAGCTTGATAGCTGCTTTGGTTTGCACTCTCATGAGAGCAATGTCAAAGCTGGAGTTCGCCATACACCTCCTCCGAGACGCAGCAAGCAGTGTTTGGTGGAGGAATGAGGCGGAAGCTCCATTTCGACTCGAGATACGTGATGACATGGGAGTTGTTCGAGGAGAGATTCAGTGGCCCAGATATGTCGAGCATTTTTGTGTAAGAGGATCGATGAGTTTCACGACTTATGACATGGTGGTTCTCGCTCGGTGGCGCAAGATGAGAGCAGGTTCTGGATCTCTGCAAAGATGTAGACTACCCGCAAGATGAGAAATTACAGTAAACAGTTCATTCGGGGCCCGAATGCAGATATATAGCAGAGTCGTTAGGATGTTATCTCCTCCCACGCTCGAGAAGGCCGTTGAGAAGGCCTACTTGGCTGAGGAGAATAGGACCAAGGCTCGGGAGCACAGAGAAAGAAACAAGAGCAAGTTCCAGGACAGATTCAGGCATTCCAGAGTCAGAGAGCACGGGGAGCAGTACCACCCCTTAGAGGAGGATTCTGGTCTTCTCCAACAGCATCGAGAGCTCCTCCACACCCATCACAGCAGACACAGCACCAGGGACACCAGCATCAGAGGGGTAGACAGACTCAGAGTTTTCAGTGAGGTGGGTCTAGAGGTGGTTTTGGTGGGTCTAGAGACAGGAGGCCAGGTACTCATCACTCACAGCCAGCCCACTCGCAGCAGTCTACTAGGGTTGGACCGGCAGGTTCAGTTCGCCAGAGCACAGGAGGGACCCCATCTCAGAGGGGTACATGAGGATGTTTTATTTGTGGGGCTCAGATCATTATGTGTGTATGTGTCCGCACAAGCCCACTACTATGGATATGCAGAGAGCTCCTAGATCCGAGCAGATGGTGGGTGACGTGGGACGCGCCCATCATGTGTATGCAGTGGTTGACAACCGCCAGCCGAGCATCGTGCCAAATCATTGAGACGACAGTACTATCGGGGTATTTTTGTCTCAAGATTTTTGATTCAGTGCTTTGATTCCTTTATATCACCTTCTATATAGTGGACCAGTGTGGGCTAGTGGTGGCTAGGCAACCAGATAGTTGGCAGGATGAGTTGGCCTCTGGGGCTAAACTCACCGTGGACTCGTATGTGGAGAGTTGTGTACTTGATTTGGGAGTCTTCTCCACTACGCTTGACCTCCGAGTTATTCCTTTAGGATCCTATCGTGTAGTGTTGGGTATGGATTGGCTCGAGGCTCATCGAGCCAAGGTGGATGTAGAGAGAAGGTCATTGAGTGTCGGGATGATTTGGGTAGTGCATTGTGATTTCAGTGGATGTAGAGACCCATTTCTGCGTATGATCTTGGCTAAGCAACTCAAGCGGAGCATGCGTAAAGGTTGTGCAGCTTGTTTGCTATCACTATCGTGATCGCTCTGGACAAGACTCCAGAGCATTCACCCTTGATGATCACGTAGTTTTGAGGGAGTATGCAGATGTGTTTCTGAGGGAGCTTCCAAAGTTTACCACCCAAGTAGGGAGGTGGATTTCACCATTGACTTAGTGCCCGGATCTCCGCACTAGTTTCTAGGGCACCCTATCGGATGACGACTTCGTGAGCTTCATAAGCTCAAGATTCAGTTAGAGGAGTTGTTAGAGAAGGGTCTCATTCACCCTAGTGTATCTCCTCGGGGAGCGCCTACCATATTTGTGAAGAAGAAGGATGGTTCTCTCAAAGCTTTGTGTAGATTTCAGATACTCAACAAAGTCACAATAAAGAACCGTTATCCACTCCCTAGGATTGATGACTTGTTTGATCAGATGCGGGGAGCTAGAGTGTTCTCCAAAATCGATCTCAAGTCGTGGTATCATCGCTTGCGCATTTCAGATGCAGACATTCATAAGATACAATTTCGCACACACGTTACATGCATTATGAGTTCACAAAGTGGTTCCATTTGGTTTGACCAATGCCCCACTGCCTTCATGAGCCTCATGAATGGAGTATTCAGACATTTCTGGATCGCTTTGTTTTAGTGTTCCTTGATGACATATTGATTTATTCTCGCTCCGAGGAGGAACATGAGGAGCATTTGAGGCAGTGTACTTCAGGTTTTGAGAGAGCAGAAGTTGTATGGGAACTTGGAAAATGTAGCTTCTTTTCGCAAAGAGATTCAAGATTGGGTCATATCATATCAAAGTGAGGGTATCTCCGTAGATCCCTCTAAGATTCAAGCTATCTTGGATTGGCCAAAGACCACATCACCACCGAGGTGAGGAGCTTCATGGGTTTAGCAGGTATTACCGCAGGTTTGTGCAGACTTTTCTAGGATTGCTCACCCTATTACTTCTCTTCGAGGAAAGGGAAGAAGTTTGATTGGTCAAAAATGTGAGCAGCCTTTCAGCTTGCTTAAGGAAAGGTTAACCATGGTGCCCATCTTAGCAGTAGCCTGCACTTAACAGAGGATTTTGTTGTTTGCACCGATGCATCACTAGAGGGTTTGGGAGCAGTTCTTATGCAGAGCGTCGGGTTATTGCTTTTGAGTCTCGTAAGCTCAAGGACTACGAGCTTAACTATCCTACTCATGACTTAGAGCTTCATAGCAGATTGTTCATGCACTTGTGTGTTGGCGACATTTCCTTTTGGGTAGACCTTTCATCTTGAGGATAGATCATTATAGCTTACAGCATATCTTCTCTCAGCCGAACCTCAACGCTCACAACGGCGTTGGATGGAGTTCCTATGTGAGTATGACATGGAGGTGCAGTATATCAAGGGAAAGGAAAATGTTGTTGCAGATGCACTTAGTAGACGACGGCATGTGCTTGCTTCTTTGACACTGCAGTCAGATTTGAGAGGCAGGATACTTGAGCATCTTCCAGAGGACAGGTTTTATGAGGGTGCTAGGATGTTGGATTCTCAGGGTTCTTTTGAGGGTAGATATTCAGGATGCATGTTAGAGTCAGATGGTTTGCTTCGGTTCCATAGGCACATTTATGTGCCTAAGGCAGGTGATCTGCGTAGTTTCATCCTTACTGAGGCTCATCGAGCCCCATACGCAAAGCACATCCAGGAGTGAAGAAGATGCATGCCGATTTGAGAGAGTTATATTATTGGCCGGGTCTTCGTCGAGACATAGCAGATTTTGTAGCACATTGTCTTGAGTGTCAGAGAGTCAAGGCAGAGCATTCTCATCCCGCAGGACTCTTATACCCTCATGACATTCCCGAGTGGAAATGGGATGTGATCTCCATGGATTTCATAGTAGGACTTCCTATGTCCTCTTATCGTCATGATGCCATTATGGTCACTGTGGATAAGTTGACCAAGGTTGCACATTTCTCGCCAACCAAGGTCACCTATAATGCACAGGCCATCGCCAAAGTGTTCATGGAGGATATTATCAGATTGCATGGGATTTCAAGATGATCATCAATGACAGAGACACCATCTACACATCAGTTTTCTGGACTTCTTTTCAGGAGGCCTTGGGTACACAGATTAATTTTAGTTCAGCATATCATCCAGAGACAGATGGGCAGACAGAGAGGGTTAATCAGGTGTTAGAGGACATGTTGAGGATGTATGTGATGGACCAGCAGAAGAAGTGGGAAGACTATTTGCATTTAGTTGAGTTTTCCTACAATAACAGTTATCATAGCTCCATTGGCATGGCTCCCTATCAGGCTTTGTATGGACGACCTTGCAGGACACCTTTGAGTTGGGATAGACTAGATGACAGGATTATTTTGGGGCTAGCTTATCTTCGTGGATTTAGAGCAAAGAAGGTTGTTTCGATTCGGCAAAGCGTCTTGAGCAAAGCTAGAGCACGCCGTAAGGCGATGCGCAGACACCAAGAGGATCGATCGTCACTTCTCAGTGGGTGACAAAGTCTTCTTGAGGGTTCGTCCTCATAAGAGTCCGATCCATTATGGAAAGGGTTCTAAGCTATCACCTTGTTTTGTGGGGCCTTTTGATATTCTTGAGGTCATCGGTCCAGTTTCCTATCGCCTAGCTTTGCCACCATGCCTTTCACGGGCCCACGACGTTTTTCATGTTTCTGTACTACGTAGATATGTACCAGATGTTTCTCATGTTTTGGATTGGTCGGCATTACAGGTAGAGGATGGAGGGTAGTGGAGATTGGAGCCCGTACGCATACTGGAGCACCGGAGGTTGGCCCTTCGGGGTCGAGATTTGGACCAGGTTAGAGTGCAGTGGGACCGATATGACGAGTCATCAGCTACCTGGGAGGATGCTACACCACTGAGGGCTAGATATCCCTATCTCTTCCAATGACTTCCAGGAGGAAGTCTAATTCTAGGAGAGGGGGATGTAGTGCCCACATTTTTATAGCTCCAGTTATCTGTTGGTTCCTTTATTCCTAGACATGTTTTGATTGAGACTCTGATAGACTTTGGACATTTTAGTATGATATTTTATCCTCATGGACATTATGGCATTTTGGGCGTAGCGCCAATTGGACTAGATTCGTATACTGATATATTTCTTATGATGTTGATGACACTAACAGGGTTATATGATAGAATTATTGGTTAGATGTTAGTCTCTTGTGGTTGATTTGATTAATGATATAGTGTTTTGGATTTAATGATGGTAATTTTCATGCTAACCTAAGTGTATGTCGTTGCAATTTTATTTATGATTCATGGCCAACTATGTGGATAATTGTATGTATTACACTATCAATTGTAAATTATGTTCGGACATTATAAGTTTGATTAACATTGTGATGTATAGATGATGTTATTATATTGGACAGATGCGGTGAATGTGTGCAATGAGTGTGCAGGTGATAGGTATAGGAGAGCATGGGTTTCAGGGCAGCTACGCAATTGTGCACAAGTGGCCCACGGGCTGAGTCCTAACCATGCTAAATGTTTGAGGCCTTAGATTAGATGTATTTAATTGGGCACCATGGGTGAACCCCTCAATTGTAATGTATTATTGTTTTGTAAAATTAATTTTGTTTAGGGTGTGTTTTATTAAGTAAACTAGCTTAGGGGTTTAATGATCTTATCTTAAGTTAAGTGTTGGTTTTGGGAAGTGTGTGTGTGTTGGTAGAAGGGATTGGGGACCACATGTGAACCTTGGGTGGACCCCACACCCTCTACCCTTGTGCCCAAGCATGCCAAACCCGAAATTGGGTTATTTTGGGTATTTTTAGGGACCCTTTTTAGTGTGGGGTTCCTTAGCATGAAAATGGGCCCTGGACCCTACCTAATAGGTAGGGGGCCTATTTCAAGGTTTTGGAGGAGTTTCCTCCCATTTTTCCTCTTTAGTCACCATCCATGTAAGATGGTTGGGTTGTGTGAAATTGTTAAAAGTTGCTCCACTTTGTTTTATTTTAGTTTTTAGTATTTTGGGTGAAAAGGGATAAAAGGTGAGTTTACTCTTACTTATTTTGTTTTTGGAATCTTTGACTCTTGAGAGGAGAGGGGGTGACACTTGTCACTTTCCCATTGGTGAGGAAACTTTTGAGCTCCTCTTCTTATTCTTCCTCATGTGGAAGGAATGGGTCTTCTTGGTTCATTTTTTTGGGAGCACTTGGAGAATTTTGGGAGCTTGGAGGGAGCTTGGACAAAGGGGAAAAGCTTAGAGTTTTGGAAAGCATATTAGAGGTAGGGTTCTTAACCTTTTTCCTTCTTAGTTTTGTTTATCTTGTAAACTATGCTTGATCAATAAAATAGTGTGTGAAATGATGTATGGTGAATGTGGTTGTTTGCTTGTTCTTGTTATTTTTTTGTTTTCTCTCCACCATCATTTGGAATGATGGTTTTTGGAGAATGTAGGGGAAGAGAGAGGGATTTCCCTCTCAAACCTCATGGTTGTAGGTCAAGCCATGAAGGTCCCTTCTCATCCCCTCATATGGTTTGAGGTGGGAGAAAGGTTCATATGGCTTGAACCTTTCCCCATTCTTGGTGAGGAAACCCTTTTGGGTTTGAAAATCCTCCCAAGAAGGATTTCTATAGCATAAGGAGGAATAAGGAGGATGTATGATTAGGAGGTATAAGGAGTTTTATATATATGTATTTATTGGTGCTCCTATGGTTGGACACCTTGATTTGGGCATCCTTCTTCCTCTCTTCCCCCTTGTGAGGTTGACATTGTTATCCTCATGTTGTTGTTTTCATGTGTAGTAAGTGGTTAAATGGTCTTATGTTTTCTTGTTGTGTGTAAATCCCCATTATACTTGTGCACATTGTGGAAGCTAGTTCCTCTCTCCCATGGGCTTGGGGGAGGCTAGCATGACTTCCAACCATGGAAAGGCATGTGATGATGCCTATTGGTTGGGTGGTAAACAAGCCATGTTCTCTTGGAGTTTGGAGCTCAAGTTGGAGATAGTTGGAGTTCCCTATTCATCTTGGTTCTTATTGTATATTTATAAATGTGATTATGTGAAGCTTTCTTTTTCTTGTAAAACATCCACTTTGTATGTGATGTTACTTGTAAACTTAAGCCATAGTGCTTAAGAAAGTTTCCTTCAATAGTGCATGGATCTTGTAAACAAAAAAAAAAAAGGTTGTCTTGAATAGCTATGTAGTTGAACATATTTTTACCAATGTGAACCCTTGCCTTGGAAAAGTAAGCTTGTAAAATAGATATGTTAACATATTTTTACTCTTCATAAAGAAATTCTTGCATAAAGAAACTCTATTTTGGAATAAAAGTTGTATATTGGAAACTTTGTGTTACAAAAGAAATAATGTTTTTGGAATAACTCTCTTGTAGAAATCTGCAATAGTTATTTATTTGTGCATTACATATAAAATAAAAAAAAAATTAGTGTGCTTGCATTTTCAAAAAAAAAAAAATGGCATTACACATTCACCCATCTCGCCGATTCCCTCCTTATGCATTTCTCCATCAACATAGGCTCTAAGATTTCTTACCCTCAACCAACACAACTTAAGCAAGGATCTAATGAACAATTCACTAACTACATTTTATGGTATAAGAATAATCTCGCTAAAATGACAAACGCACTTTCTAATGCTGAGTTGCAGGATCTATTTTCTAGAGTCTTTTACTGCCCCTCCAAGAAAGTGTTCTCTTTTAGGCCTCTCCTTCATTTGATCAAATTTTTCATACTCTTAAGCTTTGTGAGTCTAAAATTTTATCCATCGGCAAGCTTAAATATCAGAAAAAACTCCATCCTCCACTCATTTTCAAAATAAAGAACCATTCAAACCATCTACATCCAAGCCAGTTGACGCTAAAATCACAATTAACACAATTACTCCCTCTAAATAATTTCATTCACAACAACCTAGTGACAACAACCTAGGTGTATAACCACCTGAGTTGAGGGTCAATTTACTAGAATTCCTATATAATTCCATACAAAATATGGAAGAAAAATTTAATAGTACTTTAGATAACATGGCTTAATCAATTTAATTTGTAAACATAATTTTGTAAAATTATAGAATGGAGAAGAAACGTGGAAGAGGTATGTAAAAATGCAAGACATAATAATCTAGAGTAAAAAAATTCACGAAAAAAACCAAATAGCCAACCATTATTACTCCTCCCTGAATGGAGGAGGATTAATAGTAATAGGTATTTCCCTCACAAGATGACACCTCCTCTTTAAAAATATATAAGATAAGGAGGCTAGTGTTGAAAAGAGATGAATATTTTGAAGAAGAAAGGCTCTTGACAGAGACTCTCTATTCTATGGGAAAAATTTTCACTTTCGCATAAGAATCATTAAAATAATTTCCCATGCATGAAACACTTGAGGTTCAATATTTTACATAGCCTACCACTTCTCCATCAATATAGGAAGATGGAAAATGCTAATCTAAACCCCAACGAGTGGAAAAAGGAAAATCTCCCATGTAGTCAAGCGAAGAAACCTACCATTAGCCACCTCAACAGTAAAGAGATGTCCAAGTTCACTTGGTGAAGAAGATGAACAAATAATTTAGGTAATGGCCCTATTTATAGTTAAGTTTATTTTTAAAGAAACAATAAGGAAATTGAAATACTCAAACAACTCTTAAGTGAAAAGGAAATGAAAATTTTAAACTTGGAATTGAAATTAGAAAATGAAAAGGAGAGGACAAGAAGTCTTGATTGTAATATAGGAGAATTGAAAAGTATAAAATGATAAGTTTCCAGTAAAAGATAACCATGTGATATCTTTAGAATAAAATTTGAAGAAAAATGAGGAAGAACTTAAGTCTATCTCTTATAATTTCTATTTTTTTATTTACACATTTTCAGTAAGAAATTACTAAAGAAAGGGGGAACATATAAAATTTATCAATAGTTGGTCCCGTAAAGAGATGAATGACGAGGAGATCCAAACTGATTTCCCATTTACCATTTTCATCTCCAAGGGAATATTGGTATGGATGTCATGTTGCTATGAATTGAGAAAATTTGATGTCAAGAATAAAGAGTTAGAAGTTGAAGTCAAAGAATTGAAAAAATAAAAGGAAACTCCAGAAGGCAAGCTAACATCAGCTTTCCAAATAGGTTATAATTTTCTCTCCTGTAGAATACCATATAACTTATATGCTATGTTCCTCAAGAAACATTGTCTCAAATAAAAACTTTCAAGGCTCAAGAATAATATTCCACATGATATTGAATAGCCCAAATAATTCATGATGGTATATACATTCAACAATACCGAATTGAAAATTTTATTGTGTGAATTATATGGTCACATATATTTACTTGGTAAATGATGTAAAATTCCTAATAATGAACTCGAGCATTTACTATATGTATAGGTAGAAAAATGACATGTAGATGGTATTTGGTTTGTTCCACCCAAAGACCTTATGTTAAATTGTGTACATCTGGTTAAAATATTGGCTATACCTTATATACCTAATAACAATTTCCATTAGCAAGTGTTCAATCTAGTGAAAAATATATTTCCAATTTCATCCAATAGAAGACCAATTTCTCGGATGATTTACAACCCATATTGTGACATGGGGTAGATGAAATATAATTAGGCTCAAAGGGGAGATATGTGGCCATTTTTTTTTGAACAATAATTACGTAGGAGAGAATTTTAGATGAACCTAGTCAAATAATTTTGTGATGACATAAGAAGATAAATTGTGACATTTTGAATCTAGTTTCTAAATATGTATTTTTGCATTACCAAAATGAAATAATCATTTTTAATTTAGTCATTTGTAATTTTTGTGAAAACATAAGAAAAATGCATGTGTACGAACACACTTTTTGGAGAAAACGAATGAATTTTTAAATGAAATTTCATACAAGGATTCAAAAAATGTTGAAGATTGTTGAGAATATTTTTCAAATTAATATAATAATAAATGATTTTATAAGTCAAGAAAGTAGGAAAAATGAAAACGCAAGTGTACAAACACAAATTTTTGAGCTTAACTTCATATATTTATTTTTTTAAAACATTAACCAACAATGAGTAGATTGTTGAGATATAAGTTTGTAATCCATTTGTTAATTGTCAAAAAGTTATTAAACTATTTGTAATGTTAATGAATCGACCATAATGAGTAATATTATGTAGAAATTAAGTAGTAATTGAATCTAATAATTTAATTTAAAAATTATATTTTCTAAAACTTGATTCTCTCCTCTACAAACCCATATAATTGGTTTTAAAATACACAAAGATGTTGAATATTTTGTGCATACGAAGGCGGAAAAAATTAAAATCCTAAAAAATCCTTCTTAGATGATGAAATTAAGGTCCAAACTTGAGGTTTATATTCCCTAGCCAAACTCCATGGCTATTTAGGAGAGAAAGACATTTTTTTGAAAAAATACATAGGCGTATGCCCTTTGTAAATGGTAATTGTATTAATTTTTTTCCATTCAGCCACTTTTTGTAACTACATCTAAAAAGGGTATGCATACCTTTGTAAAGAGTGTACACCCTTTTAGAATTATCAAAATCATAAAATTCATAAACTTCATATTTCCTTTAGCATTTTCAATGCAAATTTTTCACTTTACGGAGTTACGAACTAGCTCTACACATCATATACATCTAAATTATCCAATTTATCTTGTTTTAAACTTCAAAATCGATCTTTTTGTTATAATTTTGATTCTCATTTAGTTACAAATCATAAAAATTGACCGTGGGGTGTAATAGTCACTTTGTTGGTGTGTGGGATCCTATGTGTCCTCCACTCACATATGGAGGGTCATCTCACATGGGTCAGAGTTTAGGGTTAGGTTTAGGGATTGCTTGTGTGTCATGTAGTAGGGTTACTCAACACCCTATATGTATCCCTTTATTTGACATTTATGAGTATGCCAAGACACTCGCTGTCTTTCTCTATGTGCAAGCTTTGTTCTATTATGCAAGTTCTTCCATTGATTGATTGATTCCTCCTTGTGATTATGCTGGAGCTATTATGTTTCCTTTGGAGTGAAACTTCATCGTGGTGCACGATTTTGATATGATTCTTGCAAAATCTTTCATGGTATTAGAGCTGAGATCGGGTAAATGTGCATTCGTCATTTGAGTTGTGATTACTCTTGGTTTCATTTTTTCTCCTCGTGCAAGTTTATCGATCATTAGACTCTAGAAATTTATTGCTAATGTTCTTAACAAGTTGTTCTTAGAAAGTTTTCCGTTTTCTATGTTCTTCGTGTATGTGCAGATCTCCTTGAGTTTTGGGGGTTTACAGCTACATTTAGCTAGCTACAACTAAATCTAGCAGATTAGCTAAAAGCAGAGGTCATTTCTCTTCTGGTTTTTTAGTCTTTTTTATTAGAAGTGATTTTTTAGATTTCTAGCTGTTTTTGGTATGTTCTGTGTTTGCATGCCACCAGGCTCGATTTGTTGCTCGCTTGAATTGCATCGACCGTGACTCAACATGTTTTTCTTCGTGTTTCTTGGTGGATCTTTGACATGCATCGGTCTCCGGGATCTCTACATTTGGTCGGACAGTCTTCGACCTCTCCGGCTCTCTGTTTGTGGTTTCTTCTACCGATTGTGTCTTTGCTCCTTCTTCTCTGCATTTCCGTGAGTTTCTACCAACATGTGGCTGGCTTGTGTTCTATCTCAACCGAGCTCCTTTCTCATGCTCAAACCTGCGGTGTCATGATGTTTGTTGTTTACTAGCTAAATCCTCTGGTTTCTGTGTTTCTGTTAGTTTTTTTGTTTGTTGCGCGGCTCTCTCCGGCCGAATGGTATCCTTTGGTTCTCTCTGCCCTCCTCATGGTCTACGAGGTTGTGAGTTTCCTTCACCTGTGAGCTCCTCCCTAAGCTCTCCACCTGCTCCCAATGGTTACCACCTCCACAAAGAACACCGAATGCAGACTCCACAACACTCGATTATTACTCGACTTTCCCTCCACGATCGCACTCCAACTCGGCTTTTTGGTAAGTTTATTAAATTTCATTTCGGTGGGTGCCTTTTTTAAATAACGGTAAGATTTTTAAAATCTATTTCTATTAATAGATATTAATAGAAATTAGTCTCATTTAAATTTAATAGATCTTAATAGATCTTAGTTAGTTTCCTTTAATAGATCTTAACCAAAAATTTTAAGTTGTAAGTGGGAAATAGTATAAATTTGATTTATTTTAAAAAGGAAAGTATTTAAATATTTAATTAGGATTTAATTTTAATTAGATCTTAATTAGTGTTTCTCTATTAATCATAATTAATTATATTTAATTATATTAAATCTAGTTTTATTAATTACGAATCTCATTTACGATTAGATAACCTAATTTAAATCCTCCTTTAAATTAACATTAATTATCATTTTCTTAACTCCCTTAAATTTAAAATTAACTAAATTAGGCGTTTCAAAACGATAATTTTTTAAGTGTTATTGTCAATTTTTTACTAATCATGTGCTCAAGTGTGCAGTAACACTCCGAGCTCCTATTTGTCTTCCAGCGTGCTTTTAGGCATTCTGAAGATCTCTCGGACTCATCTTGAGTTTGTTTAAAACATTGTATTTTACCCTTATTATTGCTTGCGACTAGTGAGCACATCCGCCATAGTTTGCAGCAAGGGGTATCCTTTGCAACGTGAGACACTTTTTCTCACAACCAAGATATGATTTTGCCTCCTTCCTAGTTTTTGTAATTTTTGCTTGTATACGGTGTCACTGTTTTGCACTCCACGAAACACGATTGTGGTCTCCTCTCTTGTGCATTATTACGATGATTGCAAGGAAAGTTACGAAGTGTTTCAAGATGCATGCTAAAACCTGATTGTATTTAAGACACTAAACTATAAAGTGTCAAAAGCGGGGGTTATTATATTGTCCGGGTGGTTGTGATTCTTGTGTTTCTTTTCTGCATTCTTTCTCTCTCTTCACTATGGATGCACTTTCAATTCCTTTGCTTACGCCATTCAACTTCTTTGAATGGAGATCGAAAATGATTATGAAACTAAGGGGTAAAGGGTTATTCCACATCACCATGGGAACTGAGACTGAACTAGATGACGACCCTGAAAAATCTAAGTGGTTAAACCGTAGTGATGAAGCTTTAGGTCTTCTTTGCATGTTTGTTTCTCTTGACTTGCTCTTCCACATTGAATCGTCTGAAACACCTAATTATGCGTGGAAAATGTTAGATGGAATGTTTGGATAATAAGATGACATGAGAGTGCATGAGTTGGAAAACAAACTACTAGGGTTAAATCCTAGTGATTTTAAAAACCTCAAAGTATTCTTCTCTAATTTTGTCCACACTAGATTGTTGTTAAAGGAATTTCAAGTAGAGAAGAAAGATTCTCAACAGATCTTGTCGATTCTATCTAAGTTAGGTCCTGAATATTTTGTCTTTGTGTCAACTTTTTACACTTCAAAATCTTCCTTGGGGAAGGATTGGAATATGCCCTCCTTTGACTGTTTTTCATCCAAAATCATTCAAGAATAGGAAAAACTCATTCAAATGGGGTCTCTCAAGTCCAAGTTTCTTGCCCTTATAATGAGTACTAGTAAGGTAAAGAATATTGAAAAGAAGAAAGAAAGAAAGGATCAACCTAAGAAGGAAACCAAGACCAATAATAAATTTAACACAAACGCTATGACTTCTGAGCCTAGAGCACGTAAAGACAAGTATTTGTGTTCCTATTGCAAGAAACCGGTCATAAAGAGTATATGTGTATGATAAAAAATTGATCACCTTACTCATTTACTTGAGAAAATCAAATAGGTGTTCCGAGTCTATCAAACAAAATGCTCAAGGTCGAGTCTTCTATTGCAAAAGGCTCTAAATCTAATAAGAAGAAAGGAAAATCCCTTGTAGCCAAATTCGCTCCTTCATCGATGTGGAATATACATTCCAGTGTCTCGCACAACATGGCTTCTTCACATGTTGAGTTATCCAACATCGAGCCTTGTGGTATGTCCCAAATCACAATGGGTAATGACACGAAAATTTTAGTTTCCGGTAGTGGATCGGTAGAGATGGATGGGGGAACATTCAACCAAGTGTTGAGTGTACTGATCTCTCTACCAATCTCCTATTGGTTTACCAAATTACTCACCTTGGTGAAGGAATGTGAGTGAAATTTGGTCCTAACTCGGTGATTATTCATGAAATTAATGATGAAACTACAATGGCTGAGGGAAAGGTGGATCACCATTCACAGTTGTATACCTTTTCCCACTTTACTTCTGATTCTACACCCACTTCCTTGCTCACTCATGCAAATGAGGTTAGTAAGCTATGGCATGAGTGTTTCAGACATCTAAATTATCGTTACCTTGAACAATTCAGCCAAAACGAAATGGTCAATGAGTTACCCCATGTTAAGTTTTCTAAGGGTCTTTGTGAGGGTTGTACCCTTAGAAAGCATCTTGAAAATAACTTTGACAAATGAAAATCCTAGAGAGCTACTCGTCCTTTCAATCTTGTTCATAGCTATATTTCTTGTCCATTTCCATCTCCTTCGTTTAATAGATCTCTTTATGTGCTGACCTTCATTGATGACTATTCGTGATATACTTGGGTATATTTTCTTAAGATTAAGTCTGAAGTCTTTGAACATTTTTAGGACTTTAAGGCTCTTCGAGAAACAGTGAATAGTCTTTTAAGGTTTTTCGAACCAATAATGGAGGTGAATATGTAAACAATAGGTTCATGGATTTCTTTAATTTGAATGGATCTCCTTGCAACATACAATTACTTATAGCCCTTCGCAGAATGTAGTCACAGAAAGAAAGAACCATACTCTTAAGGAGATGGTCACTTGTATGATTCATTTGAAGTCTCTTCCTCCATAGTATTGGGATGAAGTAGTGAATTGTGATAATTACATTCAGAACCATGTTCCACATAAGGCGTAAGAGGGTAACACCCTTTAAAGCTTGGTTTGGATGAAATCCTAATGTTGAGCACTTTCAAGTCTTCAGATCCAAGGCTATGACTTAAATTCCCAAGAAGAAACGCAAGGCATTGGAACCACAATCCAAACCTTGTATCTTTGTAGGGTATCTTGATGGCGTGAAGGGATATCAATTGTTGAATCCTACTTCTCATGAGCTTTATATTGAGATAATTTTTAAGTTCGATGAGTCTTCTTTGACTTCTACTTATCTACCTATTGAGGTTCCTCAGCTTGCTGATTGATTCGATTCATCATATGATGATGTTGTTGAGTGTGTTCCTCTTCCTAATCCTCCCAATCATTAGACCCTTGAGTCTTTTGATTCTAATAGTAGTGATGACAAGAAATATGTCCCTTATCACTCGAGTGATGAATCTTCAGACTCAGAGCTTGATCCTCCTGGTCCTCTTTGAGCTAGGAAATATTTGCAAAGTCTTTGGAGATTTAATTAGAGATACTTCGGATATGAGACGTACTCACTCATTTTTTTTTGGACCTCACTCTTTCTTCACCTCTACTTCTGATCCACAGTCTTTCTAGGAGGCTTCTAGTATTCCCAAGTGGGATTCTACCATGGATGAGGAGTATTCCTCTCCCATAAAGAATGGTACTTGGGGTCTCACCCTCTTACGAAAGGAAGAAAAATCGTTCGATGTAAGTGGATGTTCCGAACAAAGTATGGAGTAAATGGAGATGTCAAAAATTTTAAATCACGATTAGTAGCTAAGGGTTTCTCCTAGATAGCTGGGGTTGATTATACTGAAACCTTTTCTCCGGTTGTGAAGATGACTTCTATTCGACTGACCCTTGCCATTGCCATAGAAAATAGATGGAAATTCCATCAAATGGATGTTAAGAGTGCCTTCCTTCATGGTGACCTAGAGGAAGAGATCTACATGGAACAACCTCTGGGTTATGTCCATGATCCCTCCCTCGTTTGTAAGTTAAAGAAGTATCTTTATGGCCTTAAACAAGCCCCTTGGGCTTGGTATGCCAAGATGGAATCCTTTTTACATACATCAGGATTTACTAGGTGTCATTCTGATCCAAACTTTTATATTCTATGGCAAGATGACTCCATACTCATTCTTGTTCTCTATGTTGATGACTTGTTGATCACAAGAAAATCTTCCTCTATCATTGATTCTGTGAAGATCTCCTTGGCTAATAGTTTTTCCATGATTGACTTAGGTATGCTTCATTACTTTCTTGGGATCTTGTTTTCACAATCTGACTCGTGAATTTTGATTTCATATCCTAAGTATGCTCTTGACTTACTTGTTCATTTTCAGATGTCCAATTACAAGACTTCTCCTACTCCTTTTCTTTTTGGGGTTAAGTTAGTTTCTGATTGCTCTACTCCCTTGGTTGATGGTACCCTTTATCGACAGTTGGTGGGTAGCTTGATTTAATTGACTCACACT
This sequence comes from Taxus wallichiana var. yunnanensis, assembly GCA_018340775.1. Taxonomy (NCBI): domain Eukaryota; kingdom Viridiplantae; phylum Streptophyta; class Pinopsida; order Cupressales; family Taxaceae; genus Taxus; species Taxus wallichiana. Next base: position 818,927,256 of record CM031234.1, on the reverse strand, counting down.
TGATCGGATTTATCTTATGCTATTGGTATCATGTCTAGATTCATACAAGAGCCACATGAGATGCATTGGAAAACAACTAAGCAGATCATTCATTATGTTTGTGGAACCTATATTGATGGAATTCACTATTATGGAGGGGTGGATATTGACTTGATTGGGTACACAGATTCTGATTGTGTCGGTGACTTAGATCATCAGAAATCTACCTCTGGCTATAGTTTCTCTCTTAGTTCGGGTCCTATTAGTTGGTCTAGCAAGAAGCAGAATGCAATTGTGATATCTTCTACAGAGGTAGAATACAGAGGAGTAGTTAATGCTGCCACAGAGGTTGTTTGGCTATAGGGTATTCTGATAGAGTTTGGCATCCATGTTTGATGGCCTACCATTATCTATTGTGATAACACGAGCACTATCTCAATTTGTAGAAATCCATTTCAGCATCAGTGAATGAAGAAAATTGAGATCCATACGCACTTCATACGAGAGCTTATTCATGATGGTATCATCAACATTCGAGACAAATTATCAGATTTCAAATATATTCACCAAGCCCTTCACTGAAGTGAATTTTCTTCACTTGTGGTATCTTCTTGGGGTGAGGTCTTATGTAGCTACTCATCTTCATCGGGCTGTATAGTCCTTCTATTCTTCTTCTTCTTCTAGGAAGATGTTGTTTGTACATGGGCACCTTATTAGGCCTTTAGTTGTTGGGCCCCATTGACACATCTTTCTAAGTTTTTTAGGAGTGTCTTCTTGTTCTATCTGACTCATCATAGTTGCTACCCCAGCTTCGATGAAGGGGGTGTTGGTGTGTGGGATCCTATGTGTCCTCCACTCACATATGGAGGGTCATCTCACATGGGTTAGCTTTAGGGTTAGGTTTAGGGGTTTCTTGTGTGTCATGCACTAGGGTTACTCAGTACCCTATATATATCCCTTCATTTGAAAATTATGAGTATGCCAAGACACTCTGCTGTCTTTCTCTATGTGCAAACTTTGTTCTGTTATGCAAGTTATTCCATTTATTGATCGATTCCTCCTTGTGATTATGTTGGAGCTATTACGTTTCCTTTGGAGTGTAACTTCATCGTGGTGCACAGTTTTTGATACGATTCTTGCAAACTCTTTGAGTCACCAACAAAGATGAATTAAAGAGAAAAAAATGAAGAACTTGAAGTTCAAATAGAAAGACAATGATAAATAAATAGACAAATACTTAGGAGAGAAAATGAAAAAAGGTTCTAATGAAGATAAAGGTACTTATTCTATAATAAATAATGTTTCTATTAAGAATAACATGTCTAATTCAATAGAATTAAATTTAGAAACATCTTCAAGTGAGAGTAGAGAATAAAATATATTGCCAAATGATGAAATTGAATATGTAGGACATGGTAATGAATTTATAATGAATGATGAAACACATGGAGAAACACAATGTAATGAAACATTTATCCCTAATGAAGTATTGGAGCATGATGATATAATGAATTTTCATGATGATCATATGATGACTCTAGTTAAACCCATTCCAAATGAAGAATAATTTACTATCCTTGTAGAGTTAGATGTTGAATTAGACACACCCCCTCCGATGGTTTAAGAAAGAACACCAAAATATATAATAAATTATTTATCACCTAAGCCCATCCCTCCATTTAAGATAATTTAAAGATCACCAAGATATTTTATTGAAATAAATCAGAAGATATTAGATCCCATGGAAGGTAAAACGTCGAAATGTATAGCTAGACATCATGTTATAATAAAGTATGGAACTATGCATTTGAAAATAAGACACATACAAATGATGTTAATTATTTGTTGAAATTATGAAAAAGGCATGTGACACATACTTACTGTATACTATCAAATTTGGTAATTTACTTTTTGAAATTGATGGTTTTCACAATGCACTATTGCTAAGATAAACACATTCTTTCTACCCATTCTTATTACATCATGAGGTCTCTTGTATAGCTTAATTAGTCATACAAACTGAAATGTTGAAATATTTTGAGGGTCCAATGAATAAAATCCAATTGACATGATGCAAACTCTAGTTTTAATGTTTTTCATTCCTTGATAAAACCATGTTGGGTTAGAAGATTCTATCCAGTCCTAGCCAAAGTGTATGGTTTTATAAAAAAATCCTCCACATTTTCTTTTAGTTTCACATTATTTTTGGGTCTTTTACTCCCTTTGGGTTGGCCTTTCTTTGATAATTTACCTTTGGAACCCTATATAAGCAAGTATAGACTCTCTCATTTACACACCTAGAAATCATATGACACTACATTGATACATTCACTTCATACACTTCCAAAAGGAACCTAAGGATATCTAAATATCACCAAATATTATTCAAAATCATTAGGGTAGCGATCAATATAGGTCTGAAACATCATACCAAGTCAAGACGCCAAGTTATCTCATTTCGAAACACTTAAACATCCATTTTCCAAGAATTTAAGTAAGATCCAAATCAAGTCAAGAATTTCTAAAGAATCTCAAATTTCTAAACCATACTTTCATTCATTTAGATATCACATGCTATGTGGAGAATGATGTGTGGTTTGAGGTCTCTTTAGAGTAGTTTTAATGTCGGTGGTGCACAAGGGTGCCCATAAACCAATTAATATATTTTTGTAAGGTCTCCCACCCATGGCTAAGTTTTTGAGATCTTATTCAAAATGTATAGAAGGATTCGTATCATGATCAAATTTAGGGTTTGATATCAACATACATTTCAAGCGATTGACACTCCTAGAAATTTATAATTCCATATTATGAGTGGGATAAAATCTGTATAGTTTGTTCAAGATTGTATGGATGATCATGACATACTTGTATAATCCTAACCCAAGCCGAGTTTCAATCATAATTTTAGTGTTGAAGCATTATCGAGTCCAGATCCCCGAGCCCAGATTGTATCCACATTTAAAACTTCTTAGAATGATTTGAAATCAGCTAAGATCACTCATCATCTTGTATTTTCAAACTTGTTGCATATATTGTAGGCATAAATGCATTGTTCTAATATTATATGATTAATGTTGGAAGTTGATTAATCATAATAACACTCTTATATATACCCTTTACATTTTTAGTGTACTTAACTCACGCAATATAGATTCTCAAATCTAAAAGGATGTAAAACAACTTCAGGGTTGAGAATAAACAAATTAGAGGGAAAAAATAATGTAATCATAAAGAATATAAATGAAGCATTTAATTCAATAGGTAAAACTAGTCGAAATAAAGATAGTAATGTTGTAAGACGAATATTAACTGAGTCTATTGTGATTAAGGTAACAAGTACACATCGATTTGTAAGTGAAACAAGTACAACCCTAAAATTGAATAAGAAACCTTTATATAGAGCACTAGGAATAAGAAAATGTTTAGATGATCCTTGATCATAGAGTGTTAGACATCCGGTGGTAGACTGCAAATAAAATACAAGGTATTAGTAGAAGCAACAAGACATTTGATTGAAATTTTTTGGCATGAGAACACAAGGGTATCACCTAATCTTAAATATGTATTAAGAAGAATAAAATGATTAAAAATTTGTGAAACACATCAAAAAAATTTATTAGAAATAACAAAAACATAAATCTATAATAATCTTTAAAATATATAAGGATCAATTGAGGATTAGCCAAATGTCATTTGAGATGTGCAATCCATTTTATGTCAAAATAAACCAAACACACACCACTTGTTGTAAGGTCCGCATTGACTTTTCTATACACTTTTATTTTTTATATTATATATGTTGTAATTTATATATTAAAAACATTATGCAGGAATGTAGGGTACCTTCTCCACCAAAATTCACAAGAGAATTAGTCCCAAGTATTTATGTAAAAGACTCGATCTAGATAGTTTTACTTTCAACAAAAAAATTAGACAAAACATGTAATAGTTGTGGTAACTTTTCATGTTGGAGTGTTAGTCTACATGAGGAAACTACACATGAGTTTGGAAAGTAATTGGTTGATTTTAAGAAGTGTAAATATGTAAAGTATGTATTAAAATATGGATAAAAGTCATCAAGATGCAAGTTAGTTACAACCACGATACTTGTATTTGATTTCATAGTACAATTTAAGAACATTATTTACTAGTATGCAACACACACACACACACACACACACACACACACACACACACACCAATATCAAATTTTGGATGGGAAATTCAGAATATCCAGGATTTGTATACACCTAAAATAATCCCCTCCCATCAATTATCTCTTCATCATATTTCAATCCAATAAAATCCCACATATCCCCTTTGTCATAACTAATTTCCATAATCCATTATCTAATCCACGATAGTTACATTTTTTTAAGGTAAAATTAGGTTATGATAATTTTAATTTAATATTACCTATCATAACCTAATTTTACCTTAAAACCTAATCACATTCTATAACTCTCTATCTCTAGAATCTTTGAAATATTGAATCTTCCATCACCCTCCAATGGATTTTAAATTAATGAAAATCTCTTAAAATATCTATAATATTATAAAGCTTGAATATTTCTAATCCTCCATCAATTTCAACCATTTATTTCAATCATTCATGGATTCATCCTAGCCATTTAATTCTCCAATCTCTAAACAATCAATCTAAGCTTTCAAGGGGATCCACAGTCCACTTTGAAGCAACCAACAAGAAATACTCCTTGAGAAAATCCAAAACTCAAAGGAAGGATCCTTTTCTAGGTAAGTTACAAGTATATCTTTCCTTCCTTTTAGCTTAATCTATGTATTTTCCTAAAGTTATAATGGAGATCCTTTTGGTTTAACACCTATAGTTTTATAGATTTTTCTAACTTTCTTACACATAGGGACAACTTCCCAATTGGGACCATTGTTTCAGTTGTATATTTTTCTAAAAGTATACACTACAACCACAAAATGAGGTTTAATCCCAATACTATAATTAAATTCAAGTTTTTATTTTTGTCAATATTAAATTTAGATATTCATTTGATAGCATATATTATGCTAGAAGTATTTTGCAAAAGTACCATTTTATATTAGTGATGATAGATCACATTCCTAGAGTTCATCCAAGGTTGTTTTGAGATGTTTTACAGGAATTTGAATGCCAAAGATATCATGTTCAATCAACACTATATTTGGTTAGACAATTATTTAGCTTAGTTTAAGAATTCCCTCATGCTCTATTGGTTGAGCGGGATGCATGCGAAGACCGGAGTTCAGCATTTTGGAGTTTCTTTGAGAAATTTGGGCATGGAAAAGGGGAGCATGTGCAAAAAGGGGTTTGAAAAGAGAGGAGTTACAATAAAATAATGGCTAAAAATTAATTGATGTTATAATTATTGTAGATTGGTGTAGTCAAACATTGTCAAGTGGATCAAGAAATATTATCCCATGAGAAGATTATTTTAGTTAGTGAAGGAAGAAAACAAGGCAATGCTTGAAGATTGCAACACATTAATTAGATAAATAAATTTCCACTTATTTTTAAGTGTTGATTATATTTCTTGGACTATTTATACTATGATAATGACATACTTTGGTTCAAATTTTATGGATTTTGATTGGAATGAGTGTTAGTTAAAATAATGGGTTGATGAATGGTGTTACTTAGGCATACGAAGATGGGGAAATCATATCAAAAATTAGGGGATCATGAAATGGCATCATCAAGTGATTTTTATCACATCTCATATATTTTGGAATGAGGTAAAATATTTATAAATAAAAAAGTTTCTTTAAATTTTAGTGATATTTGATTTTTTTTTTTCGTAAATGTACTAAAAATGTGGTAACACTTTGAACACATGGCATGATTTTTAGTTGTTTTAGATGAAGGAGATAATGAGGGAAAATATTACTATCTTTTCGATGTGTAGAGTTAAAAATAAATTAACTACAAGTGTCACATATGGGGAAGACCTAGTTTATCCTATTAGGTATGTACGGTTTGTCACATGAACTTGGCTTCAAATATACCCTCATAAAAATGTACATCAATGGTTTTTTGAAGACTTTGAAACCCATAAGAGGATACTTCAATATTAAATTTAATTTATAGCTACAAGTATTAGGTTGATTAAATTATGTGGAAAAATTTACAACAAATATTTATGGAAAGTTTGTGAAGTCAATCATGAAGTGATGCTTGAAACCCTTAAAGTGAGAGCTGATCCAGAAGGTTTATTGTAATGAATTATTAAGGTTAGTTTCAATTATTGTTAAGTTTTGAACAAGGTTGAATTAACTTAAGTTTATGCTTTGAGAAATATTAATCCTCTCATTGAGAAAGGTTAAAATTAGTCAAAAATTTGTGGAGCATTTGGTTTGGTTTTTTTGTGTGGACTTACATTTACAATTTAGCTTACCCAACATTGAAACCTACTTGGGAGGGGCATGTCTATGCGAAGCAATATCAAACCGATTCTTGAGAGAGGTTATAATACATCAAGAATTATTAAGTGACTTGCCAAGTAGTCGGTTTGATGTTTTTGCGTGGCCTTAAATTCACAAGTTAGTTAACCCAAAACTAAACCCTACCCGAGAAGGTATGTCTATTCTAAACATCTCAAACCTTTCCTTGAGAGAGTTTAGAATACATAGAAAATAGTAAATGAATCACCATTCACCTGGTTTGGTATTTTAGTGTGGACTTATATTCACAAGTTAGATGACCGAGATTGAATCCTACCCGATAAGGGCGTGTCTATACTAAGCAATATCAAACCTCACGTTGAGGGAGGTTAGAATATGTAAAAAAATTTGTAAGTGACTTACCAAGAACCTAGTTTGGTGTTTTGGCATGGAATTACATTCACAAGTTAGTTGACTTGTAATTTAAACCTATCGAGAAGGACATGTATATACCAAGAAATATCACACCTTTCCTTGAGAAAGGTTAGAATATGTAAATAATTAGTAAATAAATTTTCGATTACTGGTTTGGTTTTTTAGCGTGGAATTACATTCACAAGTTAGTTGGCCCAATATTAAATCCTACTTGAGAAGGTTATGTCTATATCAAGACATCTCCAACGTCACTTGGAGAGAGGTTAGAATACGTGAAAAATTACTAAATGAATCACTAAATACTTGGTTTGGTGTTTTGGCATGGACTTACATTCACAAGTTAGCGGACCCAAAATTGAACCCTACTTGAAAAATTTATTTCTTACGCCAAGAAATCTCAAATTTTAGCTTGAGAGAAGTTATAATATGTACAAAATTAATGACTTTCCAAATACACGGTTTGGTGTATTTGCGTGCCACGATTTACATTCGTAAGTTAGTTAATTCTCAATTGAAACCTACCCAAGAAGGGAATGTATATGAAAAAATATCAATACTCACCTTTAGAGAGATTATAATACATATAAAATTAGTAAATGATTGTCTAAACACCCAGTTTGGTGTTTTAACATGGACTTACATTCACAAGTTAGCTAACCCGAGATTAAACCATAATTAGGAAGGGCATGTATATGTTAAGAAATCTCAAAGCTTGCATTGAGAGAGGTTAGAATACATCAAAAATAGTAAATGAATACCCAAACACTCGGTTTGGTGTATTGGTATGGAATTACGTTCATAAATTAGTGACTTGAAATTGAACCTTATTCAAGAAGGGCATGTCTATACAAAGAAATATCATACCTTTCCTTAAGAAAGGTTAGAATATATACAAAATTAGTAATTGACTCTCTAAGCACTCAATTTGGAATTTTTAACATGGACTTACATTTATAAGTTAGTTGACTCACAATTGAATCCTACATGGGAAGGGCATTTCTATGCCAACAATCTCAAACCTCACCTTAAGAGAGGTTAGAATATGAAGAAAATTACTAAGTGAGTTTCCAATCACCTCATGGTACCAAATGGAAAGTTCCCACATGTATGGGTGGGATAGTAGATGTTATCAAAAGTGTCATTTCACTACTAAACTATCTCGAGCCTTCTCGAATACTTTAGTTGGCGACGTCTCTTATGAGCGTGAGATAAAAACTGTCAAAATTTGATGGGATATTTTTGATAAAGTGGGGAATCTCGAGAACCTCTTGTCTAAGTAGGAAACTTAGTGTTGGGCCTATGTAAAAATTCTCCACGGAAAATATTTTAGTGGTTTTTTTGTAAAATCACGAATATTAGTGGTTTTGGAAATTGGAAATTGAGAATTTTTAGTAGTCAACTTCTACCTAGTTCGCCTAAAATTTCAATTGATAGGTCATTTGTATGGGTCATTTTACCTACTATTTACACTAAAAATGAACTTATGCATGTATTTCACCAATGTTTGAATCAAACTATGCTCATATTCACCAAGGTATAATACATATAGTTGAGGTATACTATATATACATAAAATATCCAATCTATCAAGTAAAAATATGTTCATCTCCTTTTTCGTGACTTAGATGACTGTCAAGATATCCGTCCTACACCTCTGCCACCCACTTTCACCCATTTTGCAATTTGTCGTCCTACTTCCCTACTTCTGTCATCCAACCCCTCATATGTCTAACCTCCGCCTCTACTATCCAACTCCTTACCGTCTATTCCCTCACTTGTCCTACCCCCTACCATGCACCCCTTATTGCTCAACCCTTTACTATGAAGGCCTATAACATCCATACTTGTATTTGTATCCATCAGTCACAATAGTCAATATCTGCGACATATCCATGGATTCTGGAAAACAGGGTAAGAAGGATACTGCCAGTTCAAAAAAGAGTAACATGACATTATTTGGCTATTTTGGCCAGTCACAAAAAATGAAATTGGTGTTGGGATCTGTAGAAAATATAGGTATGTACTATCTACTAATTTACAGAATTTTAATCATATATTTTCCTAATTTTTTTTCCTTGTACTCTTGTTTAATAAATTGTACTCTCATTTTTAAAATTGACTCTTTACTCTTTGTACTCTTGTTTATTTAGTTGTATTAATCATATAAATAATTAATACTATATTTCTGTAACACTTATTTATGTAGACATTTCTCAAACACATTCAGAAACTAATGTATTTTGAGATGATCCTATTGATGAAAACATTCAATCCTTTAAATAAAACTATTATAAAAGACACATTGAATTCTCATCCAACACTGTTCATTCATATGAATATTTTACTCCAATATCTATTTCCAGAAAAAGGAGACATGATGATTAGGATATTCCTAATGAGAACAAACTTATAGAAGACCTAGAGGCACAAGTTGAAGAAAGTAATAAAAAATTTGTGAGAAGAAAGAGGACTAACTGGACAATAGGAAGGACTTTCAAGTTCAACTAGGAAACCAAATATCCTTTTATTGAACTGTGGAGCCAAAAAATGGTAACGATATTCCAACTCAATGTCGATGTAAAATATGTAGTTGGAAACAAGGGAAAGATCATACAATGCAACTCAAATTAGACACTATTGAAAAACACTATAGGAAAATATATATTTCACAAAAGTAGAAGGATGGGCACATAGTAAGGACTCATAAATGAAAAATGTAAAATATTGCTTACATGTAAAGTATGCAGAAGAGTATGAAAAAAAAACATTTCAAAAATCTAAATGAAAAAGGCGCACAATTGTAGAAAAATTAGGAAAAGCTATGCAGACTGAAATGCTTGCCAAAAGTATTCAATTTTCTACTAGTATTCCATATATTGAAAAAGGGAAGACCTATTTTATATTTTCTCAGATAATAAAATTTTGTATCAGGTTATTGGATTACAGAACGTTCCACAATCACATTGGTCAGATAGAAATGGTGAGAAATTGTAAAATGTCTTGCTATAGTGGAAAAGGAGGATTTGAAAGAAGCTATTAAAAATGCAAATTTTATTTTTCTTTCAATTGATGAGGTCACAGTGGTGGACAACACTTCATGGGTTTTTATTCATGTCTATACTTTTGTAAATGAAGTAAGAAAACCCCATCTCCTAGTTATTCATAAAATGGGTGAAAATTGCAATTCTAAAAACCTTTACAAATTGGTGGTGTCAAGTTTAAAGGATATAACAGGTATGGATGATTTTTCCATTTCCATGAAGTTAGTTTGTGTTGGAACTGATGGTGCAACAGTAATGCAGGGGGCATAAATGGTCTCTGCATTAGACTACAAACAACAATTACATCATATATGATTGTAATTCATTGCATGGCTCATAGAATGAATCTGGCATATAAATTTTGAGCACATTTGAAAGTGTTTCTAGAGTGGAGGATCTCATCTATGACTTGCATGCATATTATTCAAGTAGTCCAAAAATATTTTTAGAATTTTAGAAATTTGCAATTAGATTGACAGATGGGAAAAATCTTCTTAAAGATGTAGATACTAGATGGATTTCCATGTATGAGCCTGCTTGTAGAATATTTGAAGAATATCCTTCATTGATAGGTTTTATGTATAAATACCACAGGGAAGTAGATAAAGCTAAATATTTGTTGTATTTATTATCTGACATATATTGAAAATTTACTTACATTATGTGGTATTTTTCCAATGTTGAATGAGATCAATGTTTTGACAAAGCATGTCCAAGAGCGTTCCATCTACATTATTGACTTCATACAACTGAGAAAACATGTATGCATGACTCTAGATAATTTATATTTGTCAGATGGAAGTTTTCAAGGACCTATTTTTGAAAGATAGAATACATTAACCGACCTTAAGAATCCAATTTGCTACTTAAAATTTAATATAAATGATCATCTATGTATAACAGTTCATGGGAAAGAGATACCACTTCACACTTTTTAGAGAAGAGAAGATTTGGTTGGATCAAAGTTGGAAGAAGTACGAGTGACACATAATTTATATGAAACAATATTATGTGACACATGAAATAAATTGAAAAATATTTCTCAATCTTTATCTACTGAGATATCCATGAACGATTTAAAAAGATAAATTACTTGAAGTAATGGGAGTTGTGAATCCACTATTTTGGAATACAATTGGTGGCATTACTAAAAAGTCCATCAGTAATTTATTTATAAAATACATGAATAGTCTAATGGAACATTTTTGTAAGCATGAAGAGATAAACGGTGTTGTAGTTGAAGGTATTTTACAAAATAAGTTATTGAGTTCTCAGTCACAACATTTTTCTCTTACTATGCTAGAGCAATTTTGTTTTCTAGGCAGCCAACAGAAAATGGTTCCATTAAAAGGATTTGGAAGAATCTTTATTCAAGCATTATTTTGCGAGGTGATTTCAAGTGAGTGTTTTCGACTATACGAATCGTGTAAAACTATGTGTTATCCAATTTTTCCCTCTTGGGAAAAAAATAGACAAACAGAATGTGCGGGCGGTGAAAATGGAGAATGATACTCTAGAGGGCTTACATTTTGTAATGGGAGAATAAGGTTGAAGCAGGCTGAGCAAGTTGTAGAGATTTTAGGAAAAGAAGAAGTCCGAAATTTGGGTTTCGGACTTTGGAGGTGGGCTAAGGTGGATTTTGGGGACTCAAAAAGGAAAAAGGTTTTCGAAACCCAAAACTTTGAAAATTTGAAATTTTAGACTTTTGGGTTTCGGGGTTTGGATTTCTCAAGTGACCAAAGTTGGAAAAGTGGAGGAAAAGTTCTAAAACTTGAAACTCTGAAAGTCCGAAATTTTGGAATTTCAGGGTTTCAGGGATCTCAATGGGAAAAAATAGAAAAAGTGAGCAAAAATCCCCAAATCTAAAATTCTAAAAGTCCAAAATTTCAGACTTTCGAGTTTTGGAGGTTTGGGATTCGAGGTTTTGAAGTCTCAGCAGAAAAATCGAAAAACGAACAAAAATGTCCAAAACCCCGAAAGTTTGAATCCTGAAAGGATTCATATTTGAAGTCAATGCAGGTTTCGAGGTCAACGTGGCGACAATTTTGGTTTTCAAATTTTTAGGCCTTTGGGATTCGAGGTTTTAGAACTCTCAAGGCGTTTTGGGCGATGAATAGTAAAAATTCTTGAAAAGGCACAATGTGTGAAAGTTAGAAATTTTGGACTTTCGGGTTTTAGGGTTTTGGAGGTTTGGATTTCGGAATTTCAGAACTCTTAAGAAAATTCGGCGGATGAACAGTGTTTTAATCTCTAAAAGGGAAATGTGCGAAAGTCCAAATTTTTGGATTTCGGAGGTTGCATGCATTTCGAACTCCGAAAAGTGCCAAATCAAGAACCCGTCATTTTTGTAGAATGACACCTCGACCTTCAGATGTCCATAAATTTTAACTGGGAGCTCAGATTTACACAAGAAATGACTTTTGCAAAGATGTCGGGATATCTTTAAATTAGTGGGACTAAGTTATTCAAAATGAAGAAATACATTCCACCATTTTTGAGGGTGTCAGGCTTCTCACCTAACACAATAATGAAGTGTGGGTTTCCTTTCTTGCCCAACAAGAAGGAGTACATGGAGGCATGGGTTTTGCAGTAGAACCCATCATTTTTGTAGGTGAATTTAATGCATTTTGGGGTGGTTGAAGTAGGATTAGAATTCTTCTCTTCTCCTTCTCTCATTTTCTTCCTATATATTATAAGGAGGGGCATTTTTAAAAATCTTGGACATTTTGGCTTTGCACCCTCCCTTCTTCCCTTGTCTGCAAGTGATCTTGTGGAGTTCAAACCTCCCATTCAAGTTGTGGTGCAAGTCCGCACCTCTTGGCCATTGTAACGTACTATATCAAATCTATGGAGAAACTAATATAAGTTTGTGGATGATTTCAACCCTCTCTTGTGTTCATTTTCTTCATCTGATCTCTCATTGCAATCATCGTTATTTTTGAATGGTGGTTGTATTACATTTTAAAGGCTTGTGTTTAATGGCAAAGCAAGTGTTCAACATTCCTTTGGTGAATCACCTTTGTTAGTTTAGGTTTATTTTCTTGCATCTTCTTAACCCTATCTCATTGGCAAGTTAGAGTAGGTTTTAGAGAAGATCCTCTACAATTTGAATACGTGCATATGAATAGAGGAATAGGAACCAACCTTCATCTAGAGAGCTTTCCCAATTGCAAAGTCACACACTTTGGGAAAAGGTCCATGTTATGCAATCACACTGAGATTTTAAACCCATCGAATTGCAGACATTTAGGGGAATTTGATTACGTATCAACACTATGATCCTAGGATATGTTGAAGATGAAAGAGTATTCAATGCATTATCCTTCGTAAAATCAAAATTTAATAACAGATTGGATAGAAATTTAGAAAGTTATTTGAGATTGTATGTTTCAAGTTATTCCATGGAAACTTTTCCTTATGAAATAACACTTGGATTATGGAATTCACTTGTAGAAAAAAAAAAAGGAGTAGGTAATATTGTGACTAATGCAAGGGATCCAAACATATCCACTGAACACGCTTCCAATTCAATAGAATTCGAGGACACTTATGAAGAACAGGTTACTCAAATGTTGTTTTAATTACTAGAGTCCTAATTTATTGTCTACATTCTAGACACTATTGAAAAAATTATTTGATTATTTATATATTTCATATCGAATAAGTATCAACTGGTCTTACTAGACTATATATGTTGTTTTACTTGTAACAAATTCATTTTTTATATTTTGTTTATTATTTTAAGAAGGATAGTGATTTATTTAGATCCATCTCTGTGTGATTAATATTTTATCTCTGCATGAAACATAATTCTTTTCTGTACTCAAACAAACACACACCAAACATCTAAAACCATGCAAAACATCTCCAAATAGTAACATAAAAAAATCACAAGAAAGAAGAAATCCGAATACAAGAGTGCATATTAAATTGTTCAAAACTTTCAAAAAATGTGTCACAACTGCAAATAGAGTTTCCAATTCACAATTAAACTTGTATACATACTAACAAGTGGTAGATTACTTTATGAAGACATACATGTTTTCATAAAGCATTGTCGGCCAATACAATTACAAAATTTTGGGTTATCAATTTATTTTCAAATCTTCCGGAAAGTTTTGTCATATAAGAACACATTACGAGGGAATCATATTTTCTTCCTATGATTATGAGTCATATTTTTCCTTACGTCTACCACACGAAAATAAAAAAATTAAAAATGGCTGGCCACTATCTTTTAATTCCTACGCTAGTGTCAGAATTGTGACAACACACCTGTCACATGGTGAAACTAACTTTTTTCAATTTTGTGTTGTAGAGGTAGCTTGAACTTCTTTTTGTAATGGATATGGAACATGCTCGGTTTGTATAATTTGAGCTAAAAAATTATTATTTTTGAAAATTTTGTGCTACGATGTTGATATTGGCAAGAATATTCTTCTCCTCCCTCGCAACATCTCCTGACAACAATAGTGATGGATCAACATTTGTCTTTTCTTTTAGTAAGATTTATGGATCCATCCCATGCTCCTTGATTATATTTCTCAATGTATTATTTTGTTTATTTAATAATAAAAGTTTTTCTTTCAATTGTATAAATGCATTCAAGCTTTTGTGAGCATTCTTCAAATGCACATCAAATACAACTGCTTCTTTCTTTAAATTTTCATATTTTTCCTACAAAACAGAAATGTATTAGATAAGTTATAAATAATTTATTGCAATACTCATAATTTCACAATTTTTCATGTGTAAAAAATGACCTACCATAACTTTTTTTTCTACATTTGCAATTAAAACATTATTTTTGTCTCTATCCCATTTGTTGTAGTATGTCTGGGCTTCAACATTAAGATTTTCCAACTGTTTAACATTATATCTAAAATTTCATCATCATAATCATTATTATACAAAATTTTACCAGAATGAGATTTATTTAGAAAAATGTCAAGCCTTGTTGGTTGGCTCTCTACAAACAGATGAACAATGAGTGCCTTTGAGCATGATTATGGTAACAAGTATTTATTTATTTGATCAAAACTTTGGCCCTATACTCCCAATTGTGCACTAATTCCACATCTTCCATAGCCAATTCCTGAATTGTGTCCCCCATACTATTTGATATTATATTTTCAAAGGAAAAATATGTCTTTTGATCATCTGTGAGTGGAATTTGACTTGGTTGAGGAGGGGAATCTCTGATTTCATGGATATTTTTATGCTTTTGGTTGAGTAGGTGGAGTAATTTGTATCATATCATGGGTGTCAAAATAATTACCCACCTCAGCATCAACACTATCAAACCCCAAAAATCATCATTAAATCTCGATTTGGTTCAAAATTTAGGTACCAGTTGCACTTTGGATACCACCTAGTGAAAAACTTGGAAATTCAGAGGTTGCAGGGTGAATTGTTCCTACGAAGTTAGCAATAAATGTAATATTTTTCCCTAAAAATTTATTTTTGTTTGTAAAACCCATGTTGGTGGGACTGGAGGAGGCCTATTTGAAATTTTTGTGTTCATTTGTTAACTGCAAGAAGAAAAGTATTACAAAATTAAACATTATACCCTTGTAAATACTATATATAATATTTGTAAGTAAACAAAAGAAATTAAACATTATAAATTACTTAGCATGGTTGGAGAAGAGACCATATGAATTTTTGACTGAGCCTAAGAATGATCTACACCGTCAAAGTTGGAAGTTGTTGCAATTTTTTTAATATTAAAACACTTTAACACTTACAGAAAAGTAGATAGCTTGTTAGTGATTCTTGTTAGTAGCTTAGTTATAAATAATAATATAAATACTTGTAGAAAATTGTGGAGGCAAAGGTGGTGGAGGAGGTATTAAAGGAGGGGTGATTAAACCCCTAGCTCTTTCAATTGAGTATATAAAATAGGGTCGATTCATTTGAATCTATATTAGAATCAGTAAAAGCCTATACATGGGCTTTACCCTAAGCAATAACCTCCTTGTGAGATATTGCAACTACAATTCTTCTCTGCAAAATATAAATTATTGTTAGTATTATTATTGCATTCAAAAATAATTAATTGTTATATTGTTAAAATTAATTGTTACCTGTTGTTCTTCAACTGAAAGACCTATCGATAGCAATTTTTCGTTTGTTGCAGAGAAATTTTTCTATTCTGCAATTGGTGGAAATATTCTTGATAGAAAGCAAGAAGATAATTGGTACAAGAAAATACAGTCTTTGATTTATCATATGCATTGATATTGGAATGGGCATTATTGACATCTACTTTAATTCGATTGGACAAATACGTGCACCAATCGAATTGTTTCCCTATCAGTGTCTGCAATAAATATTGAACTTCCCAATGTGGAATGTCCGCAGATCTAACCTATAACACAATCCTAGATTGAAAGAGTGATATCATTGCAAGAAATAAATTATGTGTAACACCTTGTATAACAAGGCCTCTTTTTGATTGATTAACTGTCTACAACAACAACAAAAAAAAAATTAGATGCATGGATAGTCAATTGATATTAAGAAAGAAAATAATTGAAAAATAAAATTGAACTTACCATCAACCTGCACATTGTAATGAGATTCCAAATATTTTTGTCTACATCAATTAAGATAGCCTTGGTAGTCATGACCATCTAGTGTGGATATGGTAAACCTAGTTAATCAATGGATGTCTATGGGCTCCACGTAGAATGAAATTTTAGGATCATTTAGATGGGCGTTAAACCTTATGTATTTAGGGTTTTAAGCATCTATCATGTAATCAAGGACATGAGTATTTGTTTCAAATTAGGGCATGTTGACAAGCCCCATGAATTGTGTTTTGTGCATCCAATATTTAGGTGTTTCGTTAGTTTTATCATTGTAGTGATTTAAGAGCACATGAGATATTTGTCTGCAATTTGGGCGTATGCGTAACTACGGAACTATTAATTGTTGAAATCTTCTTTGAACTTGAAAATATCCACAAGAGAGAGGGTCGGAGGGCAGGTCAAATAGAGGGCTGCTTTGGTTTTTATGGGGCTAGGATGGTTTTATAGAAAATAGGAGTCATGAGAGCGTTGTAGATTCGTAGAATTTTTGTCAAAAAGTAAAGAAATGAACCTCGTAGTGATATATATATATAGGTTGAGGGTTTCTGGTTAGGACACGTGACAAAAATGATAGGTAGAGATATTTGAGGTCACACGTGAACCGAACATGGTCATGCGATAGATGACCAACATGATTAAAAAGGGATAGTTCGGGATATGTCGTACCTCCAATCATGTAGAGGCGAATGAGACAATGATGATTTTCTTACTAACTTTAGTTGAGATGATCATCTAACCACAGTAACAACAACCATCCAATTGATATGTTGCACGTCTTATAGTGTAGGGATGGCTAAGACAACGATGGCCATCCAAATAACTATTCTAAAGAGGAGGATCTAACTTGGTCAATCCAATCCGTATGCCACACGTATGATCATGCATAGATGGCAAAAAAATGACATTTTTTAAACCAGGGTCGTCCAAACCCATGCCATCTTTGTTAAATTGATAGATGGCCATCCAAGCGGATGTCCGATATAAAATTTTGGACATCCCTCTAATCACGTCCAATAACCTTGCAAAACCTTATAAATCTATGGCATATCAAATCACATTTACACAAAAACGTCTTTTTGGATATTCGTCATTTTTTCGAAAGTTAATTTTGGAGATTTGACAAAATATTCAAGTTTTGTTGAGAGGGTCTCAAAATAAACCCTATTTAATCAACTAAAGTATGGTGTTTATTAGGAATCCCAACAATCAAAATCCTCAAAGGGTGAAACGGATAGTGAACGTGAGGAGGCCATAGAGGGATTGGATGATTTTGTTGGAAAAAAGAATCAATTTTCCTTCATGAAACACATTTGGAAAAAGCCCCATAAACCCAACAAACAAGAGTTTGAGTTGATGAGGATGTTCAACATGATAATTATATTACACCCTCTATTATAGTTCCTCATCAATAGAGGACAAAAAGAAATATACATTTTTCCTATAAGGATAAATAAAATTAAATGAATTATTTACTTTATCATATTATATATACTCTTTTTATAAAAAGGGTAATTCCATTTTGTGAAATACATAATTATGGAAATAAGCATAAATATTATGTGAAAAGGAAAATACCATTTTGTGATGTTTTATATTCTATGAATATTTTGGAAACAAATGTAAATAGTTTACATTTTTAATTTTGCATATATTTTTAGTGAAACAAGTATACTTTTGAGTACCCCTTCAAATACCTCGAATGATAATAAATTACATGTATGTTATGTTAAAGGTTCCTGATTTTTGTACAACTTTACATTCTCAACATTTTAATTGTTTAAGTTGTAACGTGATAGAAAACAATTTTTTTGAGAGGTATTATTATTATGAATTCTTTTGGCTATGTATTTTCTATGAGTGTTTCCATGATGTTTGAATTCATTGGTAACTATGCAAAAATGACCTTAGCCCTTATACTGACTTGATATTGCTAATCAATTTTATTAGCACCATTTGAAAGCACACAGTGAATTAGGGGTATAATTTTCATGATAGGAAATATTATTTTAAGACATGTTTTAAGGGTTCGGGTTGTTCTTGTTTAATTGTTATTATAAAATGATAGTCTATCTGTTTAAAGCAAAAGTATAAAAAGCTATTAATTTTGAATATCTAGAAATTGTCATGTTTTATGTTTCATTTTTTCATAAGTTACATTGTTTTGTCTAATCTAATTTCTTCTTCCTTTGTTCTTATTGTTCCATTGGGTGTACAATGGCTTGATTGTAATAAATTTAGATGATTTTGACCTTCATTATTGGTTGTATGTTATTTTTAACTCTCAACTTATATTTCTTAGCCTATTATGTTGTAATATGAAAATTGTCATATAAATAAATGCAATGAATGTGAAAAATGACTTACAAGTTGATGTTTTGAATCTGAAAAATAACTTGTTTCCTTCATATCGCAAGCCAAGAATAACTCTCTTATGTTTATGGAAGGATATATGTACATTTTAGTTATTTTTCATTTTTGATGTTAATTAGTATTGCATAAAGAATTAATAGAGATGAGGGCACACCGAGAAAATCTCAAAGAGATTCAATTTGAATTTGTATGGCATAATATTGTGTCAATTCTAAAATTTTCTTATTTTTCATGCCACTTTGAGGATTTTATCTTGTCAAAGATATAGATACCAAAAATTCAAAATTTTATGGATTTTGTGTTAATCGGGTATGCATTTTTTTGCATGCTAGTATTTTCTAAATTAGGAATATATTTTATTTAAAGTTACATTTCTAGTAATTTGATAGGATCATTATTAGTGCTTTCCATCCTCAAGATTTTAATTAGTTTTATAAACATATTATATTAGGATCCATTTGTGATAGACATTGCACGTGTCACCCTTAATGGGCTTAAAATGGGGATAAGACTTTAACTATGCATTGTGTTATAACTAAGTATGAATTTACCGAAGGGCATAATACACTTTTTAAATCAAGGTTCTTTATTTTATATTTTTCTTACAATATTATTAACCAAGGCCATCTCTTTTGCATCTCATAGCGGTGATCAACCAAAACCAAACCAAGAGAATATCTTATTCTAGGCTCAACACCACATAGCTTTGCACGTAAGCGGGCGTGTCTTGCCCTAGGTAATCTAGGCGTTTCTAGGCGAGACAAAATAAAGGGCGCCAAATTTTCAAAAAAAAAATCTAAATTCGAGGTCCGGGCCTCCGGCAGGTCGGCGACTCAAGGGCCTAGGCAGTGACAGTCGGCTTTAAAATTTTACCAAAACAATTGCTATTAAACCGGTCCGAGGAATGATGGAATCAAAAATTTCAATCGCAATCGTTGTTTATACTTTTAAGTTTTAGCGACTTCCAGTATTGACTGTACAGACTACACTTGTGACTTGCGGCTTGCGGCTTGCCTTGGACAGTGTTGGCTAGTGTCACAGTGGACTCAGACTTCAGTGACAGTCTCCAGAGTCCAGACTCCTCCGTGCGGGCAGCGATGTGGCTCTCCTCACTACTCAGAGGACATACATGAGACACGAGACTTCACTTTCATTCTAATTTTCTCCACTTCTGACTTCTCTGAATCTCCAGTCTCCTGTAGGCTCCATTGTCCAACGAACTCAACAGACACTACAAGTCTACAGACTACACCTTTGTATAGTCTACGGACTACGAGACACAGTGCATGATCAAGCTCTGTCTACAAAACAACTACAAGACTAGTCACTGACTCACTACATCATGATTCATACATGCCGCAACCCACTGTCAGTCTGTCCACATTGCAATGCAACTTGTTAGTTGTTACTTCAGACTTCTGAGTCACTGCATCGGTCTTGAGTCGAGTGAAGCTTGTGAGTTGACGATTTGTTGTAACTTATGTGATTAAGCGAGTTCTAAGGTTCTTAACTATAAGTCTTTGAAGCCCGAGTGAGTTAATAGTTGTAACAGTGTAATCTCCTCAGGTATATACTGCGCCAAATTTTCAAAAGATAGACTGATAGTAATACAATTATCAGTGATAGTGATCACGATTCATCAATATCATTCACTGTTCACAGACTATTACTATAGTTTCTGTTACTCTGTTACATGTATACAATATCTTAATCTTCGAGTCCCACGGGCCACTCCCAGGTGGCAGGCTGTATGCCTATGGCTGTATCTAATCTCCAGAGGCTCTGAGGTAGACTCCCACCATCCACGGGCCTTGTCCGGGTGGGAGGGGGCGCACGCTCCGAGTACTGCCTAGGGCGCTCAGGAACCTTAATTTGGCCCTGCACGTAAGATGTTTAGAGAATGTCAAATTGATTATTTAAACAATAGGAGAAAAATTCCGTAGATTCCTTTTCAATTGTTGTTATATATTTATTATTATCATTTCTTGTTAGTAAAACATTCTTTTGGCCTATTGGTAGAAGATTGCACTTCAAGTTGGGGTTTTAGACTGTATTCTTGACACATGTATGTAATTAATATCCTTTTGCAATGTTATGTTATGTGATTGCACCTATCATTTATTTTGGTGTTAATATTTGTGGTGTAAAGGTTTTTAACCTTAAAATTGACATTGTATGTCAATTTTGTGTACGTATGGGGTCAAGTTTCTTGGCATGTGTAACACATTTTATTATTTTTATTCAGGGAAGAATACCACAGTATTGTAATAAAACATTATGTAGCCTTTCAATCTATGAGGTGCAATTGGAGATGTGTGTTTTTAGTCCCTTGCTTGTGTGGCCCCACAAAATACTTCATTAATAAAAATAAGTCAACCGGTGAAACATGTATATAAGATGGTATATTGAAAATGAAATATACTAGAATCACCTTAGGATTTAATTGTAAATTTATTTTGAATATAGATGTCATGGGTTATAGACTAAGTGTAATGTACACATGAATAACCTTATAGTATGTTATATATTTTTCTATATTTACGTACCATGATTAAGGCATGAAGCTGTTGAACTAAGCATTATACGAAAGATGAGCCTCTAAAGCATTTCTATCATTAGTATAAGTTATACGTAGGATGATATATTGAAACAAAATGTACTAGAATCATCTTAGGATTTTAAATGTAAATTTATTTTGAAAATGGATTTCATGGGTTGTGGACTCAATGTAATGCACACATGCATAACCCAAATGTTAACTTAACATCCTCGCAATGTGTTTCCATAAAAAGGTTTGTTATGTTTTATAAAATGTCGCTTACATTTTATTGATAATTACAAAAGATCCTATAGTATTTATATGCTTGGTAGAACCTTATTTTACTATTATTAACCTACATCAGTTTATAGTTATGTTATAAATGTCCCCTTATTATTTTTTGTTTAATAAAAATGATACATACAACTTTCTTGGGTGCACCCCCTATAATACTTGTAATCATTAAAGGAATTGACACATTGTTATCTTATTTCTAGGTTATGTCAACATATTAGCTAAGGGATGACGAGGAATTTGAAGAAATACTAGAAGATATGAGAGAAATGTGGAAAATATGGTATGTGTAGTTTGTATCTCATTATTATATTTTATTACCCTAGTATATATATGTCAGTTAACCACGAATATTGCTCACTTATATTTATTTATGTTAATTAGGATCAATAGTTAAGATTGTAATAGATTATTTAAAATGTGGCTATTACAAATTTAATCTAATAAGTATAACAATGAATGAGAGCTAAAATAAATAAGGATAAATGACCCAAGTAAATAGGTAAATGAAAATGTGGAACCCTAACTACCAAGTAGGGTTAGAAAGAGCTTTGTTCATTTGATGATCTTGCTATAATATGTCATAGAGATGGATGGAGAAACAAGAGAAGAAAACGACTATGCCAAGGTCTAGAAAAGTGCAGATTTGGGCAATTTAAGTGGACTAGAGCACACGAGAGAGGATTAGGGTGCATGTGGATGCCCTGGTTTGTGTAGGAGGTCCATAAACCAAACTTGTAGGGTTGATAGATGATCTAAATCCATTTTCATGTGTCACATTAATTTTTTTAACCACACTTTGGATGTTTTTACTAATCGGTGATGAAGAGAACACTCTGCAAAACCCCAAACAAAGCATAAAACCATAAAAAAATTAAATATGCATATGAAGGGGTCACATTGTCCTCAGTAGCCAAATTGGTGGACTTAATAACCGAGGGTTGCACTAAATCTCATAAACAATGTAGTTCTATGTGTGTGTGTGTGTGTGTGTGTGTGTGTGTGTGTGTGTGTGCAATCACAACCTAGGTGCTCTTGTGCAAGTCACACTTTGTGAAAGTATCCAATAATAACTATGTGCGAGAAAATGTAATAAAATGGTTGATGGAATAGAATAGACTTCCCTTTCCTATGAAATGTGATGTTGATGAACCAACCTTGTGCCTTTTGATGGAGCTAGAGGGATGCAAATGAATCCTTTGGTGGATGCAACCTTAGGTGATGATAGTAGTGCTTAGTGTTTGGTCCCTCATTATGGTCTCATAACTTTATATTATATGATTCTCTTCATCTAATTTCATAATTAACCCCAAAGTTTCCGACCACCAAAAATATAAAATGCTCAAACGACTATAAAGAAATAAAGTGGGAAAAGGATCGGGGCACTCCGACTAGGACCATGATGCCTGCGCAGCACCCTAACACTAGCCAAAGTTCCTCGGTCAAGGTTGAAATGACTCAAAATGAAAAAAATACTAGACATGTATGTGCGATAAGTAGGAAGTGAAGAAAAAAGAAAAGAAAAATGGCCAAAAGATGGGGGTTAATTACTACTTTCTTCACTAAAAAAACATATGAATAGTAGTATGTGACCGAGACTAAAATAAAATCTAAATTACAAGTTTTTGTGTCTATATTTTCCCCACTTTATATTGGTGTGTGGAACACTCAAGTAACATAAATTAGATAGAGATGTGTAATTGAATTCCATGAAGATTATAGTAAAAGCATGTCGATGGACTAGACAAAATCGTGGAGTGACAAAAAGATGGAATGTGGAGACTAAAGATGCAAAAGAGCAAAAAATTGATGAGAGTGAACCTAAGGTAGAAATGTGTGCATAGTTTCCGATGTATGTGATGTACATGCATGGTTAGTATGAGGCATGAGCTACCGCAAAATGTTGTGGTTTTCATTTTTGTTTTTGTTTCTTATTTTTGTTGTTCGTTTATTGTTATTGACTTCTTTCTTCTCATATGGTCAGACCTTCAAGGAGAAGATGATCAAGTAGTAAAATACACATGTATATATGTTAAAAATGCATGTAAAGACGCATTTATATAGTAAAAAGCATGTGATGGAGATGAAAAGTGTAAAAGGAACATGTGCACTGATCTGTGATGAGAGAAAGGGTATAAAGAGGATATCCTTTTCTTGTTTAGGTTATTTTGGGTAATCTAACTCAACTAATCAAAGTAGTGTAGTGAGGAATTCCACTATATCCTCCATCCTATAACTTCTCCCATGAGAATGTGTGAAGATATCTCTTTACTTCCTACTTTTTTGGGTGATCCAACGCAAGTGGCTGAAGTAGTGTAGAGTGGAAATTCATTATATCCTCTAATGTTGTAACTACTCACCGTAATGTTAAGGACGACCATGTCTGTAAAATATGTTATGTACGAGGTTTGTAGATTGGTTTGAACCCACTCGGTATATAACACAAAAATCCAAGGGTGGAAATTGAATTGAATTGAACCAATGTAGAAGCGTTGTGTAACACATAAAACCCCAAATGATGCCCCCTCTTTGGGGGCGCATGCGATGTCATTGATAGGATAATGCGGCTCTAAAATAGGACCAATAGTATAAATTGTTCCCTGTAAGGGGAAGGTAATGTGATTGGTAGAGACCAAGGCTTACACAAACAAGTGTCTATAAATAAGTGTTAGTACAAAAAGCATGCATGTAGAAGAAAAGTGTTAGATAGATACACACACAATGTTTAAGCTATAATGCAAGTAAACATGTAAGAAGAAAAATACAGACCACTAAAGTGGGTTTCAAACATGGGATATCACTCACAATGTCACAAGACACTTAAGGCCACAATGGCTGCATAAAACAAACAAATTTACACACTAAATAAAGCTCAAGGCCCACATACAATGCCAAACAAGAGATAGAGAACAATAGACAAACATACATAATATCATGGAAGCAAGTAATCTTACAAAAAAATGTTTCCCATGAAGCACATGTTAGAAAGATAATCCATATGTCAAAAGCATGTATAAGCAAGTAATGTAAAGTGCTAAGTACAAAATGAAACAATAACACCTATAAGAGACGAATGTGGATTCCCTCAATGACCATTATAAGAGTGGTAGAAGGAGAGAATCCATTTTTTGTGTAAGAGATTTGTATCTCGTGATCAAAACTAGAAAAGGATGTGAACAAGCATGTGTGTGTAGTAAATATAATGAAATATAAGAAATCAAACTAGTATACATGTAAGCGAACATCAATAAGTAAATGTAAGAAAGAGTAAAACAAAATAAATTATGCAACATGTTGTGGATGGGTGGAATGGAATTCTAGATGGATGATAGGAGCCACATGCCCCATGATTGAATGGAGTTGTATGCAGTGAGGTTCATTTGGTTTTCCCTCGGCGATCAAGAATGAATCATAAACAAGAGTGTGTCATCGGGAAATGGTCAAAGTATGTGTTATGATGAGTGTGTATATGTGTTGATGATATGTGACCTAGAGAGGAAGTGTGTGAGAGACTTATATCCAAAGCATATATCATGAAAATATGATAGAAGGAATGGTTATGTAGCCTAAAGCGTATATCACTATAAGATGAATAGAGGGAGTGGTGATGTAGCTTAAAGTGTATACCAATATAAAATGAAGGAATAGGTGACCATTTAGCTTATAGCATGTGTCACTAACCTATTATTATCACATGGTAGAAGGCCGAATGATGAACATGTAAATATGATAAGGTCCATTTGAATTGTAAGCCCTTGCAAATCAAGTATGGACTGGTGAACTAAAGTGTGTCATAGGGTAGTGAGTGCACCATGTAGAAGTAAATGTAATGTGTACAATGATGAAAGACAACCATGTGATGTGTAAAATTTAATGTATAGTATGTAATGCAAGATGTGTAGATATCCTAATAATTTGAGATGTGTGCTATGTAATATGTGGAATGAGTAGGATGTAATGTTAAATGTCAGATTAATAGTATCTTGTGACACATGCACGATGAATATGAGTACATTGTATGATGTGTACATGTGTAAATTTCAAAAAATGATGTAGACTAAATTTAGAGTGTATGATGTAAGATGTAAGACATATGATGCAAGATGTGTGAAGAGATGCAAAGTGTCTAATGCCTATTTTGCCTTTGTGTAGGGTTTATGGTAGTAAGCCCTCAACATTCAAGTGTGAACTGAAGCACAAGAGTGTGTCATCAAGTAATGAGGATGATAAAACATGTGATGAGTATGCCTAAGCTAAGAGATTGATGTATCATAATGCAAAGGTGATATAGGTGCTACTGCTAATATGGAGGGAATGTGTGAATGTTATGCCCCCAAGTGTGTAATAGTGAATACAATCATGTGACACTGTCTAGAAGATCATCACTGTCGGGATTGAAGCCTACTGGAGCGGCATTGGAAACTTGATAAGAAATAGAATGAGGTGGATCATATACAAAACCATTATGGCGTAGTGTGCATATAGTCGTGGCATACTCTTCATCGATGAAGGGTACTGGTGGAAAGTCATGTGCATACCAACGAGAAAGATTCAGAGCATAAGTTAGAGATGAGTAATTACCTATGGAGACACTATCGAATGACATAGGAAACATGAGAGAAGTATGGTTTATATCTATACTACCGCCAATTTATTAAGCCAATATTTCCCAAGTGTCAGTAGAGAAGTGCGAGGACATGGGGAACAAATATCATCAAATGAAATACATGAAGGCCATAAGCAATCGTGATGTGACAATAGCCATGATAAAGATGAGATGAGTGAATTGGTGGTAAGATATCATTAAGTGTTAAACCAAGTCTAGTTAATCCCTCAAGTGTGCAAATAGTATCTAAGGAAGTACAATCAAGTGGAATATTATGCCAAAAGGAGTTATTGATAAGAAGCATGCATGTGAAAGGAGGTGACGAAGATGTAGACCGCATGATAGGAGATGAAATAATCTCAATAGTATTAACAGATCCTTGATAAAGTATCATAACATTGGTAGAAGGAGGGGTCTTGAACTTATATTCACCTAGGCCATCAGCCACAAATGTGTCCTCAAAGTAAGAATCATCTATGTCAATAGGTGTGAAATTTAGTTGGCCTAATGCTTCATCAATTAGTTTGATAGTGTCGACTTTGTCATCAAAGTCCTCAGAATCATTGGTGTTAACATTCTCATGTTATGTAGCATTATCAAGTATATTAGTAGGTTTCATACAATGCGAGCTATAAAAATTTCCTCGATAGGTGAAGGAGGAATGCTAATAGGAGGTGATACCATAGGTGAAATAATAGTTGTGGTGTTCATAGTAATAGCTAGAGTATTTTATCTTAAGAGGAAGATTGCGAGGTGCTAGAATGACCAATGTCATATGTATCTAAGCTACTATATGAAATTTGTTTCAAAGGTGGGATGGGCATAACAGTAATAGGGTCTATACGACAATATTTAAATGGCTTTGGATCTGTGATGATAGTATGTTCATAGCCATCATACAAAAATTTGACACATTGGTGAATAATATATGGATATATGTGCATTAAGTGAATCCAAGGTCTACCTAACAAGAGGTTTAATTAAAATGAGGAATCTATAACATAGAAATCAACGAGAAAAGTCTTAGGCCCGACATGGACATGTAATGAAATAGTTCCTAAATATTTACGAGTAGTAGAGTCATAGCCTTGGATGATAGTAAAATTCCTTTAAATAAACGTATCACTAATACCCAACTACGTTAGAATAGAATTAGCACATAATTTTATGGTTGATCCATTATCAATAAGTACCCGTTTAATACCGGTGATGCTAACGATGATAGTAATAAGTAAAGGCGCACATGGATTGATTTTAGTAAAAGGTGATAGATTCTCATCAATGAAAGATATGACATGTGGAAAACTGAGAAGAGACGGTATGAGATGTGTAAAGGCCACTAAAATGTTATTACTTTCAATATGAATAGTAATAAGGGAAGCTTCTAGTGTGTTACAATAGTTTGATGCATTATGAAAAAAATCATAAAGAGAAATCTTGGCGAGTGTATTTTTATGTTGCTCAATGATGTCATAGCCCTTAGAAGAAATAGGAGGAGTTGTTGAAACAATGAGTAGAGGGATAGAAGAGGGTGGAGCTATAGGAAGATTAAGGCGAGTATGAAGAGTAGTATATGTTAATATATGGATCGACCATAGGCGTAACAAAGCGAGGAGGATGTTGAGTATAAACATGCATAATATTAACAACGGTAGTAAATATACCTTAAACCTTAGTAGCATGAAATTAGGATAAAATGATTGAGTCATGAATTGGTGAGGTGAAGACATGATCAAAAGAAAGGGTTGGATACGTCGGGTTTACAAAAATGATTAACTAAAATGTGGTTATTCTAAATTTAATCTAATAAGTATAATGGTGAATGAGAGCTAAAATAAATAAGAAGTGACCCAAGAAACTAAGTAAATGGAAATGTGAAACCCTAATTAACAAGTAGGGTTAGAAATAGATTAGCTGATTCGACGATCTTTTTAGACTTTTTGTAGAGATGGATGGAGAAACGTGAGGAGGAAACAACTTTTATGAGGTCCATAATAGTGTAAATTTGGGAAAGTTAAGTGTACTAGGGAACTCGGCAAAGGATGAATGTGCATGTGGGTGCCATAGTCGAGTTCTAGGTGCCCCTAGTCCGTGCGGGGAGGTCTAAAAACTAAACTTGCGGGGTTGCTAGATGATCTGCAACCTTTTCCACCTATCACACTAATGTCGTTGAACCACACTATATGTCGTTACTAATCAATGATGAAGAGAAGACATGCAAAAACCAAACCAAGCATTAAACCCATAAAAATAAATATGCAAATGAAAGGGTGGACTTTCCTTAGTGACCATAGTGGTGAACTTAATAATTGAGAATTACACTACATCTCATACACGATGTAGTTCTATGTGTGTGTATGTAATCATGCCCTAGGTTCTCTTGTACTAGTCGCACTTTGTGAAAGTAGCGAGCAATAACTATGTGTATAAAATGTAATAAAATGGTGGATGGAATAAAATAGACTTCCCTTTCCTATGCAAAGTGTGATGTAGATGAACCAGCCTTGTAAATTTTGATGGATTTAGATAGATGCAAATGGATAATTTGACAGATGCAACCTTAGGTGATCAAAGTATTTCTTATTGTTTAGTCCCTCATTATGGTCTCATAACTTTATAATTATATGGTTCTCTTGATCTAATTTTATAATTAACCCCAAAGAGGCCGACATAAAAATATAGAATGCTCAAACAAGTAATAAGTGCCCAAAAGATGGAAGTAAAGTGGGAAAGGATCGGGAACTCCGAATGGTATCGGGGTGTATGCGGGCGCCCTCACACTAAGCTTGGGCACACCGGTCAAGTCTGAAATGATGCAAAATGAGAAGAACAGACCGGGCGTGTATGTGCGGTAGGTCGATAACGATGCCAAAAAGGAAAGAAAAATGGCCAAAAGACTGGGGTTAATTAGTACTTTCTTCACTGAAAAAGTATATGAATAGTAGTATGTTCTTTGGGAATAAATAATTTCTAAAGTGCATGATTTTATGTAGACATTTTCCTCCACTTTATGTTGGTGAGAAAAACACTCAAGTAACATAAAGTAGATAGAAATGCATACCGATGTCCATGAAGATTGTAGTAGAAAGTGTGTCGATGGACTAGACAAAAGTGTGAAGTGAAATAAATATGGAGCATAGAGACTAAAAATGCAAAAGAGAAAAGTAGTGATGAGAGTGATCCTATGGCAGAAACGCATGTATATTTGTCGATGTATGTGACATACCGGTATGATTAGTATGAGGTATTAGCTAGGCCGTAAAATGTTGTAGTTATCACCGTTGTTGTTGTTGTTTACTTATTTCTTCTCATATGGTCGGAACTCCAAGGAGAAGACAATGAAGTAGTCAAATATTCCTATATATATATGTCAAAAATACATGTAAAGACACATGTATATAGTAAAAACATGTGATTGAGATGAAAAATGTAAAAGGAACATGTGAACTGATCCTGTAATGAGATAAAGGGTTTAGAGAGGATATCTTGTACTATCCGGGTTTTTTTGGCGCGATTCGACACCACTGGCCAAACTAGTGTAGGGAGGAGTTCCACTATATCCTCCAACATGTAATTTTTCCCAGAGAATGTGTGAAGATATCTCTGCATCTTTGCCTAGTTTTTGGACAATCGATGCCACTTGTTGAAGTAGTGTAGAGAGGAAATCTAATGTATCCTCTAATCATGGAATTACTCCCTGAGAATGCTAAGGACGACCATGTCTTGTAAAATCCGCGGTGTACGTGGTTCGTAGACTAGTATGAACCCACTCGGTGTATATCCCAAAATGGAAATGGTGGAAACCGAATCGAACCGAACTAGTTTAGAAGCACTATGTAGTATATAAAACCCCAAATGATGCCCCCCTCTTTGGGGGCACATGCGATGTCGTTGATAGGATAATACGTCCCTAAAAGTGGATTAAACTCATAAAATATGCCCTATAAGGGGAAGGGAATTTGTTTCAGTAGAGCCCAAGGCACATGCAAACAAGTGACTAGAAATAAGTGTTAATACAAATAATCATGTATGTGGAAGACAAGTGTAAGATACACAAACAATGTTTAAGCTAGAATGAAAGTAAACATGCAAGAAGACAAATATAGACGACCAAAGTGGGTTTCAAACATGGGACATCACTCACGATGTCATAAGAAACTCAAGGACACAATGACCATAGAAAACAAAAAAGTGTGCACACCAAAAAAAGGCAAGAACCGCATACAATAGCAAACACGAGATAAACAATAGCAGAAAAATAGACAAATAGCCATGGAAGTAAGTAATCTTCTAAAAACATGTTGCACATGAAGCGATTGTTAACATGTTAGAAATATAACCCATATATTCAAAATCGTGTATAAGAAAGTAATGTAAAGTGCTAAGTACAAATGAAACAATAACACCTGTAAGAGAAAAATTTGGATGCCCCTAGTGACCGTTGTAAGAGTGGTAGAAGGTGAGCATCCATGGTACTTGTAACTCTACCGTATTTGTGATCACAACTAGAAAATGAAATGAACGTGCATGTGTGTGTTCAAAAGATAATAAAAAAAATAAGAGATCTAAATAACATGTGTGCCAAGGAACATGAATAAGTAAATGTAAGCAAGAGTAAAAGCAACGAAGATATTCAACATGTTTTGGATGGATGGAATGAAATGCAATATGGATGATAGGAGCCACGTTTCCCTCGCGTGAATGGAATTGTATGCGGTGAGGTTCATTTAGTTTATCCCCTTAGAAGTGAATAATGGACCGTAAATGAGAGTGTGTCATTGGGAAATGGTGGAAGTATGTGTTATGTATAAAACGCTATGATAAGTGTGTATATGTGTTGCTAATATGTGACCTAGAGAGGAAGTGTGCGTGAGCCTTATAGAAAAATCATATATCACAACAAGATTATAGAGGGAGTGGTGATGTATCCGAAAGTATATATCACTACAAGATGAATAAAGGGGGTGGTGGTGTAGCCTAAAGCGTATACCAATACAAAATGAAAGAATATGTGACCATTTATCCTAAAGAATATGTCACTAACCTAGTAATGTCACATGATAAAATGCTGAATGATGAACATATAAGTATGATAAGGCCTATTTGATTTGTAAAACCTCAAAAGTTGAGTATGGACTGGGGAACTAAAGTGCATCATAGGGTAGTGAGTGCAACACGTAGAAGTATATGTAATGTGTGCAATGTTGAAAGATGACAATGTGATGTATAGTATACAATGCAAGTTTTTAGATAGCCTAATAATTTGAGATGTGTGATATGTAGTATGTGGAATGAGTAGGATATAATGCTAAATGTCAGCTCAATAGTAGTGTGACACATGGATGGTGAAGACTAGTACAATGTATGATGTGTAGATGTGTAAATGTCAAAATGATGTCGACTAAATGTAGAGTGTATGATGTAATATGTAAGACATATGATGTGAGATATGGGAAGAGACAGTGTGTGTAATGCCTATTGTGCAATGTGTGGGGTTCATATGTAGCAAGCCCTTAAGCTGTCAAGTGTGAACCAAAATACACGAGTGTGTCATCGAGTAATGACGATGCTAAAATGTGTGATGAGTATGTATAATTTAAGAGATTGATCTATAATAATGTAAAGGTGATAGATTTGTTATGGTTAATATGACCAATAGGGATCCAAAAGGACTCTACTTCATCGATCGGTAAGGATGAAGAAGGAAAATAAATACACCGAGGTTTTGTATTTATATTAGCAAAATCTCCACTCTATGTAGAGCGGTGGTTATAGAACCTCCGCCTAACTAGGGAGGTGGTTTTGTAACTACCACCTAGCTAGAGTAGTGGTCCTCAGACCTGTCATTTTGCATTGGACGGTGATCCTAGCTCTTTCAAGCAGAAAATAAAAATATGAAATGAAAAACCTCAGAATTTGAAAGGTTTCCCGTGTCTCTTCTCCTCCATGACCTTTCCCATACTCCAGTGCATGGGAGGACATGAGAAAGACTATAAATATATGTTTTTAGAAGAGAATAGGATCATCGAAGCATGAAAGCAAGTGATCAAGAAGTTCTTAGTGCTAGAATTGTGTTTTGTAGATGAAAGGAGTGTTAAGACAGAGAAAGCAAGTAATTGGGAGGAAGTGTGAGATATTATCTACTTCTCTTTCATACTTATTGTAATTTATGTACTTATTGTTTGAATTGGCCAATAAAAGTGGGAAGAAAGAGAAATTTACCTTCCCGACTGGTTTTTCCTCCTCTGGAGGTTTCCAGGATAGAACTTGTTGGTGTTTGTGAGTTTATATTCTTTCCTTTCCTACAATTGTTGATTCTAAGGACAAGAAAAAATCATTCACTTGTTATCTCTATCATTTTCCAATAGATAGTAGAACAAAAACATTTAATTTGTGATTCTTTGGAGAATAATAATGTTGAAGAGTTTAGATCATTTTGGTATCGAGAGAACAAGTATCCAGGATTTTGGTATTTGTTCTTGGATTTGTATGATAGTGACGAGATATAAAGGTGAAGAGGCTTTACCTTGCGATCCGTAAATTTATACAAGCAAGTGGAAACATAGAATTTGGGGACAAATGGAGGAAGAGAAATTGATCCATAGAATCAAGATTCGGAGATCATGATGTATAATATGCTTAAAAGGCAAAAAGAACTTGCAGATTTTTAGAAGAAAAATTTTGTCAAGCAAGAATCCATGGACTCAATGGTTCGAGGCTTAGCTAAAATTTTTGGCATAGGGAGGATCCACCATGAAGAATATTATGGGGAAGATCATGAAGAAGAGACTTTAAATGCAAGAGAAAAGGTAAAATATGATCATACTCCTTTTAAAGTTGAGACGAAAGTTGAGATTAAAATATTTGAAGGAAAAGTATATGCAAAGTTTCGTTATATGTCGAAAGTGCACCTGTAGAGAGACGATTTGCAAGTTTTCTAAGCTTGCACAAATGATCTCTCTCTTTCGTAGATATAATGGAAACACCTCAGTGTCTCGTGGGTGTACCTATTTCGAGTTAAGTCTTCGGTATCAAGGCTGGTTCCTTATTCTTGTATCCTAAACTGCTTCCTATAAGTTTGAGGGTAAAAGATAAGCTGTAGAAATGATTAAAACTAAGGTGATACAAAAAATTTGTAAGAGGGTTTTGACTCGAGTATATGCACAACTGATTTGTGAAATATTCTTGATGCACGAACCAATAGTGTTTTTCTGTAGAATATCTAAGGGCAAACACTTGGTTATATGCGAGGAAAATCACACTTGATCGATAAGTTAACATAAACATTAAAATTTAGCAGAAAATACTAAATTTTGCAAAAGTAGGGTTAGATGATTGGTCAGAGAATTTGCATTCACAAGACTAATAGAAACATACACAAGACTGCAAAATGACTTGGAAAGGCAGAAAACACTTCACACTCAGAGGGAAAAACTAGAAAAATTTGCTTCAGTACTCATATATCCAAAAGTCCTCCAGAATGATCCTTGTGCTTTGCAAAGGCACACAATATATAGCAAAATAATTTTTCCCACCCTTCCTAAAAATAGACTAAGGTTGTACTCGCCCATGCATCCTAATTTTATCCTTTATTTAATAATAAATAAAGGGATAAAATAATACAAACTAGTATAAGAGGCATTAATAGCCTTTGATTACATCTCAGTCAACTGAAGTTGACTGTTCTATTTTTAATAAAGCTGGGTGAATAATTTTGCCAAAAATAAAATTTCTTGCTAGACAAGTCTCCCTCCATGGCATGCAACTTGTCTCTTCTCTGTTCAATCTTCTTGTGAAGCATGCAAAAATACAACTCTCTTCTTGTGAGTAAATAAATAAAAATATTTGCAATATTTGCAAAACAAAAACCCAATGTGGGGCCACCTGCCATGTGCACATGCTCTGATGTTGACATCTCTTTGGCTTCTAATGGTCGTAAGGGTGACAATCTGCAAATCATCTCTAGCTCCTTCAAAAGTGGGGACCACCTTTGCACTACACCATGGTTTGGCAACCTTTGTGGACTTAGCAAACATAAAAGGGTCGACCATTTTTACATTACAAATGTCACTATAGTCTCACCACCTTTTGATAAATACAGACATGTATATACTTGTCAACCTTTTGCACATTGGGTAATGTATAGTTTAAAGATTTACCTTTTCAGTGATCATTGCATGTATGATGGCACTTTATATTATGGAGTTGGACTATAGTCAGAATTTTACAAGTCAAAATGCAATGATAATTTGAAAGACACGTGGGCTGGCCCCTTCTGAACGATGAGTCAAACCTTGGCATTTAGAGGTGATATTTTAAACTTTACCCTAACTAGGGTTTCCTATCTTCTCGCCACTTATATGCATTTAAAACTTGGTTGGGTTTAGTTATTTGATTGAGAACCATTGATCTCTGTTCATGATGGACCTGTACCATTGATCTTTGACTGCGAGTTAGGGCTTACCCCTGTAATTAATTTGGTCGGTGGAATTGACCGTGGTTGCTTGTTTTGATCTTTGAGCTTGATCCTTAGCCTTTGATATTTGTCCTTCTGATCTCGAGCCATTGATTATTGACCCTTGGTTAGGGTTAGGTTAAGCCAAAGTTTTTGTGGGTGAATTAAAACACTCGAAATC
Organism: Taxus wallichiana var. yunnanensis; assembly: GCA_018340775.1. NCBI lineage: Eukaryota > Viridiplantae > Streptophyta > Pinopsida > Cupressales > Taxaceae > Taxus > Taxus wallichiana. The sequence goes on along the minus strand of CM031234.1, from coordinate 818,892,370 downwards.
ATCCATTTTTCCCAATTCGTATCTCGGTTTACGGGTGAAGCCCTAGAAAATTTTACAATGCCATTGTTGGATTTTTGTTGAGCTCGGTTACTCTTCTCTGAAGCTCTAAAAGTGTGAAGGCTTTGCACACTTGTGTCATTTCCTATTCTTTTCGAGTTCAACTATAAGTTCTTTTTGAAGATTCCACCATTGATGAGGCTTCAAAGCACGATTACTTGTGGGTTTTGGCTCCATTCTTGTGATCTCTTCATACCCATTTGGTTCCTGTGTTATTTCTTTTGGCTATGAGCACTTTTTAAACATGAATGAAAATGTTTTGAAGCTTCGAGCTTTATTTTGGAGATTTTTGGCTATTCATTTTACTTTGAGCTTCTTGTAAATCTTTTGGTATGGGATTTGAAATTAGTTTGCGTTGTTTTTATTTTCTATTTGGCCTCTCAAAGGAGTTCATGAGCTCGAATTCATTTATCTTCTACTGTTGCAAGCTTTCAAACTCTCTGCAACCCTTTTTGTGTGTATTCTTTTGGTTCTGACCAATGTTGTTTTCGAGTTGACGGGGGAAAATGGTGTTGAATTTTGGTAAGTTCTTGATCCCTAAGCATGGTAATCATTTTTCGTTATCACCTCTGCTTTTGAATATTGATATTCATTTCTTCCTTGCATGCTCTAGTTTTTGGCTCGGCCTTGGTTGTCTTCGATTTGAAACCCATGTTGGGTTTCTCGGGTTACTCAGATTTGATTTAAGCGGTAAGTAATTATTTCCTTATTCGATTCCCTTCATACCTATTGATGGGTCTATGATAAAAACTTTACTCTGTGTGTTTCCTTGATACATTCCTTGGAGGCCATTCTGAATATTTGTATCTCTATTTTGCATAGCTCTTCAAGTTGTATTAATATGAAATGTTATTCGAAACTAACTTCATTAATAAAAAAACCTGTTCTTGGCTAAGAATTGCTTCTTTGATTTGCAGTCTTGAGTTATACTCATCTCCTTTACTCCGAGCCTGAAATGATATACATTACGAATAGATAATTACACTTTAGATCAGGTTATTATGACTTTTGTAGCTCTGAATTTGTTCTAATGATGAAATTTTGTTTTACTTATCATTCAAAAGCTGAGAGCAGTGGTTTCACTTTGATAGTTTCTTTTACTTATTACATTTCTTGTACTTTGTGAATCCTCCAAACTCAAAAACTAGTTCTGCCATCATCTTGGGACTGCAATATATAGTTATTTTGAAGAAAAAAAAGTGTTACCTTGCTCAAAACTATATCTCGTATTTTTTACTCTTCCGCAACTCTTTGATTTGGATATGAGAGCCATTTGTATGGGTATTTACTTTGTATTCGAAGATGATGATCCGATGAAAAATTTAACCTTTCTACTCCAAGTTTGATCTTTTCCTGGAGTAGGTAATGATGTTCTACGTGCTTTCCTTATTGTTCTTGACAGTACGAAATAATGTTTACTTATTTACAAAACAAACTCCAAATTTGATGATTTCCTTAATGAAAGTATGAGCCTGCATTTCTTGTATTCCTTTATTTCAAAATCTAAGATGGTTCTTTGTAATATTGTAAGTGTATTTGTGGAAATTGTATACAATTCTTCACCTGCTGTAACACCATTTTCAAGCATAAGCCTTGCTTTAGATGCTTTGTTAAAATATTGTAACTTGTTTCTTTTACTTAGATGCTTTTATTTCCTCGATACTAGTATTTTTGGCATGTTGGAAAATTTTAAAATTTGATTTGACATGGTGAAGCCCTGGAAAAATTCTCCTGAATATTTTCTTTAATGTATTTCCAGAAATAATAGTTGTATTTTCTGATCTAGAATACAAAAAGTAACACTTTTCATGCTAAACTGATATAGCAATTGAGAACTGAAAACATGATAGTTGTTTATCTTGATCATGTAATGCTTTTTTCTTTCTGTATCACTTATTTGATTTGCATAGTTATTTTAAAGCATGTAGTAATTGAAAAAACATGATGAAAATTTGTAAATGTCCATTTTACATGGTGAAGCCCTGTCAAAATTTTCCCAGAATCTTCTCTCTCATCCTGTTTCAGCTGTAATCCCTTTTTACTTTTAGCTTCAGCTTCTTGAAATATGATTCTCCCTCTTCGTAAACTGAAAAATGTACTTCTATCTTCCATTCTCTCTTTTGTATTGTAACGTCTTCCATTTGCAGAATGGTTGCTGAACTTTGAGTTGCACTCTTCCTTCTTCTTAGCATATTCTTATGACTTGTTTATTTCTTTCTTTGGCTGCAACTTGTACCTGCACACTTAGGAAAATAGTTAGAAAATGTTTAACCTTTTTGGCCTCTCTTATGTCCATGTTTTCTTCCTTCTTTTACTTTCTTCTTTATGAGTGAATAAAACATGCATGTAGTTTTTCCTTCAAGTATAATACATCTCCTGCTTAGGGGAAGATTCATATGCACAAAGTAGGATAGTGTAGGAATATGGTTTGATCCCTGAGCTCTTTATTGATGATTTCCTTATTTTACTTTTTAGGTACCATGCCTTAAGGATGAAAGGATCTGGCAAGGAGATGCTCTGCACAATGAAGAATATACAAGGCAATGATGGGTTCACTCATACTCCTTTTCTTTCTCTTTCATGCATGTGTATCTTTCTTTTTTTATAGTTTGTATTTTACTTTTCAGTTACATCCCACGGCTTGTGTGGGAACATTTGACTCTCCTTGTGAATAAAGCATTGAATTATGTAAATGAGTTGTATATCTCTTTCTACATTTCTACTTTTTATATGGATTGTATAATGAACTAAACAACTCAGTAACATAATTGAATGTCTTAATCATGAAGGAAAGAACATTAAATAGAACTTGTAACATTCAGTAATGAACTCTGATTTTTTGTGATCTGCACTTATGTTCATTGTTCCAAAACTTTACACTTCATGTAATCTGCAATTGGATGTCCTCATCAAGACAACACAATTTTCCTTTGAGGCTTGTGTTCTTTTACTGAGGATGGTCATGAAATCGTAGACTATGTGATCTATTACGTTTTGTAACAACACACATAGTTGCAGATTTCATGTAATCTTTTAAATAAATCAGTAGTAATGACATAATCTTATGTGATCTCCCCTAGCTTAGGTATACTTCACCAATGCTATCCATCATAACAAAGTTTCGAGTTGCCCATTTTGGCACACGTGTAAAAAATGTCAACATTTTGGCGATCTGTGGGGAAAGTTTCCTGCTAGCTTATATACCAGTGCCTTTCTCTTGTCCATTGGGCATGGAGTCCAAACATGTAACAACAATTTTCCTTCTCTGAAAAGTCCAACCTTTCCAAAACAAAACTAAAACTCGGGAAAGGATCTGGTAAACCAGATCACATGTACGAATGCACTTATTGAATTGAAAAACCATGCAATGTGTAGAAACTGCACTTATTGAAGGGAAATCCTACTCTAACAATCACTATAAGGTTTTCAATAATAGTGTTTGAGAAACATACCATTCACAGGAATGGGAAGTTCCTCTCCATTCAGCTTTGAAAGTTGAAAAGTGTTGTATTCCTTGTAAGCTGAAATCATGTAAGGGCCACTCCAGAGTGTATCAAACTTTGAGTGTCTTCCTAGCTTTGCACGATCAACATCCCACTTTAACACAATAGCTCCTTCATTGAAGAATATGAATTTAGATTTCTTGTCAAAAGTATTCTTGATTTTCTTCTAATTCTTTTCCATATTTAAATGAGCTTGATCTCTTAGCTCTTGTAATTCCATTAACTCTGCATAACTTGAACTGTAGTGGCTCATTCTCAAGTAGCTCCATTTGATGTAGCAAATCTAATGTGGGTAACTCAACTGAAATAGGCATTCTTGCCTCTTTTCCATACACAAGCTTGTATAGTGAATATCCAACTGATCTTTTAGGAGTCACTCTATCGGCCCAAAGTGCGGAATTCAACATTAGATGCCAAGCTCTTTGATTATCCTTGAGTGTTCTTCTGATGATTCTTAATGATTCTTGTTAGTACTTTTAGCTAAGCCATTACCTTGTGGGTAATAATTAGTGAAGAACTTGGATATATTCCATGATTGATAGCCCAATCTTTTATCTTTGCACCAAGGAATGCTAAAGTATTATACGATATGATAGTTTTTGAAACACTAAATCTGTAAACTATTCCTTCATAAAAGGATAGTATGAAGCTTAGTTAACATCTTTCAAGGCTATTGCTTTAGTCCATCATGTAAAATAGTCTATAGCAGTTAAGATCCAATTATGTCCTTATGACGAAGGTGGGTTTATCATGCCAATAAAATCAAGACCCCACTACATAAAAGGCTGATCAGCTGAAATAGGCTACAAAGGAAACGAAGCAAGACATTCTTTTCCAACAAAGAAAGCACATTGCTCACACTTTCTCATCCATTCAAAATAGTCTTTGAATATGCTAGGCCAACATTAACCTAATTTCATAATTTTTAAGTCTGTAGTACATCTTTGAGAAGTAACCTCTTACAGGTCCTTCATGGAATTCTGATAATATTTTCTAAATTTTATCATAATCAACACATCGCAACAAGATCCCATTTATATCCCTTTTGAAAAACACACCATCAACGAAAAGATAAGGAATAGCTTGTAATCTGAAATATCTTCGTTTATTCTTATCCATATCTTACGGATAGGTGCCATGTTGTAAGTAGTCAACCAAATCAGTCATCCACCTTGATTCTTAGATCTCTCGAGCAAGTTCGGGTTGTTGATTTTTACGGTTGGATCATGATATTTGATTGTTGATACGTAATTTCAGCATGTTGTTTTGAATCATCTAGTTCTACAACTTGTTGTTTTTCCATATCGAAATTAGATGTTCACATAAACCTTTACTTGAATCATCGTAGTAACCCGGATATCAACATCATATTCCATAACCTTTGTTATCCAGCTTCACGCTGCTCTTTTCTCATTCAATTCTTTATTTAAAAGGAAATATTTTACACTTGGATGAGAATCAAGAATGTGAATTTTATTGTTTGAAAGCATGTACTTAAAATTCTTTAGTCCTCTGACTAATGAAAGTACTTGTTTTTCAAGAAATGTGTACCTTGTTTCATAATCATGCAAACTCTATCCAAAGAAAGCAATTGGCTGCTCAATATTTTCATCGTTAACCTGAGTCAAAATAGCTGAGATTGTTTCACCTCCTGCAAGTGCATACATTGTAAAATATTTATCGAAATTTGGATTTACAAGAGTAGGAGCCTGAGAGATAGCTGATTTTATTACTTCAAAACCTTCCCTTCCTTCGTTGGTCCAAGAGAATTTTTTTTCTTTCTTTAGCATAGCTGTGAGTGGTTTAATCAATGCTGCAAAATATGGGACAAATCTTCTAACAAAGTTGATTTTTCCAAGAAAAATCTGTAATGCCTTCTTATGATGAGGAAATGATAGTTGTGATATGACTTCGATTCTAAAATGATCAATTGCCAAACCTTGCTTAGAAACAATATGGCCGAGTAATTTACCTTGATGTACTGAAAAGATCGAATTCTTTGGATTCAAAGATATTCCAAACTACCCGCATAGTTGAAAAGTATTCCTTAAATGCATTAGATGTTCTTCGAATCTTTTGAAAATACAGCCACGTCATCTAAATAGACAAGGATGCATTTATTTAATAAGCTGCGAAAAGCCACGTCCATTACACGTTGAAACATTGCACCGACATTTAAAAGACCAAAAGGCATTCTTTTGTAAGCATAGGTACCCCACTTGGTGGTAAAAGCTATTTTATATCTATATTCTTCTCGGACTAAAATCTAATTATAGCCACTATAACCATCTAGAAGAGATAGTCTATCTAAACTGAGACTGTTCTCAAAATCTGATCCATATTCGGAAGTGGGTAATGATCTTTTAATGAAGCTTTATTAAGATCTCTGAAATCTACACATAGTCTAATTTCACCGTTCTTCTTCCTAACAGGAACAAGATTGGCTACCCAACTTGAATGCTTAACTGGAAAGATAATACCTGATTCAATCAACTTGGATAACTCTTTCCTCATCAGAGGTTCTATTTTTGGATTTACAGGCCTCTGTTTCTATCTTACAGGATTAGCATTTGGATGTAACTCGATTGTATGTTGTGCTAGACTGGGATCAAACCCTTTCAGGTCTTGGTATTTCCAAGAAAAAACATCCTTAAAATCTTTGCAAAGATTAATAAATGACTGCTTTTCGGTTAAGGAACATACCTTTCCAAGAAGTAAATTTTTCCCTTCATCAATTGAAATCTCTTCATAGTTATCAACATGCGTTGATAGCTTAGTTTTATCTTTTCTTAACTGATCATCAGTACTGAAGATGTCTTCCAAAGTGACAAGACCTCGAGGTAATTTATTTGTCTTTAGTTGGACAATCTGATCACCGTATAAATGTTGTAACTTATCTTGATTTACTGTAGAAAATTCAGCTTCCTAGCTGTAAAAACCTACAGATTTGATCATCACTTTCAAAAACCTGCCAATTTAAATCATTATCAGGTATTGAGGGCTTGAAAATTAGCTTAATATGAGGCTGAATTTTTCTATTTTCCATCTATTCCAGCACTTGAAACTAGCACCAACTGCTGCAAGTCTATCTGCATGTTTGTTTTTAGCTCTAGGAATAGACTGAATATTAATAGCTTTAAAATCTTCCATTAAGTCTGAAACTCTATGTCTATAAGACTTCATAAGTGGATTCTTACAAACATTAGAGTTTTTTACTTGATTGATAACCAACTCAGAATCACCAAAGATTTGTAATGTGCTGATACCTTTCTTTCTAGCCCAAAGTAAGCCATGAATTAATGCTTCGTATTCAGCTACATTACAAGTGCATGTAAATTGGAGACTCAAAGCTGAGAAATACCTTTTTTTTTTCAAGAAAGTGAGCATCAAACCTACTCCCTATCCTTTCTTATTCTTAGCTCCATCAAAATGAATCTTCCAAATTCCTTCTGCTGAATTTTCTATTTTAGACAGCAAGGGAAGTGGTGTATTTTCTTCATGCATACAATACACACCAAAAAGATGTTCTTCAACTTCCTTAAAAGGATCATGGGCATGTTATTTAACTATCTTTTCATCCATAAACATGTTAGAAACACCATCTAATGTTGAAACATGAGCTACATCATCAAAATCAAATTGCTCTAAAGTTGAGTAATTAGCTACTGCATTTAGAGAATGAGGCTCAATATGGAATCTGGCCAATGGTTCTAAATTGATAGTAACCTTAGTTCCATAACGTGTAGTAAAAAATAAGAAGGACCAATCCAAAGAGAGATAACCTCCTATTTTCACTATGAAATCTCTAGATAAGCACAAGGCAAAGTATGGAGGTAGATCCACAACAATAACATCTTGCAAAATAGAAACATTTGGGAAAGCATGTAACGTTACCTCTAAATTTTTTATTATACCAACCATATTAGTTGCAGTTCCATCAAGTTGTAAGACACTCCTTTCTGTAGGCTCATACTGCAAGCCTAATTTTTTTGCAATCACTTTTGGCATAATTGTGCTACTTGCGCCACTGTCCACCATGCAATTATGAACTAAATGTTCTCCAATAATCAGTGATAAATAAAATGGTGGTGGTTTTTAATTTCATGAGCATTCAGAAATTTCTGAACCATCCACTTAACTTCTTTAATACGGTCCTACTCAAATGTTCCAAGGACCATGTCTATCTTCTGAACTTCCTTTTCTGTTGTACTTGAAGAAATATGCAGCTTAGCTAGTTCATGAGAAAGTAAATCTTATTGTCTAGGAATACTTAGAGTGTCCCACATTGAGATGTTAACATTATGCTTTTTCATTACATCAACAATGTTAAAAGAAGCAACTATCTTAGAGTAGGCCTTCGTGAAAACTGATTCTGCTTCAACTACCTTGGATATTTGAGGTATAAATAATCTTCTTGGATCAGGTTGTAGCTGTCTTTGATGACTTTTATCAACTGGGACACTTCCGATTTTGTAGGAACAATAGGGTTGTTAGTTGAATTTGGAGCTATAGATGTTGTCTTGTCGTGTGATGAGCTTGAGGATAGGCCTATTTTGTTGCTTTTGATTTTAAGTAGCCCTCCCTTGAGCCCTAGTAGTGACTGCAACAAAATCCTCCTCATTAAAACTGACTAAATTATGTTTAGGTGTTTTCTGGACATGAGTCTCTTGCTGCCCACCCTCCATTTGAGGCATAACAAATGTTTTAGATTGAGGTTGTGCAACAAGATTCAGATTCAGAAAAGTATTTGGGCAAGTTACAGTTGAATGAGGTTGATTGTAAGGTTTACACCACTCTTCTATAGCCATTTTAACTAGAACTAAAGTGTTAGAAGAACTAGGAGCCTTTGGGTTGAATTTCCTTTGCTGGTAAGGTTGCCTATAATTCTGATTATGTTGATAGGGCTGCCTGTTTTTGTTGATTCTATTAGTAGGGCGATAACGAGCACGGTAGGGTCTGCTAGGTAATGCAATTTTGTTCTCAATTGAAGTCAATTTATTTCCCATAGTCTACAAAGATTTGAATACATCATCTGATGGAGCTACCACAGTGGGCTCTATGATTGTAATAGACTGAAGAATAGGATCTAAATCTACTAAAAAGGCATTGATGGCCTTGGCACCAATTTTCTAGCTTGAATTAGGCTATTTTTGGCTCGAATAGCAATATCATAAGCTGTTGGGAGTGTCTCTCCACCCATTAAATGAATCGTAGTTGAGATATCACTATTTAATACTCTAAGATAATAAAGGAAAGCATGATCAACTTGAGGCTCGACACTTTCTAGAATTCTCTCCCAAGTTCGGCAAAATGGATATGGAAACTAGACATAAATTCATTGGGATCTCTTTTGATAGTAGATAACTATTCAATGAGAGAAAAATGATCGAATTGTCTGGAACTATTTCAGCAATTTTTCACCTAAAATATGCCAAATTCCTATGCTTTCAATTTCTAGGTTTCTATACCATTGCAAGGATTACTCTTTAAAAGATGTAGCTAAAAGTCTTAGAGCTACGTCTTCATGAGTGATATTATGGATCGCACATAGGGTCGCAACATCTTTGATATGTTCAATTTGGTGTAACCTAATTTTTACCGTGAATGATGAAAAAATTTTCATGGTAGCGTTGGGAATATCATGATAAACTGGAATTACTAATGGGATGCCATTAGTAAAGGGCACAAAATTCATGGGTGGTTGAAGGGCCTTTGGAAAACTAGGATATTGATAGAAAAATTGACACATGGTGAAGGAATATTAGGATTAGGGTTCCCAAAACCAGGTGTATTATAAGGTAAAGTATTACCAACTCTTCTCTTCTAGTAGAATTCAAAGGTAAAGAAACAAAATCGAAGGAATTACTCTTACCGATGATCTTGTAATCACTTTAGGCATGGAACATGATACAATCTTCGGGTGCGAAATCAGCTTTACAGAGTCACCAAAAGATCATAAAATCTTTAGAATAAATTAGTCGTGGTTTTCTCCGTAAAGTGACTTTTAATTTGCTATAAATTTCTTTGTAGATGTGAAAATTACATGCGAGATCGATTCTTCATCCCACCAGGCGTGCAAAAACTATTATCTATCGAAAGTGCACCGTAGAGAGATGATCTGTAGGTTTTCTAAGCTTGCACAAATGATATCTCTCTTTCGTAGATATAATGGAAACACCTTAGGTCTATGGGTATACCTATTTCGAGGTGAGTCTCTGGTATCAAGGTCGGTTCCTTATTGGTGTATCCTCCTGTAAGTTTGAGGGTAAAAGATAAGCTGTAAAAATGATTAAAACTAAGGTGATACACCAAATCAGTATGAGGGATTTTCTTGAGTATATGCACAACCTGATTTGTGAAAGATTCTTGATGCACAAATGAATAGTATTTCGTAGAATATCTAAGGGAAAACACTTGATTGTACCGAGGAAAATCACAATGATCTTGAAAAGTTAACATGCAGATTAAAATTTAGCAGAAAATACTAAATTTTGCAGTAGGGTAAGATGATTGGTTAGGGAATTTGCATTCACAAGACTAATAGAAACATACAAAAGACTGTAAAATGACTTGGAAAGGCAAAAAAACTTCACACTTAGAGGGTAAAACTAGAAAAATTTTCTTCAAAACTCATATATCCAAAAGTCCTCTAGGAATGATCCATGTGCTTTGCAAAGGCACACAATATATAGAAAAATAAATTTTCCCACCCTTCCTACAAATAGACTAAGGTTGTACTCGCCCATGCATCCTAATTTTATCCTTGGAATAAAATAATACAAATTAGTACAAGAGGCATTAATAGCCTTTGATTACATCTCAGTCAACTGAAGTTAACTGTTCTATTTTTAAATAAAGTTGGGTGAATAATTTTGCCAAAAATAAAATTGCTTGCTAGGCAAGTCTCCCTCCATGGCATGCAACTTGTCTCTTCTCTGTTTGTCTTCTTGTGAAGCATGCAAAAATACAACTCTCTGCCTATGAGTAAATTCATCAAAATATTTTCATTATTTGCAAAACAAAAACCTAATATGGGGCCACCTGCCATGTGCACATGTTGTGATGTTGACATCTCTTTGGCTTCTAATGGTCACAAGGGTGACATTCTACAAATCATCTCTAGCTCCTTCAATAGTGGGGACCACCTTTGCACTTCACCATGGTTTGGCCACCTTTGTGGACTTAGCAAACATAAAAGGTTCGACCATTTTTACATTGCACGTGTCACTATAGTCTCACCACCTTTTGATAAATACAAACATGTATATACTTATTGGTCTTTTGTACATTGGGTAATGTATAGTTTAAAGATTTACCTTTTTAGTGATCATTGCATGTATGATGGCACTTTATATTATGGAGTTGGGCTATAGTCAGACTTTTACAAGTCAAAATGCAATGATAATTTGAAAGACACGTGGGCCAGCCCCTTCTGAACGATGAGTCGACCCTTGGCATTTGGAGGTGATATTTTAAACTTTACCCTAACTAGGGTTTCCTGTCTTCTTGCCACGTATATGCATTTAAAACTTGGTTGGGTTTAGTTATTTGATTGAGAACCACTGATCTCTGTTCATGATGGACGTGTACCGTTGATCTTTGACTGCAAGTTAGGGCTTACCCTTGTAATTAATTTGGTTGGTGGAATTGACCGTGGTTGCTTGTTTTGATCTTTGACCTTGATCCTTGGCCTTTGATCTTTTTCCTTCTAATCTCGAGCCATTGATTATTGAACCTTGGTTAGGGTTAGGTTAAGCCAAATTTTTGGTGGGTGAGTTAAAACAATCGAACTCATCCATTTTTCCAACTTTACATCTCCGGTTTCATGGGCGAAGCCATGGAAAAAAATTTCGACGCCATTGTTGGATTTCTGTTGAGCTCGGTTACTTCTTCTCTCGAAGCTCTAAAATTATGAAGGCTTTACACACTTGTGTCATTTCCTGTTCTTTTTGAGTTCTACTGCAAGTTCTTTTTGAATATTCCGTCATTAATGACGCTTCAAAGCACGATTACTTGTGGGTTCTGGCTCCATTCTTGTGATCTATTCATACCCATTTGGTTCTTATGTTATTTCTTTTGGCTGTGAGCACTTTTTAAACATGAATGACAATGTTTGAAGCTTCGAGCTTTGTTTTGGAGGTTTTGGCTATTCATTTTACTTCGAGCTTCCTGTAACTCTTTTGGTATGGGATTCAAACTTGGTTTGCGTTGTTTTTATTTTCTATTTGGCCTCTCAAAGGAGTTCATGAGCTTGACTTCTTTTAGCTTCTGTTGTTGCGAGATTTCGAACTCTCTGTAACCCTTTTTGTGTTTATTCTTTTGGTTGTAGCCACTATTGTTTTCAAGTTGACTATGCAAATGGTGTTGAAGTCTGGTAAGTTCTTGATCCTTGAGCATGGTAATCAATTTTCATTGTCACCTCTGCTTTGGAATATTGATATTCATTTCTTCCTTGCATGCTCTAGTTTTGTGGCTCGGCCTTGGTTGTCTTCGAGTTGAAACCCATGTTGGGTTGCTCTTTTCTATTGAACTTGATGACCATTCGAGGGTTGCTTAGATTTGATTTAAGCAGTAAGTACTTATTTCCTTATTCGATTCCCTTCATACCCATTGATGGGTCTGCGATAAAAACTTTACTCTGCATGTTTCCGTGATACATTCCTTGGAGGCTATTCTGAATATCTGTATCTCTATTTTTATAGCTCAAGTTGTATTAATATGAAATGCTATTCGAAACTACCTTCGTTAATAAATATACTTTGTTCTTCAGTGAGAGTTGCTTCTTTGATTCTTGTCTTGAGTTATACTCATGACCTTTACTCCGAGCGTGAAATGATATACATTACGAATAGATAATTACACTTTAGATGTAGGTTATTATGACTTTTGTAGCTCGAATTTGTTCTAATGAAGAAATTTTCTTTTACTTATCATTCGGAAGTTGAATAGCGGCTTCACTTTGATAGTTTCTTTTACTTATTACATTGCTTGTACTTTGTGAATCCTCCAAACTTAGAAACTAGTTCTGCCATCATCTTGGGACTGTAATATATATTTATTTGAAGAAAACAAAGTGTTACCTTGCTCAAAACTATATCTGTATTGTTTGAATCTTCCGCAACTCTTTGACTTGGATATGAGAGCCATTTGTATGGGTATTTACTTTGTATTCTGAAGATGATGATCTGATGCACAATTTAACCTTTCTACTCCAAGTTTGATCTTTTCCTGGAGTAGGTAATGATGTTCTACATGCTTGTCTTATTGTTCTTAATAGTATGAAATATTGTTTACTTGTTTGCAAAATAAACTCTAAATTTGATTATTTCCTTAATGAAATTCTGAGCCTTCATTCCTTGTATTCCTTTATTTCAAAATATGAGATGGTTCTTTGTAATATTGTAAGTGGCTTTCTGGAAATTGTAAACAATTCTTCACCTACTTTGTAACACCATTTTCAGGCATAAGCCTTGATTTATATGCTTTGTTGAAATATTGTAACTTGTTTCTTTTACTTAGATGCTTTTATTTCCTTGATAGTAGTATTTCTGGCATGTTGGAAAATTTTAATGGTTTATTTGACATGGCAAAGACCTAGAAAAATTCTACCGAATCTTTTCTTTAATGTATTTCCAGAAATAATAGTTGTATTTTCTGATCTAGAATACAGAAAGTAACACTTTTCATGCTAAACTGATATAGCAATTGAGAACTGAAAACATGATAGTTGTTTATCTTGATCATGTAATGCTTTTTTTTGCTTTCTGTATCACTTATTTGATTTGCATAGTTCTTTTAAAGAATGTAGTAATTGAAACAACATGATGAAAAGTTGTAAATGTCCATTTTACATGGCGAAGCCTCATGTCAAAATTTTCCAGAATCTTCTCTCTCATCTGTTTCAGCTATAATCCCTTTTTACTTTTAGCTTCAGACTTCTTGAAATCTGATTCTCCCTCTTCTTGAAAACTAAAAAATTTACTTCTATCTTCCATTCTCTCTTCTGTACTGTAACTTCTTCCATTTGCATAATGGTTGCTGAACTTTGAGTTTCACTCTTCCTTCTTTTTAGCATATACTTATGACTTGTTTATTTCTCTCTTTGGCTACAACCTATACCTGCACACTTAGGAAAACAATTAGAAAATTTTTAGGTTTTTTTGGCCTCTCTTATGTCCATGTTTTCTTCCTTCTTTTATTTTCTTATTTCCGAGTGAATAAAACATGCATGCAGCTTTTTCCTTCATGTAGAATACATCTCCGCTTAGGGAAGATTCATATGCATGAAGTAGGATAGTGTCGAATATGGTTTGATCCTTGAGATCTTTATTGATGATTTCCTTATTTTTCTTTTCGGGTACCATGCCTTGAGGATGAAAGGAGTTGCAAGGAGGTGCTCTACACAACAAAGAATATATAAGGCAATGATGGGTTCACTCATACTCCTTTGCTTTCTCTTTCATGCATGTGTATCTTTCTTTTCAGTAGTTGTATTTTACTTTTCAGTTACATCCCACGGCTTGTTTGGGAACATTTGACTCTCCTTGTGAATAAAGCATTGAATTCTATAAATGAGTTGTATATCTCTTTCTTGCATTTTTGATTTCGTATGGATTGTATAATGAACTAAACAACTCAGTAACATAATTGAATTTCTTAATCATGAAGGAAAGAACATTAAATAGAACTTGTAACATTCAATAATGAACTCTGATTTTTAGTGATCTGCACTTATGTTCGTTGTTCCAAAACTTTACACTTCACGTACTCTGCAATTGGATGTCCTCATCAAGACAACACAACTATCCTTCGGGGCTTGTGTTCTTTTGTTGAGGATGGTCATGAAATTACAGACTATGTGATCTGTTATGTTTTGTAATAGCACACATAGTTGTAGATTTCATGTAATCTTTTAAATAAATCAGCAGTAATGACATAATCTGATGTGATCTCCCCTAGCTTAGGTATACTTCACCAATGCTATCCATCGTAACAAAGTTTCGAGTTTCCCATTTTTGTACAAGTACGAAAAATTGTCAACAATTTCTTGATAAATGGTTAAAATAGTTAGAAGTCTACTTTAGCATCCATAATGTCATTGAGGCACTTAGGATCACCTTTGCACATATCAAAATAGAGGGACATGCTCGGTTTTGTGGGAAACCCATCTAACCACTTGTGAAAAGAATAAGTGTCCTAATGTGAAATCTTGGCAAGAATTTAAATAATTACTTAGAGATAAATTATATCCTATTGGTCGCAAGAGTGACCAAATGATTAAATGGCACTATTTTAGGCAAGGTAGTGGTCAAAGTGTGCGAGAATTATACTATATAGTTTTGAGTTAGGCCATGTTGCTAAACATGGACTTGGAGGATGAGGATATTCTAACTAAGTACTTAGGAGGAATTAACACTCACCTTCGAAGAAAAGTCATCTCCACAAATCCCAAAGATCTCAATGAAGCATTTGTGTAGGCATACTACATAGATGATGAAAAGAAACAAGGAGAAGTAGAGCCAAGGGTAAAGCGAGTCAAAAAATCAGCGAAAAAAAGAGTATGTGAAAACAAGTAATAAGGGTAAGTGGAAAGGAAAGGTAAACAATTTGCCACTACTTTAAATACTTGTAAATATCCCAAGAATTTTTACATGAATCTGTGATATCAATGGTCATATTGACGCTACTGAGTTTAGAAGTTACATCTCGAAAACTGAACCAAGGACTCAAAGAAGTCCATGACAATTGTAAAAATAGAAGGGGAGGTCAAAATTTAAGATGACTCGATGTAGACAAATGGATTGGATGCATGGAAACCAACATAGACAGCCAAGAAGAGGAGATGAGTATACTATTCGGATAAAAATCCAGATCAAGAGAACTAAGGTAAACACTTTTGTTGATCTTGGTTCTCGGTCTAACTTGATTTCGAAGAAGTTGTAAAGAATCTTGGTCTTGAGACTTACAAGCATCCACACCCTTATCCTTTGGGTTAGGTGAAGAAGGGTG
Source organism: Taxus wallichiana var. yunnanensis (assembly GCA_018340775.1). Classification (NCBI taxonomy): domain Eukaryota; kingdom Viridiplantae; phylum Streptophyta; class Pinopsida; order Cupressales; family Taxaceae; genus Taxus; species Taxus wallichiana. The sequence continues at coordinate 818,876,801 of CM031234.1, read as the reverse complement.
TTGAAATTTAGGTAATGAGAAGATGTAAGGTCAAGTTTGGGATAAATTCCAAGTATATTGGTGTTTTGGAATCTTAAGTTATTCCACTTGATGCTTTTGATGTTGTATTTAGGAGTCCTTGTATATTAAGTATTCTATATTTATGAGAAGGAAAAACTAGTAAAGATGGGTCATGGATGGGATCGAGGTACAACATCCGGGCACACCAACGTAAGCCACGTGTTACTATGGTGAGTGTTAACCAAGCAAAATGACTTATTCAAGAAAATCATAATTAGTTTTGTTTAATTTTGTTAAAGGATAAACAAGATGGGGTAGAAGTTTCAGAGATTTTTAACCAGGGAAAACATGATTTGGATAGTATTATTCAATCTTTTCAAGAAGTATTTCAGGCTCCCGGTGGGTTACCACAAAAATGGGAAGTAGAGCATGAGGTTTAGCTATTGCAAAAATCCCCTCTACCGAACATCGAGTTGTATAGGAAATCATTGCTTGAGAGTACTAAAGTAAAGAAACAACTCCAGGAACTACTAGACCAAGGGGTGATATGTCCAAGCACCTCACCATGTGGTTCTCCTATTGTGATGGTGCCAAAGAAGGATGGTTCTTGGAGAATGTGCATCGACTACTGTGCTTTGAACAAGATCACTATAAAGAATAGATATCCACTTCCCTGCATAGATGATCTATGGGACCAACTTCAGCATGCCAAATTCTTCATGAAGTTAGATCTCAAGTCACGTTATCACCAAGTCAAAATGAAGGAGGAGGGTATATGGAATACTACCTTCAAGACAAAATAAGGTTTGTGTGAATGATTAGTACTTCCTTTTGGGTTATGCAATGCACCTGCTACATTTATGAGATTTATGAATGATGTATTGTGGCATTTCATAGATTCATGTGTCATTGTATATCTATATGATATCTTTATTTTTAGTGCTACATGCGAAGAACATCTAACCCATTTAAAGAAGTCTTGCAAGTTCTCAGGGAGAAACAACTACTTTGTAATATGAAGAAATTTGAATTTTCCAAATAGTCACTTCTCTATCTTGGGCACATGGTTGAAGGAGGAAAGCTACAAGTGGATCCAAAGAAGGTGGAAGCCATCACTAATTGGCTAACACCAATAGGAGCCATAGATACTAGGATTTTTATGGGAGTAGTACATTACATGCGGAAGTTCATTCTAGGCTTCTCCATGATTGCAACACCTCTAGACATAGTGGCCACAAAGAGTAAGGGTTTTGAATTGAGTAAGGAATAAGACAAATCCTTTGAGTTATTTAAATACAAGATTACTCATGCTCCAATACGTACTCTTCCTAATTTTCAGTAGCCTTTTGAAGTAGAGACAGATGCCAGTGATTACACTATGGGTGTAGTGTTGCTTCAATGAGGTAAACTCGTATGCTATCATTCTGAAACTTTCACTTCATCAGTTAAAGAATATTTAGTATATGATAAGGAAATGTATGCACTAGTTCAGGAAATTAAAAAATGGAAGCATTATTTGTTGGGTAAAGAAACTATTGTGCACTGCGACCACCAACCTCTCCAAGATTTGCAAGCATAGTTTAAATTGTAGTAGGAAAGACACTAAAAATGGATTAGGTTCCTTCATTAGGTTCCATCTAGTGATCAAATAGAAGAAGGGTAGTACAAACTTGGTGGAAGACATATTGTCTAGAAACCCACACAGGAAGTTCTTTATTTTTCCACTATCTCTCGGATCGATCCCTTCACGAAGGAAGCTTACAAAGAGGCATATTCCTAGGAAAGAGACTTTGGGGTGACATTTCAGAGTTGTAGTCCCAAGGACCTGAAAGGACATGAGAGACCTGTGGGCGGAGATGGTGAAAGGGATTAAATATTTTTATCTCAAGGATGGGTTGCTCTATCAATGAGGGGAAGCTTTGCGTGCCTAAAGAAGAAAGACTTCTATTGATGAGGGAAGAACATACCTCGAAAGTAGCAAGACATTTTAGTGTTGGTAAGACCCTAACCCACTTGCAAAGGTATGTGTATTGGCCTAATATGTAAGAAGCAGTATCAAAATTTATACATGGATGTAAACTTTGTTGTACCAGCAAGCCTAACACTAGCAAGGATGGATTGTATATGCCTGTACCAGTACCTACTCATCCATGGGAGGACATTTCTATGGATTTTATAGGAGGATTACTTATGTCTAAACATGGCCATGACTATCTCTATGTTGTTGTTGATAGATTCATTAAGATGTGTATTCTTATGTCATGTAAAAAGATAATAAAAGCACATGAGGTAGTAGATTTTTTCTTTTCTAATGTATGGGTGCATTTTGGGTTGCCAAAGTCTATTGTTTCGACATGGATTCCAAGTTCTTGGGCAATTTTGGAATGTGGACGTGGGACAAGATGGATACCGGAGTTACTGAGAGGAGCAAAAATTTCCATCCAAAGAGCAGATGGATGGACAGGACAAAGGTGGTGAATAGGACTTTGGTATAGTTGATCACGAGGGGTATAACAAAAACACCCAAGGACTTGGGACAAGTCCTTAGCCTACATTGGACGCATTCCTATAATTGGGTAGTACACACATCCACTATGAAGTCACCGTTTGAAGCATGTTTGGGATATTTACCTACAAATCCGTTAGACATAATAGTGGGGTAGTAGGATGAGGATGAGACAAGAGACACAAAGGTGACTAGAGAAAACAAATTCATTGAGAGGATCTAACAAATCCATCTCAAAGTCAAAGAATAACTAGAGAAATCTCAAGCCAAGTACAAATCTAGGAATAATCAACATAGGAGGGAACATAAGATTCATGTTGGAGATAGAGTTTGGATTTACTTAAGCAAGGAGAGACTAAAGGTCAAGCAAGGAAGCTCAATCCACTATGATATGGGCCCTTCACCATATTGGAGCAGAGTTTGAGAAAATGCCTTTTGACTTGATTTACCGTCATTTATGAGGATATACTTTGTAGTAAATTGTGAGAACTTACACCTATATGAGCCATCCATTCTAGATGAATATGAAAGACTACATTTACTACCTTCCATTGAGGATTACATCTTGGACTCACGAGGTGAATTGGAGGAGGATGTAGTGGTGCAGAAGAAGGTTAGAGAGACTAGGAGAGGTCCGTAGGAGTTCTTATAGATTGGAATGAAAGGAAAGACACCAAGGAAAGCCCGGTGGTATTTGAAGGATCAAGTGAGGGAATTATTTCCTCATCTACTCCCCCACTAAGCTTTTGTGGGACCAAAATCCTCCTAAGCATGGGAGGTGTGATCCATAGGGATCCAAAATGACTCTACTTCATTAGATCATTCAGGATGAAGAAGGAAAATAAATACACAGAGGTTCTTTCTTTATAGTAGAAGGATCGCCGCTCTATGTAGAGCACAAGTTATAGAACCACCACCCAACCGGGGTGTCGGTCACACACATAACACACCACCCACCATTCAGGCGGCGGTCCTCGGCTCTTCGGGAAGAAAATAAAAAACATGAAATGAACAACCTCAGAATTTGAAAGGTTTTCCATGTCTCTTCTCCTCCATGACCTTTCGCATTCTCTAGTGCATGGGAGGAAATGATAAAGGCTATAAATATATGTTTGTAGAAGAGAATAGGATCATCGAAGCATGAAAGCAAGTGATAAAGAAGTTCTTAGTGCTAGAATTGTGTTTTTAGAAGAAAGGAGTGTTGAGATAGAGCAAGCAAGTGATTGGGAGGAAGTGTGAGATATTATCTACTTCTCTTTCTCACTTATTGTAATTCTATGTACTTATTGTTTGAATTAGCCAATAAAAGTTGGAAGAAAGAGCAACTTCCCTTCCCGAGTTGGTTTTTCCTCCTCTTGAGGTTTCAGGATAAAAAATTGTTGGTGTTTGTGAGTTTATATTGTTTCCTTTCTTGCAATTTTTGATTCTAAGCGCAAGCAAAATTCATTCACTAGCAATCTTTGTCATTTTCTAATAGAAAGTAGAACAAAAATGTTTAATTTGTGATTTTGTGGATAATTCCAAAGTTGAAGAGTTTATAGATCATAATATTGGGGGTGAATTTTATTCCTACCAAGTGTGTAATAGTGAATACAGTCATGTGACACTGTCTAGAAGATCATCGATGTCGGGATCAAAGCCTATTAGAGAGAAATTGGAAACTTGATAAGAAATAAAATGAGGTGGATCATATAAAGAACCATTGCGGTATAATGTGTAGAAATTTGTGGGATACTCTTCATTAGTCAAGGGTATTTTTGGACAATCATGTGCATACAAGTGAGAAAGATTGAGCATAAGTCGAAGATGAGTCATTTGTTATGTTTGTGGAGCCTATTTTCATGTTAGAGTGTGGTACACCTTCATGTGTTACACTCGGGTTTTTAAGTCCCACTGGGTAATGAGTGGGTCGAAGCGTTATCGGGGGTGAAGCTTCAAGCAAATTTTCATGGGTGGTTTATTAATCCATGGGTAATGGGTAACCGTTTTTTTTGGGCCCATGGATTTTTGGTACCCATTGTTTTGTACCCATGGTTTTTTTGCCCATGGTTTTGATACCCACGGTTTTGTATCAAAATGCTTAAGCAATTGTCTATTTATATGGTCTTATGCATATGATACATAAGATAATCTAATGCATTGTAGATGTGCTTTGAATTCGGGTGTGAATTCAGTAGAGTTTGTTGAGCATAGCTCCAAACAGATCTGGGTATTGTATTGAGAGAGTGGAGGCTTGTAATAAAATCTGAGCAAGTGATTCTTGGTGGACGTAGCCCAAATTGGGTGAACCACATTAAATACTATCTCTCTATGTTGTGTTATTTATTCTACACTTTTATTTGAGATCTGTAATATTTTCTACATATTAGTTTCTACTGTTGTGATTCTGTAAGGGATTATTCCGCATATTTTATCTCTTATTTCCTATCAATTGGTATCAGAGCTTGGTTTTGGTTTGTTGAAGTGTTGAATCATAGGGAAAGTTTTATCTTGAGTGGGAGTTATGGCAGATGATGGAAGATCTAGGGTTGATAAATTCAATGGGAAAAATTTGAGTCTTTGGAAGATGCGAGATGGAAGATTACCTTTATCAAAAGGATCTTTATACTCATTGTCGAGAAGGTGAACAAACCCTCTAGTATGACAAGATGCGGAATGGGATTTGTTGGATCAGAAGGCATTTGGAATGATCTGGATATGTATTTCATCTTCGGTATTATTTAATGTTTCAAAGGAAAAGACTACAAAAGATCTAATGGATGCATTAGGGAAGTTGTATGAAAAACCCTCTGCCTCTAACAAGATATTTTTAATGAAAAATTTGTTTAATATGAAGATGTCTGAGAATAGTTCAGTAGCAGATCATTTAAATGATTTCAATATGGTTGTGAATATGCTAGCTTTGGTTATAATAGAATTTGATGAAGAAGTTAGGGCTTTATTAATTCTGTGCTCTTTACCTGAAAGTTGGAATAGCCTGGTAATGGCGGTAAGCAACTCGGTTCCAACTAACTCGAAGTTGAAGTTTGAGGATGTTGTAGGGGTGATTCTAAGCGAGGAAATGTGAAGAAAAAGCTCTGGGGAATCTTCTACTTCAGGGAATGCTTTGACAGTGGAAACTAGAGGGAGACAGAAGAATAGAGGAAACCATGGAAAATCGAAAGATCGGGCAAGGTCAAAATCCAAGAGAAAGATTGTATGTTGGAATTGTGGAAAGTATGGGCATGCAAAGAAGTATTTGTTGGGAGCTTTGGGATAAGAAGAAACAACAGGAAGAAAATAAGGAGGTAAATGTGGCATCGGGTAATGTATGCTAGGATGCTTTGATTCTTTCTTTGCATAATATTACTGAATCTTAGGTTTTAGATTCAGAGGCTTCTTTTCATGCTACTCCACATAGGCATTATTTTTTGATTATGTTTAAGGGGATTTTGGGCATATTTTTCTTGGTGATGATGAGCCTTGCAGTATAGTTGGAAAAGGTTTTGTTTAGGTTAAGATGTAGAATGGGAATACATGGCTATTGAAGGATGTCAGACATGTGCCTACATTAAGGAGAAATTTGATATTGGCGGGGCAATTAGGAAGTGATGGTTGTACTGTGATATTTACAGCTAACTCTTGGAAGGTTACCAAGGGTGATCTTGTGGTGGCAAGAGGTAAGAAGGTTGGAACCTTGTATTTATCCACTGATAGTACTAATGATTGTAATCTTGTGGATTTAGATGCAAGATACAACATTATGGCACTATAGGCTCGGTCATATGAGCCATAAGGGCATGGACATCATAAAGAAGAATTTTCCTGGATATACAGAAACATGTTTGGATTTCTGTGAGAACTGCATATATGGGAAACAGAAGCGAGTAAGGTTTCTCAAGGTTGGACCTACAAAGAAAGAGAGTAAGTTAGAGCTGGTACATTCTAATGTGTGGGGCCAACTCAGGTATCATCTCTTGGGGGTTCAAGTTATTATGTTACTTTTATTGATGATGCAACAAGGAAAGTTTGGGTTTATTGTATTAGAAACAAATCGATGTATTTGATACTTTTGTTAAATGGAAAGCCTTGGTAGAGAATGAAACAGGTCTTAAGTTAAAATGTCTCAAGTCAGATAATGGAGGGGAGTATTGCAACAATGAATTTGATGATTATTGTTCTAAGAATGGAATCCATAGGAAAAAGATGGTTCCAAGAACCCCACAACAAAATGGGGTGTTAGAAAGGATGAACAAAACAATAATGGAATGTGCTAGGAGCATGAGGATACATGTAGGACTACCTCTTTATTTTTGGGTAGAAGCGGTGAGCACAACTGTGTACTTAATAAACAAAGGACCCTCAAGTGCCTTGGATGGAGGCATACCTAAGGAGGCTTGGTATGGTAAGAAATTCGATTACTCATTTCTTAGAGTCTTTGGATGTGAGGTGTTTGTTCATATTGACAAGGATGATAGGACCAAGCTAGAGGCTAAATCAGAAAAATGCACTTTTATTGGTTATGGTGGTGATGAATTTGGATTTAAATGTTGGAGTATTAAGGACAAGAAAATCATTCGGTCTAGGGATGTGGTCTTTAATGAGAAAGTCATGTATAAGCAACAATTATAGGAAAATAGGAAGAATCCAAGAAAGAATATGCAGTGGTAGAGGATCTTCCGGATGGGAAAGTGACCCATGAATTAGTTCAGGAACCTACTCAACAGGAACCCCAAACTCCTACAGTGAGGAGGTCTTCTAGGGTAAGAAAAGAACCTGAACGTTTTTCTCCTTCTCTTTATTATTTATTACTCACTGATAGTGGAGAGCCAAAGAGATTTGATGAAGCAATGCAGGTAGATGCCAGTAAGAAGTGGGAGCAAGCCATGGATGAGGAGCATAAGTCTCTCATGGAGAACAGACTTGGGATTTGGTGAAGCTACCGGAAGGAAAAAGAGCATTGCAAAACAAGTGGGTGTACAAAGTTAAAGACGAAGAAGGAGGAAAGAAAAGATATAAGGCCCGGTTGGTGGTCAAGGGGTTTGCACAGAAACAAGGTATAGATTTTGATGAGATTTTTCTCCTGTAGTAAAAATGACTTCTATTAGAACTATTCTTGGAATAGTGGCGAAGAAGACTTGCACTTAGAACAGTTAGATGTAAAGATTGCATTTCTCCATGGTGATTTGGAGGAGGAGCTATATATGCAGTAGCCAGAAGGATATGAAGTCAAAGGTAAAGAGGAGATGGTGTACAAATTGAAGAAGAGCTTGTATGGCCTGAAACAAGCTCCATGTCAATGGTATAAGAAGTTTGATAGCTTCATGATGGAGCAAGGTTATATAGATGTCATTTTGACCATTGCGTGTATATAAAGAAATTTGAGGATGGAAGTTATATTATCCTATGTTTGTATGTTGATGACATGTTGGTTGCAGGTAAAAACATGTAGGAAATAAAAGTACTTAAGAAATAGCTAAGTGAATCCTTTAATATGAAGGATTTGGGGGTAGCCAAACAAATCCTTGGTATGAGGATAACTCAGGATAGGAAGGAACGGAAGCTAAATTTATCTCAAAAAGATTACATTAATAAGGTATTGGATAGGTTTAACATGCGGGATGCTAAACCGGTTGGGACTCCTTTGGCGAGGCCATTTTAAGTTATCAAAGGAGTAGTGTCCCAAGATAGAGTAGGAAAGAAACTATATGTCAAGGTACCTTACTCATCGGTTGTTGGAAGTTTGATGTATGCTTTATGGTATGCACTAATCTTGATATTGCCCATGCAGTAGGAGCTGTGAGTAGATTTATGAGTGATCTAGGTAAAGAGCATTGCAAGCGAGTAAAGTGGATCCTTGGTATTTGAGAGGGACCATGGGGATAGTTTTATGCTATAGTGGATCAGACACCACTTTACGTGGTTATGTAGATTCAGACATGGTTGGAGATGTAGACAGCAGGAGGAGCACGACAGGTTATATTTACACTATAGGTGGGACAACAATAAGTTGGATTTCACGACTACAGAAGCTAGTGGCTTTATCAACCACGGAGGCTGAGTATGTTGCTGCCATAGAGGCAAGCAAAGAGATGATTTGGTTACAACAATTTCTTGAGGAGTTGGGGCATAAGAAAGAGGAATGTAAGCTGCATAGTGATAGTCAGAGTGCTATACACCTAGCTAAGAACTCTACTTTCCACTCCAGGATGAAGCATATACAGTTGAGATATCACTTCATCAGGACAACTTTGGAGGAAGATAAGTTGAAGTTGGAGAAGATTCATACCAATCAGAATCCTGCAGACATGATGACCAAGGTGGTCACAAGGGATAAACTAAAGCTATGTTCAGCTTTGGTTGGCCTTCGCGGATGACAGTGAAGGGTTGAGAAGCTTGCTCAGTGGAAATCAGTCTCCAAGTGGGAGATTTTTATGTTTGTGGAGCCTATTTTCATGTTAGAGTGTGGTACACCTTCTATGTGTTACACTCGGGTATTTTGTATTACGGTCCCGCTCGCCGATGAGTGGGTCAAGGGGGTTTGGGGGCGAAGCCCCGAAGCAAATTTTCATGGGTGGTTTATTAACCCATGGGTAATGGGTAACCATTATGGGCTATTTTTGGGCCCATGGTTTTTTCGGTACCCATTGTTTTGATACCCATGGTTTTGTATCAAAGTTTTTGCGGTTTTGTATCAAAGCTACTTAAATTGTCTATTTATATGGTCTTATGCATATGATACATAAGATAAGCTAATGCATTGCAAATGTGCTTTAAATTCGGGTGTGAATTCTATAGAGTTTGTTGAGCATAGCTCCAAACGGATCAGGTATTGTATTGAGAGAGTGGAGGCTTGTAATAAAATATGAGCAAGTGATTCTTGGTGGACGTAGCCCAAATTGGGTGAACCACGTTAAATCTTGTCTCTCTGTGTTGCATTATTTATTACGCACTTTTATTTGAGATCGTAATATTTTACGCATATTAGTTTCTCATTATTACGATTACGTAAGGATTATTCTGCATATTTTATCTCTTATTTCCTATCATCATTACTTATGGAGACACTTCTAAATGGAATAGGAAATGTGAGAGAAGTGTGGTTTATATCTAGAGTACCGCCAATTTAGTCAAGCCAAGATTTCCTAATTTTCAGCGGAGAAGTGCGAGGAGAGTGGGAAATAAAGATCATCATATGGAATATACAAAGGCCATAAACAACCATAACATGAAAATAGCTATGATATAGATTAGACGAGTGAATTTGTGGTAAGATATCATTATGTGTTAGAAAAATTCTAGTTAATCCATAAGCTGTATAAAAAGCGATATCGAGGAAGTAACATCAAGTGGAATATTAGGAGGTGAAGAAGTTGCAGACGACACACAAGTAGGAGATGAAATAGTCTCAACAATATTAATAGACACCTGATAAAGTATCATAACATTGGAATAAGTAGCGGTCTTGAAATTATAATCACCGGACCATCGGGCACAAATTTTTCCTCGAAGTAAGAATTATCCACGTCAACAGGTGTGAAATTTAGTTGGCCTAATGCTTCATCATTTAATTCGATAGTGTCAAATTCATCATAAGATTCCTTAGAATCGTCGGTATTATTATTCTCATGTTGTGTCACATTATGAAGTATATTGGTAGGTGGCACAAAAGGAAGAGCTATAGAAAGTGCTTTGATAGGTGAAAGAGGAATGCTGATAGGAGGTGATATCGTAGATGAAATAATAGTTGTGGTGTTCATAGTAATAGTTGGAGTATTTGTAGAGAAATAGGAAGATTACGAGGTGCTAGAATAACCAATTTCATATGAGTCCAAGCTAGTATATGGAATTTTTGCAAAGGTGGGATGGGCATAGCAGTAATAGGGTCTATGTGACAATATTTGAATGGCTCTGGATCTGCGGTGATAGTATGTTCATAGCCATCATGCAAAAAATTGACACATTGGTTGATAATAGATAGATCTTCTTGCTTTACGTGAATCCAAGGTCTACCTAACAAGAGGTTGAATTGAAATGAGTCATCTATAACATAGAAATCAGTGAGAATAGTAATAGGCCCAACCTAAACACACATAATGAAATGGTTTGTAAACATGTATGAGTGGTAGAGTCATAGCCTTAGATGATAGTCGAATTCCTAGAAATAAGAGTATCACTAATACCCATTTGTGTTATAATATAACGATCACATAATTTGATGGATAATGCATTATAAATAAGCACCGTTTAATACCAAAGTGGTGCTAACGATACTAGTAATAAGTAAAGGCACACAAGGATTGATTTTATTAAAAGTTGATAGATCCTTGCGAGTGAAAGATATGACATGTGGAAAATTTTGAAGAGACTGTATGAGATGTGTAAAGGCCACCGCAAAATTATCAATTTTAATATGAATAGCATGAAGGGAAGCTTCTAGTGTGTTATGACAATGGTGCATTACACAATAAGTCATAAAGAGAAATCTTGGTGGGCGTATTTTTAAGTTGCTCAATGATGTCATATCCCTTAGAAGCAATACGAGGAGTTGTTAAATCAATGGGTGGAGATATAAAAGCGGGTGGATAATTGGGAGGATTAAGGAAAGTATGATGAGTAGTAAGTACATTAATAGATGGATCATCCCTATGTGTAAAAAAATGAGAAGTTACCCAAGAAACTAAGTAAATGAAAATGTGAAACCCTAATTAACAAGTAGGGTTAGAAATAGATTAACTGATTTGATGAGATTTTTGGAATGTGTTGTAGATATGGCTAGAAAAACATGAGGCGGAAACAACCATGCCAAGGTCTAGAAAATTTTAGAACTGGGTAATTTAAGTGGGTAGGCGCTAGAAGAGGATCGGGGCACTGTAGGCATCCTAGTCTAAGTTTTGGGCACCCTAGTATGTGTAAGAGGTCTAAAAACAAAAATTACGGGGTCTCTAGATGATTTGAATCCTTCACTACCTATCGCATTGATGTCGTTGAACCACCCTGGATGTCACTATTTATCAATGATGAAGAGAAGACTTACAAAACCTCAAACCAAGCATCAAACCCTAAAAAAATTAAAATGCATATAAAGGGGACAGACTATCCGAGCACCCATTAGTGGACTTACTAAGTGTTGCACTATATCTCGAGACATGATGTAGTTCTTTGTGTGTGTGTGTGTGTGTGTGTGTGTGTGTGTGTGTGTGTGTGTGTGTGTGTGTGTGTGTGTGTGTAATCATGACCTAGGCTATCTTGTGCAGTCACACTTTGTGAAAGTAGTGAGCAATAACTATGTTTAGAAAATGTAATAAAATGGTGGATGGAATAGAATAGAATTCCCTTTCCTATGTAGTGTGATGTAGATGAACCGACCTTGTGCCTTGTGATGGAGCCGGATGGATACATGGAGCCTTTTATGGATGTAAACTTAGGTGATGATAGTAGTGCTTAGTGCTTGGTCCCTCATTATGGTCTTATAACTTTATATTTGTATGGTTCTCTTGATCTAATTTTTAATCAACCTAAAGAGGCCGACAACCAAAAATATAGAATGCTCAAATGGCTGAAAGTAGCCAAAAGATGGAATTAAAGTGTGAAAAGGATCGAGTGCTGCGCGTGCCCCAACACTAGCCTAGGTGCCCCATTCAAGGCTGAAATGACACAAATTAACAAAAATAGACAGGCATGTATGTGTGAGAGGTCTACAAGTGAAGAAAAAGGCAAAGAAAAATTTATAAAATACAAGGGTTAACTAGGAATTTCTTCACTCAAAAACCATATGAATATTAGTATGTGGCCAAGAATGAATAATGTATAAAGTACATGATTTTGTCTCTATAAATACCACAACCTGATCCCAGTACCCAGTCTACTCCCTGTGTTGAAAAGATCAATATATCATCTTTATTTATTTGCACCAATGTTTTTTATAATAATATTTTATTGAAGAATAATGCATTGGATTGACATACCCTATTTTTTTCCTTGATCATCTTGAAATTTTCTATTTGGTAAGTATATGTGGAATATTGTGATATTGATGGTTCGGTGAAGGAAAAACATTAATGAATGGAAGGAAGTTTGGAGGCAATATTTTTGTGGTAGTATATTTTCCAAAAGATAAATTTTCTAGGGGTAGTATGATTAGTGAGAAGGGTAATTGATTCTATTCTAACACGGAAATAATTTTAGATTTCAAGTGATGAATTTGTATACATGGCCAATCATTTTTCCATGAAGGAAGGAATTCTAGTATTGCAAAAATTGTATTAATAGTATTGTAAAAACTTCTTGTGCTCAACTCTATGTAGCATGTTTTATAACTTGCTTATTAGAAAAACATATGTCATTTTGTATATTTTAACAACATGTTCCTATAATAAACTTATGTTTTCATTTCTCCCTCTCTCATAGTTCAAAAAATTAGCTTAATTATGCTTTAATTTAATAAAGGTTTGAGTACATTTTTTACCAAATGTTCTTATTTTGATATTAACCCAGGGATTTGATGTTTTTTTTTCAGTTCTTAATATTACAAATGGCCAAAAAACATGAAAATTTATATACAATCCAAGCTTTGATATTGGTTTAATATAGGTAGTCATAGATTTCCTTCAAGGATTGGTCTACTATGAAAAATCATGAGTCACCAAATCCTCAAAAATATTTCTCATATTTAAGTAAGTTTTATAACTAAACAAACCTTCATTTTTGTGAAAGATCAATATAATGATGTATTATTATAGAATTTAATGATGTAATGAGAATAACGATGATTTTTTTTTCTGCAGTGATTTCAACATATGATTATATGGATATTGTTTTGAAATTCCTTATAAAGGGATTTGTATATTGCATTGTAAAACTAGTTAGAAAGAATTATCTCAAGAATCTATGGTAGTATGTTTGAAGAAGGTGCCACACTATCTTGTAAAACTAGTTAGAAAGAGTTATCCACAAAATCTATGGAAGCATGTTTAAAGGAGGTGCCATTTATGTAATTCTAACTTAATAAATAATTATACCATTTTATGTCAAGGGTTGACAACATTTTGGCATCCTTTTATATTCTCTTCTTTTGATATTAATAAAATGTTTTTGGAACCATTTGTAGCCAAAAAAATCAATCCAAATTGTTTTTTGTTTATAATATTGATCACTATGCCTCTTTGGTTTCATTGATGATATGTATCCATTGATTCCACTAGAGTAAATTTATTCATTTTTATTCTTTAAATTCATTTTTATTCTTTGAATTAGTATTGTCTCTAGAGAGACAAAAATCAAAATTTGTATTGTCTCTAAAGAGATTAAAATTTCCTATTTTATCTAGAGAGACAAAAATTATATTATCTTTGGAGAGACACCCACTTTGAGACAAAATTTGATAAAATATAGAACTTTTTATTGTCTCAATTTGCGACATTTTGGTTAAATATCGTTTATAATATCGTCTCAAAACACCCGCTTGGAGTAGTGTGTGGACTATCATTACCTAATCCTAATACATAATGTGTTTCCTTAGCATGTTATTTTGAAAAACATTACTAGATGACCATCTTGTTGTTGATGTATGATGATCATGGTTATTGTTCCATTATGTTAGTTTTATGATATGCATGGATTATGATAAAATGTTACAAGTAAAAGATTTTTATTTGATTATGTTTATTGTTTATAAATACTATATGATGTCACAAATCATTCAAATTTTTATTCAATGGCATTACTTCTTTTAGATGACGATATGTAGTGATAATGGTTGTGTTAGTAAATAGATGTGATATGGTGTATGTTTATCATGCTTTTATCAATATGTATATAGTGCATGGAGAGATATGAGACTTGAAATGAGTGTGTAGGGAGTAGGTGTCTGATATGATTTTGGGAATCCATAAATGGGAGATTCAAGGAATGATCCATATGAATAATCACTCAAAATACCAATAAGTCTCGGGAAAGGAAATGAATCATGTTGTTTTGGTTTGAGGTTTGAAATAATTATTATTTTTATGTTGTGAATTTTTGGGATTTTTAAAGTTTGATAGGAGAAGGGTGAGGTGAGGTGGTAAGAATTTTTGAGTAGGTTGTTATGATTCATTTTGGGTCTTGAAATTTCTTGACATGAAGGCTTTAAGAAAAATAAAAGTTATTTTGTGGAAGGGGATGATAAAAAATCTAGATTTTTCTTGGGAAGGGAAAGGCTAAAATTTTTATTTGGAAGCTTGAGTGGGTTATGGTTTGGTTGAATTTGAGTCTTGGACATGGGTAACATGAGGTAGGATTCATATTATTTATTATACAAATTGCTATTGATTTTTATCTTTGTAAATTGTTGCTACTAGTACAATTTCAATGCTTCCTTGAGTTGTGTTATGTTTTCATACATTGTGATGTAGTCCTATGTGATTGAATTGTTTAAATGAAGGATGATGTAGGGACCCATTATGTTAATTTTGGATATGGAGATTAATTTTAAATTGTATAGTCGATAATGTGGTTGTCATGTAGTAAATGTACCCAATGAGTATACCAATGCCTCATAGGAGGAGTGGTTGTAGGGACTTATGTGGGAATAAAATAGTATATCCAGCTTGTGAAATTCTATTTTTAGAATGGATGTAGGTGCCCAAGGTTTTTAGCGATCCTGAGTATTCATACCTTCATGCGAGCTATTGTATAATTTCTTTCTTTGATGTTTGAAAAATAATTCTAAATTTTATTTTATGTGTGTCTTTATCCAAACAATATAAATTTTTAATCTATTGGAATGAGTGTGAGTTATCCTATTATTTAATCATTTACAGTTTGACCAAATACTTGAGTAGTTTTCCAGTGAATCGGGTAGAGGAAAGTTTCCTATTTTGTATGGTTGGGAGGTGAATATTGTTGCCCTCCTTTTTGTGTAAATACCTATAGAAATTTGCAAGTATAAAAGAAGATTTTTCTTGAGGTTGTCATGTTGTACCATCCTTGTGAAATTATGTATGTCATTGTTCAATTTGATAACTACGTGTGAACCTAGAATTATATATGTGAGTTTATATAGTAGAGATTTCTACTATATAAGGAGAAGACTCATTGTTGTAAATTTTATTAAGAAAATAACCTGAAATTTATTTGTAAATAGCTATTGATTAATGTGTTATACATTATTTTAGATTTGAGTTCTAAAGGTGAATGCAAACGAAACTAGAGTATATTTTAGATAAATATTTGAAATAGGTATATCAATTGATTTGCTACCTTGGTAGAGAATTTTTCCTTGTAAAAGAAATAGGGAATTTATTTTTTATTCTTATGGTTTGCACATATCTTTGTTTGGTTGTAAATTTTTTTAAATGGAGGGTTATAAAATTAAAGGAAATGGTTCTATTCCTCCATTCTTGTAGCATGATATTTTCTAAATTCTTCATTAGAAATAGTTCAAATGTAAATAATTTAAGATTTTCATTATTTATTTTTTCCTCATTAAATATGATTGTGTGTGTGTGTGTGTGTGTGTGTGTGTGTGTGTGTGTGTGTGTGTGTGTGTGTGTGTGTGTGTGTGTGTGTGTGTGTGTGTGTGTGTGTGTACACAAATAAAATTAGAAAATAAGTCAATGATCGAGTATAAAATCTCCATAAACATATTACTAGGTTTCTACAAAGAAATCAAATTAAAAGCTGAATAGAAACAAGCTAGAACCTAAATAGATTAAAAAAAAAACATATAGCTCTTCCTAGCTCGCCTTTGGAAGAAATAAAACCTTGCAAACTACCTATAAGTATTTCCCAAGAAGACTTAAGGTCTAGATTCTCTCATCCACTTTAACCAACTTTGCAAATGAGTGAAATGAAGACATAAGAGCCACTTTGTAGCTTCCATAAGGAAATTATTGTAACATTGGATTGTCTTAAGATTCAAGTGCTATGATCCATTTGATCCAATTGACCTAGATTAACCCTCCACTTTACGAATTCTCAACTTAAGTAAAAAGCGAAACCCAGATCCTTTCTTTGAATTAATTGCCTTCATTTTGTTATAAGGTTGTTTTATATATGTAAGAAAATGTTTAATCCAATTTTTTTAATAATTGCGATAAGATATATAAGTTGTATAAGTAATATTATAAATATTTTTGTAATTTATAATTTTTTTTTTTTAATATTGGCAAATAGTTTTTTGAAAGGGACTATACCCTTGAATACAAAATAAGGCCTAAAAGCCGGAATAAGAGAGAGGAGCAGAGTAGCTGTAGCAAAGCTCAAAAGTTACAGCAAAAAACAACGTAGCCCAGAAACAGCTACACAAACGAGACTAAACAGCAAAACAACGGCAAAGAAAGCGAAAGAAACCGACAACCAAGAAAGCGATGGCAAAAAAAGCGATAATTTATAAAATTTAATTAACTCATGAGATGAATATTAGCGTTTACAATTGTAGTTTTTAGAGAAATAATTATCTCTAGTGTTACTTATATTGATGTACCTATAAATGAGTTGAAGAGGGACACGATGAAAATAAAATGCACTTTGATTTTGATTTCACCTTCAACAATTTAGCGTTTATTATAATAATATTAATAATCACTATAATAATAGGTTTGGTTCAATGGTGCAATGTAAACTTGACTTAAACCCTTAGTAAAATAGTTTAAAGTACGTTGGAGTATTTCCATCACCTTTGTACTTGTATGATTTTTAATGATGTGTATTATAGTTCTAATTAAACATTAATAAGTAATTTGATATCACTAGAGTGAGCCTTGTCACATTTCCTAGAAACCATACTTGTGTCATAGTGTTATTAGTCATTTTTTAAAATAACACCAAATTTTACGGAGTGTCACACCACGTTTCCTAAAGATAAAAGTCCATCAATTGTGTTTTCTCATCATTTCAAGTTGTTCAAATAATTGGTACATAAACCACAACATTGAGGAAGAGGAGAGTCCTCTTGTAAAATATGAGCTCTGTTGTACTCCAAAAATAGTCAAACAATAGAAATTGGGGACTGCAAAATCTATATGTCGTTGATCATTCGTAAGGATGGTCTCTTTTCAAAAGAATGGATGGTTTTATGAAGGATAACATGCATCACAAAGCTATACTAGTTGGTCCAATTTGATCCCTTTAAGAGTTGTGTGTTTATGATTTAATTTACTTTGAATTAACTAAATCTAAGGTTATTATAGAGTAACTAATATATAAATAATAAAATATGTAGAAATGACACAAGCAAACTAAGATTTAAAAATATGAAACCCTAAGCAAGAGGATGAGATGAAGATAATTAGATGATTTATGTACAAGTTGAAAGTGATCTAAGCAAGGAGAAGTCACGAACATGATGTAAGCAATGTCATATCGGCCTTTGTAAATTTTGGAGCTTGCGAGACAAGGCAAGAAAAGGGCACTGTAAAAGGATAGGGACATCTAGTGCTTGATGACTAGATTTGGGCTCCTATGATGGCATAAACCCTTTAGATATGGTTTATGTTTTGTTTTGATTATTCATTGTTGATTTCTATGGTTCACACTATGATTATTGAAGTTATTGTTATCCAAAATGTGCCCCCTGCTCATTTTGTGGCTAACTCCTCTCATTCTTCCCTCTCTTGTGCCTCAGTCACAAAATTTTGCTTTTTAGGCACTCAAAACCTTCTGGAAATGGCACCATTGGATAGAGCTCTTTCTCATCTTTCCAGAAAGGTAAAGTTTTCCTCCTAACTCCATGTATTTTTGAAGTTATGGCTCAGCGGAGTTTTTGTGGGAAATTTTCCCTTAGGAGGCTGCAGGCCAATAGGAAGCCGCCACGTGGCACCTAGAGTGGTGGAGCGTAGGGAAAATTTGAAAAAAATTCCAAACACCAAACGGGTAAAAATTCAAACTTTTGCCCGCCGATCCGATTTTGGCCTATTTTTGCCCTAAATTTTCAAATCGCCATATCTTTCGATCCAGAGCTCGGATTTTTGCGTTCTTTATATCAATAGAAATATGGTGAAATTCTCTACATGATTCTGAGGTAAATTTTGAATTTTTGTTGAGTTTGGAGATAGAAAATAAAGAAACACCTCTGGCACGTGGTAATGGCCAGAAATGACGTTTCAACAACCAGTTTTAATGCAAAATGGGTCACATTCTTCTTCAGCATGGCCAAAAATGTCAAGGCATGGGTCTGTAAGGATGCCCATGCTATTTTAATGCATCTTCATTCAATGGGGAATGGCTTCCACGTTTTTACACGTTTTCTCTCTCCTGGGCTCGACCCATGCATTGTAAAAGCTAGATTTGGCTCATTTTTTGAGGTGGAAATTTTTTTGGATAGCAAGCTTCTTCTTTCACCTTCAACAAGTGATTTTTGCAAGTATCAGACCTTATTCATGATTGTAACAGGTTTCTACCTCTTTGATGTTGCAAATGCAAGGATTTTGACAGTGAAAAATGACAGTGCGGACTCGTGATCAATTTTCAGTCCTTTGTTTGTATTGTCTTGCTTCATTTCGGACCTCTAATTACATCTTATCGGCTGTTTGCATTTTATGAAATTGTGTCAATTTGCATGAACAAGAAGTGTTCACCACTCCTTTGGTCTATCACCTATTAGTTTAGTTTCAATTTTTGCAATTTCTATCTCTATCTCCTTGGAATTTAGAGTAGGATTAGGATTCAAACCTCTGCTGATTGTGCAAATATGAGATCTAATCAAAGGAGTTTGAGGAACCAACCTCTAATCCGGAGATTCCTCTCTCATTTTACAAGTCCCACACTTGGAGAGAGGTTTCAATATTGTGCAATCACACCTGGATGCGAAACATCAACTTAGAAACCGATTTGCATCCACGAGTCTTTGCTTGATTTGCAACAACTTGATTACATGTAACCTTTATAACATAAGTTCATCTACACAAGCCCATAAACCGCATCAAACCTAAAAATAAAAATGTAGATTGGTGAGTCGAGGTGACCTAGTGGTCAACCCAAGAGAGAACTTATAAGCGGCGGTGCACTACATCTCAAAATCCATGTAGTTACGGTGGGTGTGTGTATAAATTGTGCCTAGGGATTCCCTTGTGCAAGTTACACTTGATAGAGTGTTGTAGCTAGAATGTAGCAATTTAGTAGAATTTTTGGATGGAATAAAATTAAATTCCCCTTCCTACATTGTGTATGCAGAGTATGCAGTCCCTTTTCCCTTGAATGGGTGTGAGATGGATGCTTCAAAGTGCTTTAGGTTCCTTTTGAATGTAATATTAGGTGATGGTAGTAATGCTTAGTGTTTGGTCCCTCATTTTGAAAACATAAATATGTATTTATATGAATCCCTTGTTTGAGCTTTGTAATTTACAACTGCAAGGACAACCATAAATGAAAAATATTATCAAAAGATAAAAGAGACCCAAAAGGAGTGAGTAAGATTGAAAAGGGTCAAGGGTGCCCAGAGGGGACAGGGGTGCTTGATCGCCTTATGTCTTGATTGGGCGTTGGTGTCGAAGACATAAAATATAAACAAGTAAATTTTTGATTCGGATGTACATTGTGTAAGACCAAATAGAAAATAAGAGACAAAGAAAAGAGGCCAAAGATAGTTTTTAACAACTAGTTTTTACTTCTTATAAATCATTTAAATCCTAACATACTTTTAGGACCTAGAAATGTACCCAAGTGAGTGATTTTGTGTCTACATTTTGCCTCAAATTTATGTTATTTAGTGAATAATCGATAACATAAAGTAGTTAGAATATGTGTACCTTATGATCTTGTAGATCATGCGGTGAAATGTGTCTTAAGTGGACAAGTGAAGCGTGGAATGATGTAAAGTGAAGTGTGAATGCTAGAAAAGGAAAATGACCATAAGGGTGAAGCGAATGTATTATATTGTACATGTTATTTAACTTGTATGTTATATTATAGGATACTTCTTGTTGTGTATTAAGGACGGACGTGTAAAAGAAGAAAAAAAGTAGTCAAATTCATGTATATGAAGAATATAAGTAAAGCATCCATAAGTATGTAAAAGTGTGTAAAAATGAAAGTGTGCACTTGATGTAAAAGAGTGTAAAGGATAGTAAAGTGTCCTAAAATTTTGTGAAGAGCGAGTTTTTTGGGTGATCTTACACCAAGAGTGAGTTTTTGGGCAATATCATGCCAAGTGTGTGTTTTTGGGTGATGTCACGCTATGTGCATGTTTTTTGGGCAATATCACGCCAAGTGCAAGTTTTTGAGAGATCTCATGCCAAAGAGAAAGTGTTGGGGAGAGACGTCTAGTGTTATTCTCCTTCCACGACTCTACCTAATAGGCACCAATGTACATGGTGCATCCATGATTAGTTCTGCTTATCCGATTGTAACTGATTTTATGAGATTGCATACATTACGTGAATAGAGGATGAGTGCATGTAATTGTGAAGGTGCTTTGAAGAGTGTTGTGAATTTTGTTGATTTGTGAAAATAACGTGCATCTACCCCCATGAAATTAGCTCCCACAAGAGGTTAGGAGTGGTCAAGTGTTAGTGTCTGAGTCTAGGTGCTAGTGTCTTTCTTTGTCTTTGAGGACCCAAGTCAAATTTTGGGCCATTCTGTGACTGTATCGTGCTCTAATTTTGTTGTGTGAAGATATCTACTATAGTTCTAAGCTCTTATAGGGGTAATTTTCTCACCCAATGTATGTACCCCCTTGTTTGGGGTGTATGCAATGATTGTAGAAGTTTGTAACCCAAAAAATAAGACCTGATGTTGTGTTGTATTGTATCCTTGCAAGGGAGGGGATGTGTATGGTAGAAACCAAGGCACATGTAAATAAAGTGGCTAGTAACATGTGTTAGTAGAAAAATAGAAACCATGCAATACAAGACAATATAATAAGCAAGTGTGCAAAAAAAGTGGACCACGAAAAGAGGGTTTTAAACATGGGACATCACTCATAATGCCACAAAACAATCAGCGCCGAAGTGACCATAATCATGCAATACATAGGGCATAACCCATAAAAAATAACATACAATGGAAAATAATGTCAAGCAAATTGTAGGAGATAACCATGGTGGTGAATAGTCCTGTAAAACAAATTCTACACATGAAACACCCATGTTAGAAATATAAATATTATGTCAAGGCATGTATGTATCAATGGAAAGTAATGTGCTAGAAAGTAGTAAATAATGAAACAATAATGCATGTAATGTGTGAGAGTAGTTAATGTAGATGCCCTTATGATACTCGGTGGTAGTGGAAAAGGATATAGTACTTGAAAATCATGCATCATGTAAGTAAGCTGTAAGATATTTGCATTCAAAACTAAAAACCAAGTGAACGTGCATGTGTATATAGAAAGATAATGACATACATACCATCTGACTAACATAGTAAGAAAAGTGCATCATGTAAGTAGTATAAAAAAGCAATATTAAGTTCAACCAAGATGTGCAAATGTAGTGAATGAGTGTATGGAATGATATGTAATGTGTGAATGATGGTAGGCACGGCGTGACCCCCAATGGATATGTATGAGATGAGGTTCATTTATAAAATACCCCTTAACAATCAAGAATGAACCATAGAACAAGAGTGCATCATCAGGAAATGGTTTGAAAATGTGTGCTAGAAAGATAGATCATGAAGCATAGAGCGTGAAAAGTGAATGTGGTGAGGTTAATTTTAGATTTAGACCATCAAGCAATCGAGTATGAATTGTGGAACTAGAGTGTGTCATAAAGTAGGGTAATGATATAAGGCGTGTATAAGAATGTGTAATAACTTAGTGAGAAAGATTAAATGTGAAGCACGAAGCGTAGTAGTAGAGATAATAGATATATAATGATAATAGGAGGGGGAAGAGAAAGTTTGATGCCCCCCAAGTGTGTGATTGTAGAAGGATCAAGTGAATTCATCTAATAGATTGTCAGTGTCAAGATCATAGCCTATTGGATTTGGGTTAGAAACTTGGTAAGAAATAGTGTGGGGTTGATCATATAAAGATCCTTTATGGCGTAAATTGTACATGCCCATAACATATTCTTCATCAGTGAAAGGTGGTTGTGGAAAATCATGCACATACCAACGGGTGAGATTTTGAGTATAGCTAAGAAATGAATCATTGAAACTAGATGTAGCCAAATGACATGGGAAATGTGATATCAATATGATTAGGATCCAAAGTGCCATCAATGTAATCAATCCAATATTTCCAAAGTGTGAGTGGAGAGGAATGAGAAGTACGTGCAAGAAAGGAATATTGATAATGGAAGACATGGAGGCCATAAATAGAAGTAACAAATACACATCCATGATAAAGATGAGGAGAGTGAGGCGGTGGGAGGAGATCATCAAGTGTGAATCCTAGCTGGGCTAATCCATCATGCATGAAAATAGTGTCAGAGCAAGTGGGATCGAATGGAATGTGAGGCCAATAAGAGTTATGTATGAAAAGAGTGCATGTAAAAGGAGGAAGCAGTCAATGCAAAAGTGTATTTAGGGAGATGAGGAAATGGTATAATGTATAAATTATGGATAGACCCCTAAAAATGTATCATGTTATTAGTGGAAGGAGGGGTTTTTGAATTGATATTCACCAGGGCCAATAGAAAAAAAATTATCTTAAAAGTAGGATTCATCAATTTCAAGTGGAGTAAAGTTAAGATTGCGTAATGTGTCATCGTTAAGCTCTACGATGTTAACCTCATCATCAGAATCATCGGTGCTAGTGTTATCTTATTGGATGTCATGATCAAGAATGTTGGTAGCGGTGGAGGTAGTGTAGCATTAAGAGGATCCATGATAGAAGGAGTAGAAGTACTTGATTATAGGGGTAGACATGGTGGATGATAGGATATCATTAGTATGAGTAGGAATGGATGGTATACACACAGAGGTAGAATAAGGATACAAAGTACTATCTTGACTGACATCATATGTATTAATATTTTGGTATGGAATAGGCTAAGATATAAGAATAGGAATAACAGTAATGAGATCTATGCAGGAAAACTTGAAAGGATTAGGGTCAACAACAATGGTATGTTCATAGCCATCATGTAGGAATTTAACACCGATGAACTATAAAGGACAACATGCATTGCATGAATCCATGGTCTACTCATTAAAAGATTAAATTGAAATGAGGCATCAATAACAAAGAATATAGTAGGAATAATTTTAGGCCCAACTTGTATAGGTAAGGTGATAGTGCCCATGCATGTGCAGTAGTGGAATCATAGCCGCGAATGACTTGAGAGGATTTATTAATTAAATCATTAGTAATGCTAATTTTCCTAAGGAGGGATAGAGCACATAGATTTATAGCAGAGCCATTGTTAATGAGTACACACTTAATACAAATGGTGCTAATAGTAGCAGTGATAAGCAAAGGTTGAAAATGGATCATCAACAAAAGAGAGGAGGGATATCCTCATCACTAAAAGATATAGCATGTGGAATATTTTTGAGATATTGAATGAGGTGAGTAAAGGAAACATGTGAATTATTTCTTTTAATGTGAATGGAATGAAGGGCATCCTCTAATTTATGATGACAATCGGGTGCATTGCGCAAAATATCATAAAGAGATATTTTTTCTGGTGTATTCTTAAGTTACTTGACAATGTCATAACCCTTAGAAGTTGGTGGTAGGAACCATAGAGTAATAGGTAGTGGAGCAGAATACAAGTGAAGCTATAGGAGGATGAGTGTGGTGAGTGGTGACTACATTGATGGTTAGATAAAGTGTTGGTGTATTAAAGCGAGGACGATGATGAGTACGAACGTGCATAAAATCAACAACAATAGTATCCATGCTAGAAAATTTGGTTGGAGTAAAAAAAGAATATGAAGATTGATCCATGAATTCAGAAGGAGATAAATTACAATTTATTCTCAAAAGGTAGGGTTTGAGCGATAGGTTCAGTAAATGATTAATTAAATATAAGGGTATTGCAGAGTAAGTGATGTGTAAATTATTAAATATAGAAATGACACAAGAAAAATAAGATTTAAAATATAAAATCATAAGCAAGAGGATGAGATGAAGAGACTTAGATGATTTACACACAACATGGAAGTGATTTTAGAAGGGAGAATTGTTGAACATGATGTAAGTAGTGTCTAATCGACCTCTATAAATTATGTAGCTCACGCATGTGAAATGGATGAAGTGACAAGGGCACCCATATGATAGGGATAGGGGAACCTTGGTTATGATGATTGGATATGGGTGCCCGTGATTGCACAAAACCATTGGATATGGTTTTTTTTTGTCATAATGGTTTCATAATTATTCTCTTTTGATCACTGTTGTTCACATTGTGATTGTCAAAGTTACTTGTAACTATAAAAAGAGAAGTTCTCTTATAAGCCCACAAAAATCATTAAACCTAAAAAGAAAAATCCGAGAATGGGGAGTTGAATTGACCACACGGTCATCCCAGAGTGAACTTATAGCCTAGCGCTACACTACATTTAAGAATCTATGTAGTTATGATGTGTGTGTGTAGAAATTGTGCCCTAGGATGCCTTTGTGCAAGTTACTCTTGACAGGTGGGTTGTGCTGGAATGTAGCAATGTAGTAGAATGTGTGGATGGATTAAAATGAACTTCTCTTTCCTATGTTATGTATGCAATCCATTATCCCTTGAATGGATGCTAGATGGATTCTTTAGAGTGTTTTAGGTGCCTTTTGAATGCAAACTTAGGTGATGATAGTAATGCTTAGTGCTTGGTCCCTCATTTTGAAAACATAACTATGTATTTATATGATTCCCTTGTTTGAATTTCATAATTGACAACTGGAAGGCCAACCCATAAGTGAAAAGGATTCCTGAAAGATAAAAGAGACCCAAAAAGGAGTGAGTAAGATAGTAAAGGGTCAAGGGTGCCCCGGATGGGATAGGGGTGCTTAGGCACTTGTGTTGGTTGGGTGTTGGTGTCTGAAGCCATAAAAGATAAACAAGCAAATTTCCACTAGGCTATAGGGTGTGTAAGACCAAATAGAAAACAAGAGACAAAAAATAGGCCAAAGATAGTTTTCAACCACTAGTTTTTCTTACTTAGGAATCATGTAAATTCTAGTATGCTTTTAGGACCTAGAAATGTACCCAAGTGTGTGATTTTGTGTCTACACTTTAGAGGATTTTGAATCAATAGAGGAGTAAAATAGAAGGCCAAGAAATTAAACATACTCATCCCATAACGTATCAAATGTTATGCTATTAAGATGGCTACTTCCATTGTGGCATTACCTCTGCTTGACATAAGGATCATGTTAAATTGGAGTTTATATTTTACCGCAAACTAATCCAATCAATCAATGTGGGATAAATTATTTGATTTAATGAGTATTGTTAGAGTCATATAATTAATTCCAAGATGCACTGAAGAGGCATATCCAACTTTTAGTAAAAAAAAAACATGTATTTAAAGACAATTTTGGAGGATTATTTTAGGATTTTTTGAGGCCATGGAGGAGGAAAAGGGAAGGTTGAGCATGAAAACCTACTCATCATGCATAAAATAAATTCTTTTGGTGGTAAGAGGGCCCACTATATTGTGGCCTCGCCCTTATTTACACAAGGATCATGATATATCAGGGGTTTATATGTTACTATAGACCAAACCAATCAACGACGTGAGATTAGGTTGTTTATTCAGCGAGGAATTTTAGAGTCGTCAAAGGAATTTTAAGATGCACTGAAGAGGCATATTTGACTAGGTGTGGTAATAAACATATATTTAGAGGAAGGTTTTCAGAGGATTTTTAAAAATGAAGAGAAGAGGGAAGTAGAGAAAGCAAACAAACTCATACTCTGATTGATCAACTATTATGTTCACAAAAGAGCTATTTAGATTGTGACATCACACATATTCGCATAATGGTCATGTTATTGGGGATTATATGCTAGCGTGAACTAAGCTAATCAATCAATGTGGGATTAATTTTTGATTTAATTGGTTTTTTTAGAGTTATAGAAGCAATTGCAAGTTGCACTTCAAAGGCATATACGACTTAGGGTAGTAAGCATGTATTTAGAGGTAGTTTCTGTAGAATTATTTTGGGATTTTTGAAGCCATAGAGGAGGAAAAAGGAAGGTCGAACAAGAAAACATATTCATCCTGCAAATAATCAATTATTTTGTTAGCAAGAGAGTCACTTCCATTGTGCCATTGCCCTTTTTGCCATGATGATCATGATATATTGGGGTTTATATATTAGTGTGGACCAAACCAATCAACTAATATAAGATTAATTCTTTGATTTAATTAGGGTTTTTAGAGTCATTAATATAATTTCAAGATGTATTGAAGAGACATATTTGACTTAGGGTAGTAAACATGTATTTAGATATCATTTTTAGAGGATTGTCTTAGATATTTTGCAACCATGAAAAAGAAGGGAAGGCAGGAAAGCAAACACCCTCATCCTATAACCAATCAACCATTACATTAGAAAGAGGGCCACTTTCATTGTGGAATCAACCTTATTGAAATTTAAGGATCATACTTTTTTTGAGTTTATATGCTTAAGATGGACCAATCAAATCAACCAATATATTGATTCCTATAAAAATCACTTGTATTAGTTCTATTTATAACTTTTTTATGCTTTGATATTTATGATTATTAAATATTTATTATTATTTCTTTGATGAATTAGGTGTTTGACCCTAGGTTAATGTTTTACAAAAAGAGCTTCATTGGTGGAATCGGGCCTAGAATTTCAAATTATACGTACTATCAAATCAAAATTAAGCTTACGGTTTAGCTCCTTCACGTGATTTGTAAATTCCATTAATTTTTATAGGTATGTCTATAATATGTTCATATATATATATATATATATATATATATATATATATATATTATGTTTTTATATAAGCTATTTAAACAAATTTACGGTTTTGAAAATTTCAACTTTGTCTTTGTCTACGGCTTATAAATTTTTCACCTATAAAATACGGTTACAATCACAAAAAAGCGGCCTGACTGTCGATTTCCGATACAGGTGGAATAATACGAGGAATTTCTTATGTCGAAATATTCACTTAATTTTATTTCAAGATCACTTCTCTTCCCTATTTACAACTAAACAAGATTTGGTGTGATGTCTCAAATCACTTTGCCTGCACGTCGTACTAGCTTTCACGGCTACTCTGTACATAGAATTGATTGTAGGTTAAAAGTGACATCTCATTAATAAACTTGATTTTGCCATTTCGAATTGCCCAATCCATCACGATGATGATCCCACGCAGATAAATTATGGCACTCCAATCCCTTTTGTTATATTTTAAGAGAAATAGCAAGATAAAATAATGTAAGCAAATGATAAATACATGTGGAAGGAAATAAAACATGTAGCGAAACCATACACACTCTCGTCATATGGAACAAGCGGGAGGATCTTTTGAAAATTGAAAGGTAATGAGAAAACAAGGTACGAAATAATGGCACATGTGTGTGTGTGTATATTACACACACACACACACACACACACACACACACACACACACACACATTTCCAGTGAATTGTTTATACTGGGAAACAAATTTTTGCTTTATTTTTCACTCAATCTTGTCTACACATGAAAACTTTGAACTAGACACGAGGCGAAATTGTGAGACAACGAAAAACATAGAAACCATAAGTTGTGACACCAACCATATCCTCCCATTTTAGTAGGTTGCATTCATTAAAACCATATTCTCAATCAAAATATCCTAATGTCAACTAGCGAAGACATTATAGAGGCACTCTAATAAAAAAGCTGAAAAAAATTGACATCGTAGTAGAGAATTCTGCTAAGAAATATGCCTCAATAGGGACCCAAACGATAATATGGTTTCACTACCACGCACAACCACTTCACAATTTAAAGTGTCCTTTTATGTCACTTCTTGTTCACCAAAACACCGCAAAAACTCAATGGTGCCGCAGAAAACCAACATTAGTACTAACATTTTAAGTGGATAGGGTTTTTTTGTTGGTTGGGGACACGTGGATGGCCAATGTTAATCCGCACGTCAACGTGCACCATTACTTCATCACTACCATCTAACTTTGTGACCACTCGAGATCGAACCACCCTCATTTCAATTGGGAATGTCGTGTAAAATAGAAGTGGGTGGGGAAACCTTTTATCTTAAAATCTCCTAAAAACTTATTTCTTCTCATTTTAGGAAAATATTATAAAATTTTCTATTTTCCTAAATTTTCTTGTTCATTGAGACCACCCGCTCAAAAAAAACCCTCCATGATACCCCTCCCCAAGGAATAATTTCAAGGGCCAATCCTCTCCATTAAGTCCGTATTCATTTATGTGGAAGGGAGGTGAAAACTAATGTCGCATTTTCGCAACAAGTGGAGCTCTCTATTTCCCACATGTCGCAAAAAGTGGAGCTCTCGATTTCCCACATGTCGCAAACCACGCTTCAAATTGCCCATGTTGTAAATAGTATTTTGTAGACACTATTAGCAATGTAGACAAATACCTCCCGAATGGGCAAGAAAAATGTGCATGTTTGCTCTATCATAACAATTTTGTTGCAGCTGTAGGTATCACTTGCAGAAGAAGAAACGAAGACAATGGCGGATCACAGCGAGCCTTGGGTGGTGGAGAGTTTGGCCGACGGCCGTATCAAATTGTACAGCGATGGATCCATTGTTCGGGAAGAGCATCAATTTCCACCTCCACCCACAGATGCTTACAACTTTGTGCCCTATAAAGACATTGTCTTCGACCACAATCTTGGGTTGTGGGCGCGACTCTACCTTCCTCCGGATTCCAAAACCAGGGTGCCCGTATTACTCTATTATCACGGCGGCGGATTTTGTTACCAAGTTACCCCTGCAACCGCCATTACTCACCGCATGTGCCAGAAGTGGGCAGCAACACTTGGCGTTATCATCGTATCTGCGGAATACAGATTGGCTCCCGAGCACCGCCTTCCCGCCGCCTACCACGATGCCATCGCTGCACTGCAGTGGATTGACTCCATGAAAAGGAGAGAGAAGAAGCAGCAGAGGTAGATCCGTGGTTCCATTCCCACGCCGACTTTTCCAAGGTGTTTGTGGCGGGGGAAAGCGCAGGAGGGAACATTGCGCATCATGTGGGCATCTGGGCGGCTGGTGCTGGCAGTGGCAATCTTCATATCCAAATAAAGGGGATGATTTTGTTGTACCCATTTTTCGGAGGAGAAGAGCGGACGCCGTCAGAAAAGCACAACTCGTCGGTTTTTAATCTGAAGGAATCGGACGCCATGTGGAGACTTGCCCTGCCGCTGGGAAGTAACAGAGACCATCCATTTTGCAATCCCGTAGCTGGAGAATCAGCCCGCATAGCCTGTAGTAATGCCCTTCCGCCCATACATTTTGTGATTGGAGGGCTCGATATCTTGAAAGATAAAGAATTGCAGTATGTTGAGGTTTTGAAGGGATGCGGGAAGCAGGTAGAAGTGCATATCTTCGAGGAGGAAGACCACGGCTTTACTGTCATAACGATGGAGCAGCAAAGCGCGGTTGAAGCCCTTCGCTGCATCGGTAACTTCATCAATTCACTGGTGTAGGGTTTGGGGAGATTTATATGTTTAGTATGGGTAGAAATTGAAGTGAGTTTTTTTAGTTGGAGGGAGTTATCTGATTTTTTAAAGCAAGGAAGAATAGAAGACATATGCTGATATAATATCAGATATGAGAACCATATGTATTTAACAAAGGTTAAGACTGAGCAGACGTGGTTAATCTCTTAAGACCTTAATTTTCTGAATGTATACTTGTATGAGCTGGATTGTAATATTTTTTTAGTTGTCCTTGTTGAAACAAATTTCAGTGGAATGTTAGGGTATTTTGAGTTTTTATACTTAGGTTCATGGCAGCTCACGTCCAATCATTGACCAAGCAAAAAGGAAAAAGCAAGAGAAAATTCCAATTCTAAATCAATATTCCAGAAGAGCTTCTACCTGATATCAAAATTGTAACATGAAAGCTTCACATGAAAGAGATAATATAAAATCCAAAGTTGTATGTGCATCAACCAAACCAAATACCGCCAGATTGATTGAGCTTGTGAATGCATAATTACAATCAAATGTAAATACATAGGCAATGATGCACATTGCATTCTATACATTTGATTTTATGAAAGCAATAACAGAGTCTAACGTTTCCGAACACAGGGGAAAAACTTGTTTAAACCTGGTCACTTCTTTATCACTTGCAGGTCTGACACATTGCATCTTCTTATAGGTAAGCCTATGTTCTTTTCTTAGCATCACCAATAATCTCCGCAAGAACATTGTCCTTGTTTGAAATGATGGAACTGGTTTGCATCTCTCACAACAATGTGTCTTGCAACAACCTTGGAGATGAATTTGGTTACAGTGTGGCAGTCAAAACATATGTGGAGGTTTTTGACAACTCTGATAGTTGTTCCAGAGGGTGTATTTAACAAGCTAAATGTAATTTCTAGTTTCTCACTATGGTCGCATATCTCGAAGACATTTTCTCCACACAAAAAAAAATTCATTAATCGCATTACCATTTGAACTGTGCCTACCTACTCGATGCAAAAAAATGGTCAAGAAATATCAATTCCAATAAACTACAATTATATGCCGAGAATTTCTATTTTGGGTTGGGTACTTTCTGCAGTCATTCACAATGGACTGCAGGGAGTGGCATGAAAATTCAATAACTCCCATAGTTCTTCTATGTCTGAAGTTAAAGGAAATCCAAACATGTCCCAATCCATAAATTTTCAGCCAATTGTTTTTATTTGAAAATCTAAAGATGTCAAGTAGCAGCTTTCAAAATTAAACAGAGGATATTATTGTTTAAAATGTGCCTGGAGACCAATAAAGCTACTTGAAGAATTCCTCTTCATGTTGAGAAAACTGGTTTGTAAATTGTCCAAGTGTTCATGAGCACCACATCAATCATTTCAAAGACATTAAAGTTCATGAGAAATTTCATTAACAATTTTAGAGTTGATACGGTAAATCCTAACAAGTGCTGAAATCTGTACATTACCCATGAAGTTCTTTGCATTTCCACCTGATTGCATATATTAACATCTCTGCAATTTGTTTTATCTACAAATATGTAGAATCTTAATAAGAAGAAACATAGCTTACTTATGTAGTTGCCTACATCGGCGATAAGGATGATGATGACAAGCTTGAAGGGGGAAAGACCATCCATTCTATGAGGTGCATGATTCGAGGAAGAAGAAGATGGGGAGTATAACAGAGAGAGGATGAGGAGAGAAATGATGAAGAAGACGGCGAGGCCCAAGGAAAGGGGGTGAGCGGAGAGGAAAATACAAAGGATCAAAGGACCCCAAGCCTCACGAAGGAACAGGTAGAGGAGGCTACGGAGAGATAATTGGTGAGAATCATCAAGGACTTGGTGGAACAAGAGGTAGAACACAGCGTGGATGAGGTGTTGAAGGAAGTTGAGGAGGAAAGCATAGGAAAAGAATATGGCAAAGCATGGGGGGAGATCCCATTTCACTGTAAGCTTTCCAATGGCCGCATGCACAAGTAGGAAGAGCACAGAAGTAGCAAAAGTTTAAGGAATGGGCTACATTGATGATCCGAAAAAGGTGTTGTGTGTGTGCTTTCAAAGCATCGTACCAACGAAACAACTCTTGGCCATGGCTTCATTTGATGAGCAAGGTGCATACCCTCGGACGAAGAAAATGCTATCATGGTCATTTGAGTCCCACATTGATGAGCCCGAATTTGAAATAAGCGAAGGATCATTGATGAAGGTGCAGAAACAAAAGGAATAAACCCCTTAGTGAATGCTCAACAATTATCAAATGAGAAAATCTACAACGCACCCAATAAAGTTTCAGTTCAGGTTGAAGCGGACTCTTGAAGAAATGATAGGGTAAAGTTTGTAGACGCAGAGTTGAATAAAAAGGAGGAGGACCTCCTTGAGAAAAGAAAGAATCTGAAGCAAGAGGGGCTTAGTTAAGGCATGATTTAAAGGACAAGAAGGCAAGGGTGCATGAGGCATACAAGAAAATAAAGATGATCAGTGATGCCATTGTCTTGAAGCATCCATACTTAACACCACCCACGCAAAAATATGGATCAGCCTTACAGTACCTAGAGGACTTGACCCGCATACTCACTATGGAGAGCGTCCACTTGCTTTAGATTCCGCATAAGTGGCGTTGGCATACCAAGAAAAAAAGAATAAGATGAAGGTTGTAGAAATTTTTCTCGGTACAACAAGATCCTCGCCGATGTAAAAGCCATTGCGCAAGTTGTTGAGGCTACCTATGATAATTGTACAGATAGGGATAGAGTGGCAAGTATCTTGGTTGCTACCCATGAAAGGAAACTCAAGGAGTTCCAAGAAAAGAATAAGGGGAACAGGGTTGAGTGAGAAAGAATCCTAGCCGAAGTGGAAAAGAATTCAGAGGCCATTCAGACCTTATGGGGCTCAATCAAGAACCGGCTAAAAGAATTGTATCCTCAAATCACTCGGAGGATGGACACGCTCGAGGAATTGGAAAAATAACTAGAGGAGATCGTGGAGACAATGAGCGCTAAGGGAGAGGAGCTAAGCTTTGAGGAGGTAAACGCCCTAGTAGGAGACATCTGTCAACAAGCACAAAATGAGGTTGATGCCTGGGATAAGTTAGAGGCAGAATTAGGGAAGGATTTCCCTCTCCTCCTCCAATGATAAGAAAGTTCCCCATTCTTTCATTCTTTCCCCCATTTCTTCATTCCTTTATTCTTCCATTCCAACCATTTGTAAGGATCTGCCATTTTTTATTCTTTGAAGAGTGTTTCCGAGGACGGAGAATAGGCGTAGTGTGGGGTGATGTTGGGCCCCGAGAATATTGGCTAAGGATGAGAAGGTGTGTAGGCGCGCGGGACCTAGTTAAAGAAGGGCATGTGGGTTGAAGGCACGTAAGGAAGGGTTCTAGCAGTATTTTGCAAAATATACGATGCGTGCGTGCAAGGCAAGACAGGTTTTAGACTTAGCCATATTTGGCATCCCAGGAAGCACATGAGAAAAGCATGACCCTTGTGGATAAGGTTCTAGCACTGTTTGGAGGATCGAAAGGGAATATTCCAAGCATGTGATGGAAGGTTCTAGAAGAGAACATTGCAAAGAGTGGAGATCTCGGATGTGAGAAGGCATGCTCCCATGGAGGACCACTTTGACACTTGGCAATCGATCTATAACTTCAAAAAGGCATGGAAGTGGTTCTAAGGTTATAAATACAAGCGCATGATAGAAGAAAATAGATAGAGTTGAAGAGAGGCGAAGCTCGAAGAAATATAATAGAGGGTTCTAGGGGTTAGGGATTAGGAGAACTCTGGGAGTGATGGCACATTTAGAGGGATGGGTCTGCAATCATTTTTGTAATGTGATGAACATAGTGTAGTTCTGATGCATGAATTAGCTCTGTATGGTTATATGAGGGTCTGTTATGACCTCAAGGGATGTAATGTGGTTATTGAATATGTTAATATGAATATAAGGCTCTATTATGAATCATATATGTGTTCAAGAATATAATACTTATGCATTTCCTTTATGTATGAACCATTTCCATATGTTGTTTGCTATTTCTCTTTTCTAGATGCATTGAGATGACAACTTGTCCTAGGTTCCCAAGATGATGCATGGTTCTTTTCTATTCATTTCCATTTGAATATTTGTTATAAGATGATGCATTCTCACAAGACTCACATAAAGGAGAGGCTCAGGCGCTTGCGCATGCCTCGGAGTGAGTGCCAGCGCTTGCAAGTGGGTGATAGGCCGATGTTCATGAGATTCTACTTGTTAATTTAAGGGCATAAATATGACTACGAAACTATAAAGGAAACAACAAGAAATACCTCCAATCCATACACACTACAAACAACCATTCACATAACAATGTAATTTTTTCTCCATATATTTCACATAATGTATTTATTAAAATATTATGTGCCTTTAAACTACTAACATTTTATGTACATAACTATTACAAGATATTGAGAATCTTACCACCAGAGATTTTACATCTCGCTTAAAATATCTAAGGTTCTCTCTTAATTATGATAACACATACTATATCCTCTTCCATCTTACTTTTTTAATAATAACAATGGTACATAACTTACCTTGTTATATCTATTTCTTTTAGTTTATAATAAAATTTTGTAATATTTATTATACCGTTCTAGTTTGGAGGACACCGACATACAGTTTGTTTGAAAAAATGTCTCGAATATGTGGCACAAAAGTTATTTGTTGTGCTCGGGGCACTGGTGAAAATTTGAAAAAAAGGCTACATTAGCATTCCTAATTTAGGCTTTGGGGGATTTCTTTTGAATCTAGAGTAATTTCGATGGGATTACCCACACCATCTTAGGGTTAGATTGGATTTTCCAGATAAGCCTAGAATGGGAATGAATATTTTATCTTTTCCTTGCAACATTACAACAAGTTGAACGTGTATTGAGGCAAGTTGCGGCTCTTGTCAAAATTGTGGGAAATCAATAGGAACCCAAACACATATGATAATAATCATTTTTACAAGTTTTTTTTATCTCAAATTGTTTGTGGATCCATTTCTTACATTATTTAATGGTTTATTGACATTACTTGAAATTGTCTTGTTGCAGGTTAACTAAATATTTGTTACATAGAATACACATGCACCCATCATGTAGTGGAACAAATTGATAGAGTGGAGTACTTTGTTGAAGTTGAAAGCTCATATATAATAGAAATTCTAAAGGAAAAGATATTCACACAGAGGGGAAATCCTATAGATTTGCAAAGCATGACGCTTCCTAATAAATTTGAGAAATGTATTGAACAAGACATTTTAAAAAAAACGTAAGTTGGGATATGTAAAACATGAATTTAACTTAATTTTTCCATTGTATACACTTGACATGCAATAAGAGAAAATTAAAAATCAATCTTAGTGTTTTAGATAGTGTGTTGCTATGCATTATAAAAATTTGAAATAGGAATTTATTAATAATCATATGGAATTATTATTATTTTTCAGTGAAAGTATTTGTTATTATTCATATCGATTTATTCCTAAAATTAAACTCTGTGTTGATGGATTTATTCCTATGGCATGTGTTTAATAACAATCAATTGGTATTAGACTTAAAATATATGGTAATTTTCATGAATGCTCATCTATTTCTACTCTTAAGCTTCAATATATTAAAAAATAAAAATTGAATTTACAAATTACTGTATTTAAAACATTATAGTAGTCCATATAATAATTTCAACTTCCCACTGGTTAACCTCATCTATATAGGAGTGGATGCTCTTTTAATAATTATTAAAACAATAATGTAACTAATTGACCATGTCATCGAAATTGCAATCTTCTTTTAACAATAGTGTCACCAAAATACTTTATTGTACCTTTATTGGTTCCACCTAACAATAACGTTGCAATAATTGTAGGATTTACTTGACTTATTTATTACTAACATGTTTTTGATGTTATCTTTATTCTTTATCGGGATGTCTTTGCAACAATTGGTACAACTGCTAATATATTTTATATTAATATAAAAAGTTGTAATTTTTAAACTTCAAAGAAAATTGTGGATTGTGAATAGGAGCCATGCGATCATTTATAACGTGGTCAAAGCCACTTTGATCTTCACCAAAATTAAGGGATTATATTGATTTCCACATTGACCACACTAAAAACACAAATTGCAACAATTGAGACAAACGTTAATATATTTCATATTAATATAAAAAGTTTCAAGATATTTTATGAAAGAAAATGGTGAATTGTGGATAGTGGTCAAAGCCTCTTCAATCTTCACCAAAATTAAGGGATAAAATTGATTTCCACATTGACCGGACTCAAAAACACAAATTGCAACAATTGATACAACTACTAATATATTTCATATTAATATAAAAAAATTCAAGATATTTGAAAACTTCAAAGATAATGGCAGATTGCGACCATTAATAATGTGGTCAAGGCCTTTTCAATCTTCACTAAAATTATGGGATAAAATTAATTTTTAACTCAAAAACACAAATGGCAACAATTAGTAAAACTGCTTATACATTTTATATTAATATTAAAAAAATCAAGATATCTGAACACTTAAAATAAAATGATATTTTGTAGTAGCCATGCACGTTTATAACTTGGCCAAAGCCTCTTCAGTCTTCACCAAAATCAAGGGATCATATTGATTTCCACATTGACCAGACTCAGAAACACAAATCCACGCCACAATAAACGCGCCACGGGATCGGGATGGATGGATATATATTATAAATGAAAATGGACATATATTAGCTGTGACTCACCCAAGGATTGACTGACCACCATTAACAGCTATACAAAGAAATGCTCCATAAATACCAATATGGCCTCTGTCATTCCTCAAACATCTGTTATTCTCAACTCACTTATTTGTGCGGAGGGAAGAACCGAAACAGAGCAGCTATAAAATCCAGTGTTTTTCTGTGTCAATGGAAGCTGTGCAAGGAAGAAATCGGTTGCAGAAGCGAGCGCCGCCGCCATTGAAAGTGAGCAGTCCACCTGCAGATGTGTTTAACAAGCGGACTCCCATTCCCTGTTGTCACCACTAGTATTCTGTGCAGTTGAAGCAGATAAGGATCATCCCCAAATTGCAGTAGCACAGGAAAATGAAGAAGTGATGGGATCAGGATCAGGAACAGAGCGTAGCGCATGTTTGTTTGCGAATTTGGGCTCTCAGGGTTGGCAACATCCAGCATCGCCGGGCTTGTTCACTGAAACGAATAGGCCCCTGTTTCCCGTGAAATTCATGTTATAAGGCTTCTTTTAAGAGCCTTTGCCTGAGATCGAATCTCTGTGACTGCTCAAATCTCTCTGTATTGTTTGTGGAATGGTCGCAGCCATTAAAGGAGCTTCAATGGCCGTGATATATTCACTGTATATATTACCACAGTCCACATATTTAAATTATAACGGTCACTATTCGTTTTGCCGAGGGCACTGTGGGTTTCTGCGCACAATAACACTAACTAGAGTGAGAAAAATAAATCTTTTTAAAGAAGTGTGTATTTGAATTTACAAAGGGAAAGATTTAAAAGTTAAAGTTGTTTAACGACGACTAAATTGTTATTCAATTTTTTAGATCCATATTTAATTGGGTGAGAACATGACACTTCCACTTTGCATAGCTGTAAAACCTTGGAAATTCCTACTTGTCAACTCTTGCAATTCTAGAAATCACATTTTTTTTTAATGACTTTTGTTTGTAAGAAAAGATTTACTATTATAACGAGTTAGATGCTTAACATTCATTAACTACTTATGATTATTATTATTATTTGAGAAATTACTGAACTTCTTGACACATAACATACATAGAGAGACCTAATGATATATGTATTTGATAGAGCTCAATATGGAAGAGAAACATTCAAACCTGATACACGGATATGTAGATGTATAGGCCATATTTATGAAGCATTTGCACCTCTTTACAATGTCAATTTTTCCTTAGTACTAACATTAGTATAGATATTACAAAATAACCTACCTTTATTGTGGTGTATTTATCCATTTTGAAGTATTTATGTTTGCATTACAGTTTTTTATCTTTGTTTTTTCTTGAGGTATATGGAGGACTACGTGAAAAGATGATTGACACACATACAGAGGGGTGACTGTGTGCAGAGATGACTGGTGGCATGCCAATATAAACGACTATCTACATGTGCAGATAATTAGTCTCCTTGAAGATGGCCATCTATGTTTGCATGTTTGTACAAACATCCATCTTTGAATGTAGAGGGTTAGCTAAAAACCGTATAGACGTGCATCTGTACATGTCCTTGCAGTTGTGAGACAATCACATTTTCCTTATGACATTCCCTATTTCATGAATTTGATTCACCTACGTCATTATACAAATTTTGCACTTATTGGCCATGAATTTGAAACCCATTTTCACATATTCCCCCAAAAAAATCCTAGTAGAATTTTTGAAAAGAATCTTAAAATTTTCCCTAGTTTGAGTCACCTTCATAATTCTTCAATTTTTCAAATCCATATTTTTATTGGGTAAAAGTATGACACTATCACTTATAAATTTTTATTAAATATTACACGTATATTTTAACATAATAAAATTTTAACAAAGAGTAACATATATTTAATAATGATAAACAAGTGTCAATTGCATCGACTTTCCATATCAAACTTCAATTATCCAATTACTCGGATAATTTAAATCTTGTTTTTGTTAAATTGGAGTTAATATGATTTAATAATGATCTATGAACATAGACTAAAGAAAAAGGTTCAATTGCATGTAAATAGATCCGATCTAAAAATGATTTACACATTTAAAAGAAAGGCAAAACGGGTCAATTGTACACATACATAGACACAAGGTGTCGGTCATTCCTTTGATCACAAATAGTATGGGCCTTGGTTGGTCAAATTGAGCCTAATTACGCCGAAGGTGTTCCCCCTATGGGAAGGCACTTCCGGACGTTTCTATAACTATGTTAAATTTGACGTCTTGAGACCATTTGGACGTTTTTTCAAAATTTTGGCCGTTTGGACGTTTTTTCAAAAAAGTTGGCCATTCGGAACCCCACCTTTTGTCTTTTCAGGCAAACAAACTTTTGTCGGCGCTTTCCGCTACAACGTAGACGCAGACCAAGTCTGTGGGCAAATGAAATTGGCATCAAGATTGACAGAAGATTCCGAGGGAATTAACATCGTATGAGTATGAGTATTTATGTATACTCGATGGCGGAGGAGGAGCAGATTATGATAACGATACAGAGAGGAGTGTCACGCGGGCATCCACGCATTTATTATGATGCATGCTTATTTCTTTTTCTTTTCCCTTGTAATTCCGCAAATCCATGCTCTTTATTTCACTCTCTCCTTTTCCCTGCTGCGCTCGCAATCCTTGTGAATTATATCATCGATATCCACTCCTCCCTCACGCAATCTAACGTGCACCTGCCTCGCGTCTTTTCATCTACAATTGCAATTCTTGTCTTTTCCCTTCATTGCCACTCTTCTCCTTTTATTTCTTCTTTTTCTTTTTCTTTTCCCCCCTCCTTGGCGAAAAAACAGAATTTTGTCATTGTGCAGTGTCCATACATTGTAACCACAGTTATAACCCTAACGAACCCAAGGCCCAAATATGTTGAATTCCCTCGAGATAAAGAAATGGTAAGTACAATGCCTAGCCTAAAGCATTAGAGGTGAAACATATTTTGGGGATTAAATATTTAAAATATAAGCATTATTTTTATATAGACTATAATAATATATATATATATTAAAAATAATTAAATAATTAAATAATAGTTTTTAATATATTTTATTATTGTATATATTTGTAGTAAAATTGTTTTATTCGGTTTTGGTTATTTTTAAAGATGGTTTAGGTTGTGAGTTTAAATCTCACAATTTATTGAAGATTCATTAAATGTGACTTTATATAAGATTGATTAGTGGCGGAAACCTTATATTAGAACTTTCCTCTTTAAAATTTTGAATCGCCAAATATTCTATAATCCCTTCAAATTATTAAAAACTTACAATCGCATGTGTACAATGCAATGTGAACGTTGAACAATATATGTTAGTTGATTTATAGGGATAGTTATTACTTTTGTAGTTGATGCTGATAAGGGTGTGCCCAATCCAAATGTACCATCTGTTTTGGGGGTCAAAATTGCATATTATTACCTTGAGTCTTTAGAAAAAATGTATATTTTCACGCAAGGAACATATTGGATCAAATTTCGGGGATTTTCAGTCAAGTGAAAATTTGGGTATTCTAAAGGGAAGAAGGCAAGGGGAGCTTCTAAGGAATACATGAATGGAGAAAGCCGATTAATAGAGATGTGATTTGATGTTTTCTAAAATGGGCCACAATCTACCAAAGTCATTCAGAGCCTTCTAAGCATCAACAAAACAAAGGTAAAAGGCATGAAGTTGGAAACACCAATGGACACGGTAAAGAATGCAAAGTAGAAGTATTTGCAAATAAAGAATTAAAAAAAGTAAACAGGAGGGAAAAAAATTAAGCGTTATAACTATTGGAAAGCTTATGCATCTAAAAAGGATTGCTTTAAATGGAAGCAAGATGTGGTGTCTCCTCATACGTATGAAGAATCAGATTAAGGTAATGTAGCGACATTTGAACTATGTAGTGGGAGATGGCTACATAGGGACTTTAATCC
This sequence comes from Taxus wallichiana var. yunnanensis, assembly GCA_018340775.1. Taxonomy (NCBI): domain Eukaryota; kingdom Viridiplantae; phylum Streptophyta; class Pinopsida; order Cupressales; family Taxaceae; genus Taxus; species Taxus wallichiana. Next base: position 818,836,128 of record CM031234.1, on the reverse strand, counting down.
AAGTGGACTATCTGTATGAGTTACAATGCTTTATGTATTGTCAGGACACATAACAAGGTTTTATCAACACCAATTGACAAAATGAGTTCTGATTGTATTGTGACTTTTTCATTGTACAAGGATAGACACTTTTCTTTTATGATTATCAGGGAGGATGTTTGGGCAATTAATCATCCATAATTTATAAAGGAATTGGTACATTAGTGAGTTATAGCAAATGTTAGAGATACAAAGGGTCAAATAGGTTATACAAATAAGATTAGGTGTTGCAGATCAAAAAAGTGTGCAGCCAAAATTTGGAAGATCATGAGACATTGTGTTGTATTTTTATTGGGTTTTCTTTAACAAAAGGGTTGTGCTCCCATGAGGGTGAGCTAACCTCAAAAACCTCACCTCAATTCGGAAAGGCTAATGAATTTATTACATATTATGTCCCATATTGTTATGTGTTTCCACTGCTTATTTTTATTGTATGTTATGGATGTTTTGATCTCATTTTGAATGTTATGTATACAAGGGTTGTGCTCCCCAAGGCATGTAATGAATGAAACTACAAATTCTAAGCAAAATGAAAACTAAATCTATTACGAAAGAGAAATCATAGGTAAATTTGAGGGCCATTTGCTTGAGCACAAGCCAACTATTTATGGAATTTGCATTTACCAAATATATGTTTGTGTATGTATCATATTAGGTTTCCCCTATTCATGTATGTAACATCATTATACTATGAGTCATTAGTAGTGAAATTAATCAATGGGACCTTGAGGTCATTGGTTAAAACTTTCCTTTGTGTTCTATGTCACTTTTTACAAAGGATATTTTGAATATGAAAAAACATACATTGTAAGGGATTTTTTCTAAATTTGAACCATGTTGTGGTTGTAGCTTAAACTGCTCTCACTTTTCTCAATTAGCTATCAATACGGTTTGCTACTTCCCATTTGGGGGAGATGGAAGTGGGTTTTTCATTTGATTTTATGAATAAAGAGGAAGCCGTGTATACTTGTACGACATGTGTTTTAGGTCTTCTTTATGTGATTCAATATGATATTATTGGACAGGTTGGAACACTTCTTCATGAATCACTGCACCAGTAACTATGTCACAGGAGATGAACAATATCAGAGAGGGTAATGAGATGACTGTAATTCTAAATTTTCTTGTTGAATAGATGTGAATAGTCATCCAACTTATTGTTTAAAAAAGTGGGCTAAGTTTTTTTTGTAAGCGGGTAGGTTTAATAACGTGGTGTGGATTTAATTTTAAAAGGATTTTATTATATTTAAGGTGGGCCTAATTTAATACCGTGTGATTTATTCTCATTTGTGGTTTTTTAATTAAGACTATCTTTTTAACAAAAATACCAAGGAAAATTTGAAGTTGATTTTCTATTGCGGCTAAGTTTTTTTGGCCATCTTAGAAACATTTTGGAGTTTAGTTTACGCATATTTAGAATTATTATAATATCGTGTTTAGATTAGCTGGTGCTGACATTAGGTGTGTTGTGTTGCAGTATGCTCGAACAATCCAAAAGCTAGGGTTTCCTGCTCATTTCAAGGTAATACCCCCGTGAAGGATTTGATCCACTTCCATAAACAACATAATCATTTGAAGCGTGTATTTTATTTGACATTCGTTACTGATAGCTAGGATCGGGGGACTCAATTTTTGTTTCCCCTAATTTTGTAGACGTTACTACATTGACAGAGCCCACAAATATTGTATTCATGAGCCTGCAAAATACGACATCTCATCTTGTGAAGTTGAATCACATGGTTTACGAGAGTGCGGTTACTGAGACAGATGTGATCTTGTTCGCCAAAGGAATCAACGTGAGATAGGGGATCAACGCCTTGCCACAAACCCTTCATTACGTCTTCGGTAACACAATCGAAACCGCCGTCACGATCTCCGCTCAAGGAATCAGGGATTTGCACAATTGAAGCCATTGCTTACTCTCCAAAGAAAGAGCTTGGAAGGGCTTGCATATTCGCATGGTGCTTTTTCAAGTGTAAGTTGTGTGGGCACTTGTTAGTAAATTTGTCTCTATCTTGATGTTACACACCTGTATTGATGCTACACAACTGTATTGATATTTTATGTTTCCTTCTAATTTATTCATGTTTAGTTCAAATAAAATACTCCACAAATCGCTACCACTCATGATATAAGATTTGCAAATGTATATTTACGAATTTGTAACAAATTTGAAATGTAGAGATAGAACCTTTAAATGTAATGCTTCATCTATATTTTTACACTTACAAAATCAATTACACCTCTTGTCAACATCAACTACAAAAGTAATGACTATCCTTCTAAATCAAATGACATATACCGTTCGGCGTTTACATTGCATTGTACACATGCGATTGCTAGTTTAATTATCTACGAACACCAAATAATGATATCCAAGACTCAATTATAAGTGCATATTCTCAAATTGATCCGTGTTGCTTCAATTGCTCTTAATTAGGTCATTGGTTTGTCTAATTACGCCGAAGGCATTCCGCTTATGGGAAAGGCACTTTGACGCGTTTCGCGATCATGTTAAATTTGACGGTTTGACGGTCGCCCTGGACGTTTTCACCATACCCGTATATTATTATCATATAGCTCAAACTCACCAACACTTTATTTTCATTGCCATATAATCTTATGGAGTGTATCTGTGCCCTCGCGTCTGGACAATGAAAATCAGTAAAACAACCTCTTTTTGAATCGTGAATCCCGAATCTGAAAATGTTGGAACCATGAGCAACGATTACGGTTTTGTGATCGGATATCAAAATTTGGGTGAGGGTTTCTGGTTTTACAAGCGGAATTGGGTATAAATAAAAACCGACATTCATATAATCTAAGAATTTCAATTGGCGTCTGGCAAGACAGAGTTGCTTTTGCTTTCCCGCACATTGGATAAGAGTATGTTGTGAATGAATTTAAATTGAAAATCTTTCTCGAGCATGCAATATTTTAAAATGTTTTCATATTAAATAAATCTACTTTTTTGTTTGTTTATTCTTGTTCTACTTTTATACCAACTTATAATTTTAAATTAGAGTTTTGCCTAAAATTACTAAATATGCTAATTTTTGATCTTGTAAATTAAATCTATATTTATTCATGTACGCTCTTAAAAGAAAGTAATTTATTTTTTGTTTTTAAACAATTTTTGATTGTAAATTAATTTTTCCATGAAATTTTAAAAATATATTATATTATTTTTAATTAAATGATTAATTTTTCAAAATGTTTCGTAATAAAATAATTCTATTTTATGATTTAGAGGGGTATTTAATTATTTGGGTGAAATCGTGTTAGTGTTGCAACATGTTTGAGACGGTGGTTGCATTGGTTTTTTGGTTGTTTTTTTTTTGAAAAATCTTTTTGTATTGTCGTTAACATGTTGATAAGGGGTGTGATTAATAGTGTAAGTGTAGGAATATAGATGAAGCATTACATTGAAAGGTTCTATTTGTACATTTCAAATTTGTTTTAAATTCGTACATATACATTTGCAAATCTTATATCATGAGATCTTAACTAAACATGAATACATGAAGACCTCCGTACATTTGTAGATTTTATATCATGAGTGGTAGCCTTTTGTGGCCAATTTTATTTGCACTAAACATGAATACATTTGATACCCCTTGAATGACACTCGGTTTGGATACAAGAAGTGTTGAGTAAAATAACAAAACTCATTGCAACTAAAAGTTTGAGTAAAAATATGACCTTAAGGGGAGCAGGCAGGGAAAAATTTGCACTTTGAGTGAGAATGTTTCCCTACTGCAAGCACAACATCTAGTCCAGCATATCTTAAAAGCGTGTGGAACCCTACTACGAGGGAACTCAAAGAATCGCCTAATACTTTTCTACGATTTCCAAACTCCAAATCTTCGAAGCGTGTGGAACCCTACTACGGGGGAACTCCGTCACCTACCTTTCATCGACGGAGCAAAGTATTTATGGGCTGAGTTCGAGGGTTTCGGTGTGGATGCGGCACCAGCCGTTACATAGTAGTTCATGTATTCAATCAACAGCCACTGAAATTTTCCGACTATATGAAAATCGAAAGCCATGACAAAAAAATCAAATCTTGCGATTACATGTGTTTGCAGGTGTACGATTCGCAGAGTCCGAGACCGATTCAAGGTGTGATTGATGGGGCAAATATCGGTGGTCTAAGTTAAGTTGTGCTAGAAATGAATCATTTCGGGAAGAAGGATAGGAAATGTTGCGCAAATGTAATTTTAAAGAAGACAAATGATGAATGAGATGAAGATGATGAATCGAGATGATGAGGAAATGGAAGATGATGAAGAATCAAATGATGAAGAAATTGAAGAAGATGAAGAATCATATGATGATTTTAGACCGAGTGGAGGATGGTACAAGTTAACCATTTCAATAAATTGCAAGGGTCTGGCGTTGGTGGGTTCAGAGAGGAAGAGGAGAATGTTTGTTTGTAGTTTAGATGAAACAATATTAAACGTATAACATTGAAAAATTTATATGAAATTTTAAACGTATACCTAAGATCTACTTTTTTTTTCCAAGAGTCTCTCTTTGTGAGATGATTGGTCATGTCATTTTCCCCCATGTTCATTTGTACTCATTATAAGAGAAAATCCTCGCCAATATTATGGGTGGAAACTTATCGGATAATAGGATCATGTGTGGATATGTGATGGGTTTTGATATTGATGTCATTAGAAGGATTTAATTCTCCATGGGTAGCGTTTCGCTTGAAGAGTCGTGCCTATAAGAGTGGATTGCTTTGGTGGTTAGATTTGATCATTCAACTTCTTTTGTTTTTTGTTTGTATATAATTGTACATCTTCAAAATAAGGACATTGTCAAGTTTCAAATGTTGCACTTATATTTCTTCCTCTCCTAAATGTTTATATGTATGGTTAACTTTAACCCTTCCCTTGACATTTTTAGATTACGAATAAATTTTTAATTGCACTTCTCTGATGGTTTCACAACTCTTGGACGGGTTGTAACGGGCTCAATTTTGATCCATTCTTCTATCCTTCAACTTTAACTTCTTCAACATCTCCCCATCAGTCTCTATTTACGCCAAAGGCGTATACCAATTGAGTGATCGTCGCAGATGTGACTCGAGAAACAAGAACCAGGAATGACTATGCGAAGGCCCCAAAAAGGACATCTAGATTGGAGCACTTGGAGAGGGACTGGGGCGCCTATGGACGCTCTGGTTTGTAGAATGGGTGCCCGTGACTGTCCGTGCAACAGTCCATAATCGAGTTTCAAAGGTTTGGAAGATGATCTGAAACCATCGTTGTTTGTCACATCAAGTTCATCATATTGGGCCAGGTGTCGCCTGTAACCAATAATGAAAGAAAGACCTGTAAAATCCTAAACAAACATTAATTCCTAAAAATAAAAAAATATGATAGGCCGATCGACCTTACCGCCACAATAGTGGAATTACTAACTGAGAATTGCACTACATTCGAGACCTAAATGTAGTTGTGTGTGTGTGTGAAGCAAGCCCTAGGTTGCTCTTGTGCCAGTTACACTTTGTGAAGTAGCGAGCTAACTATGTGTAGAAAAATGTAATAGAATGATGGATGGAATAGAAGTAACTTCCCTCCTATGCTTGTGTGATGCAGATGTACCAGCCTTGACCCTTGTGATGGAGCTAACTGAATGCAAATGATCTCAAAATGTCTTAGATGAATGCAACCCTAGGTGGATGATAGTATTGACTAGTTCTTGGTCCCTCATTACTATCTCATAACTTTATGTTCATAGGGTTCTCTTGCTCTAATTTCGTAATTATTCCCGAAATGGCTGGCCACCAAAAAGATAAGAAGTTGAAATGGCTAGAAAGTGCCCAAAAAGTGGTGGGAAAGTTAAAAAAGGATCGAGGTGCCCCAAGTGGGACTAGGGCGCACATGGATGCCCAAGACTAGCCTAGGGCCCCCATTAAGGCTAAAATGACGGAAGATGATGAAAACTGATTGGGCATGTGTGTTGTGGAAGTCGGTAATGATGATAGAAATTAAATAAAAAAGGCCAAGAGACTCGGGGTTAATTACTACTTTCTTCACTCAAAAACCCTCTAAATAGTAGTATGAGACCGAGACTAAATATTACCCAAAGTGTGTGATGTAGTGTCTACATTTTCCCTCACTTTATGTTGGTGCACGGAATTCTCAATAACATAAAGTAGATAGAGATGCATACCTGATAACCATGTAGATCAATGAAGAAGGCATGTCGACAGACTAGAAAAAGCATGGAGTGATAAAGAGATGATGGAGTGTGGAAACTAAAGATGAAAAAACACAAAAAAGTGATGAGAGAAAACCTAGGGTGGAAAGGCGTGTGAAGCTACGATGTGTGTAAAAACCTACATGGTTAGTATGCGAAGTGTGTTACCATGAAGTGTTTTTGTTGACTCGGTGTTGTTGTTGTTCTTGCCCCCATTTGACTGCTTGTTTCTCATACGGCCAGACCTACAAGGATAAAACAATCAAGTAGTCAAATATATATGTATGTATGTGTAAAAATGCAATGTAAAAGATTCATGTGCATGTATGTAAAAGCATGTAAATGTAAAATAGGAAAAATGAAAATGTAAATGGAACATGTGCATCTGATCCATGTTGAGAAAGAGAGTGTAGAAGGATATCCTGTACTACTAGAGTTTTTGTGCAATCCAATTCTATAGGATGAAGAAGTATAGGAGGAATTTTGTTGTATCATCCAACCTTTAAATCGCTTCTCCCGAACATGTGTGAAGATATCTTTTACGTCCTAGTTTTTGTGTGATCCAACACCCACGGTAAAAGAAGTATTGTGAGAAATTTTGATGTATCCTCCAACCGATTATCTACTCCCTTTAATGCTAAGGACAACCATGTCTTATAAAAGCTGATATGTATGGAGTTCGTGTACTAGTTTGTGTTGGTGTGTGTGACTGTCCAGTCATCGTCCACATCACCTAGGTGAGTCATCTCGCCTTGCGAGAGTCATAGGTCTTAGGAAGTCAAATGACAAGTGTCGATTCTGTCATAGAATCTCGACATTGTCATTTGCGTCATCATCGGTCATAGGAGTTACATTCCTTATTTGGAATTGTAACTCCTCTTCTAGTGGCGTCATATGTGTCGGTCAACGTCATTGATTTCTTTCCATGTTTAGGCATGGGGTTACACAAAGACCCCTATTTGTACTTCCTATTTTTCGATCTATGAGCATGAGTAGACCCATTCTTCTTACTTGCAATCTTCTTTCCATTGTTTCGAATCTTGCATATTGCGTTGGCTTGAGGTTACCATCGGAGTGCAACTTCGTTGTGGTGCATCGCTTTTCGACATCGGTTCTCGCGAATCCCTCTTTCATGGTATCAGAGCTGGTTTCGGTAAACGTGCACTCTTCGTTTCTCAGTTGTTTATTACTTCTGGTTTCTTCTTATTTCCTCGTGTGCAAGTTTTTTTCGATTATCATTTTGGAATTATTGCTCACCTCATATTGAGGTTTCAGCAGTTGCAAGTTAAGGTATTTCGCTGGTTTGCTTATCAGCTAAGATCGTATTTTGGATACTTCTAGATCTTTGTGGCTGTTGTTTCTGGGTTATTTCTTGCTGGTTGTGTTTAGATTCAGCTGCAGGGTAAAAGAAGAGCTCGTTTTTTGGCGTGGACCTGTGATTACTGGTTGGGATCGTTGTTTTTTCTTCACCGGTGTATACTCAGACTATTCCGAGCTTCTTCCTCATCGCTGTGGTTCCTTGCTGTCTCAAAACGTTTTTTGCAAAACCTCTCACGTTTTTGCCTTGTCTCTCACGTTTTTGGGAGTCTATTCACGTTTTTTTGACCCTTGCTGCATTTCCCAAACCTTCTCGGCGTTTCTCCCTCTTTCATTTTAAGTGGCATTGTAATATTTTTGGCTTGTTTTATTATCATTCCTTCGAGTGCCGAAGACGAAGGGTGAGGTCCGGGATTGGCAGGTGGCTAATCCCCCCTCGCAATACAAACAAACCCTACCTCAAATTCCGTGCCATTTCCAACGAGCATACATACGACACCCTTTGCATGCGTTTAGGGCACTTTTTTAATCCGTTTGCAGGCTTATTGGTTTTTTCCTCATCAGTTGCGGGAATTGTTTTTTGCTATAACTTTTGACTCGTTGCTCGGTTTTGAGCACTTCTTTAGTCAAAGTTGCATGTTTTTTTGCACTCTAGATGATGGGATCATTATTTTTGTAAACGCACTAATTTTATAAAGTGCCGCATTTTGGGGGGGTGTCTTTGCATTGCTTAATTCAGCTCATTTTTTCTTGAGCTTTGTTTTATTCCTTTTTTGTGGACTTGTGAGCGCGTCCGCCATAGTCTTACAACAAAGGGATTCTTTTGTGCGACGTGAGACGCTGTTTCTCACAAAGCTCTTTCTTCCCCCTCTTGCTTCTCTCTTTCTGTGCTTGCTTGCAGTGTTGATCTGTTGTGCCCTACGAACCTTGATTGTTGTCTCCACCATTGCGCGTTATTACGCTAATTGCAAGGTGAGTGACAAAGCCCAGTTCTCGGAAACAATACGCAGATCTCTGTTGTAATCAACGACCGAATTATAAAGTGCCAAACTCGGCGGGGTGTAATTTTGTTCTGGGGGGTTGTTATTGTCCTGGGTGTTGTATTACATGCAGACGCATTATCGGCCGAGTCCGACGTCTTGCATTTGTGCATCTTGCACTTTTTGATTCCGCATCATGGAGGGTGCTCTTTCCAGATTTGAGCGTCGTAGGATCGCTTTACAGCCTCCGCCAATTCTTACTGGGAGAGAGAACTATGCAGTTTGGCGTGCTTCTATGGAACATTACTTCGCCTACAAGGGTCTTTCTCACTTCTTGGTTGGGCCTGTTCCTGCACCCACTGATCGTCGTCATCTTAATGATTTTCTCAACGATTGTGACCGTGTCTTTGGTCACATGATGATGCATGTCTCTACATCTCAATGGGTTCATGTGGCAGACTCAGATCCACCCCACCATGTCTGGAGCATTCTTCAGTCCCTCTATGGAGACCCTTCACAAACTGCCGCAATTGTTATTGCAGCTGATTCAGTTGTCTCCTCTATTTCTTTATGTGATGATAGTTTCACTGACACAGGTTTGCTTGGTTCTACTTCTGATGACGAGGATTGTGCATCCAGTTCTGATGTCGAGAGTACTACAGAGGACTCTTCTCCTCTTTCTCTCACTATTCCAGAGAGTGTTGACACTTCCCACATCTCATCAGATATCGAGCAGTCCCCTTCTCAGTCTCATATAGTCATCACACCCGCCTCCTTTCCACCTCCAGTGTGTGAGGCCCATTTCACTCCTCTACCTTCATTGGATGACTCATACCTATCTGACATCGCTCTTCTGTTTGTTGAGCCCCCTCATTGGGACGAGTATCTACCTGACCTTAGTCGTCTTTTCACAGATTCCACTTGTGATGCTCTACAGGTCCCTCATCCATCTACAGGTGTTTCAGAGGAGTTCATCATCTCTGTTGTTGGGAGTGCCCCTTCTAGGACTCTTGCCACTTCCACTTTTCTCGGAGACCTTCATTGATCCACCCTTGCTCGTGGATCCCTTTTCTGTTGTGGGGGATCTTTTGTTACTTTCACATCACTTGGACATCCTTTCTGCGGGTGTTCCTCTTCACTCTGACAGTTCTACACACGTGGCATTACCTTCGGTTCCTTGGCACTCACTCGCTAGACCTATGTCACACTTCAGTGCACCAGACTCAGAGTTCTTCATGTTGCTGCCTTCAGTTTCCTTTGTGGAGTGGGCGGACTTCCAGCACGTCATTTCTGTCCTTCCTAAGGGCAGGCACATAGTTCGGTGTGGATGGCTCTTCTTCAGTCCAGAGGCAGAGGATCTCATCATCGACATACATTATGTTCAAACAGTTGATCAGGTTGCAGACATTTTCACCTAGCCCTTCACTGAGGTGACGTTTCTTCACTTGCGGTCTCTTCTTGGGGTGAGGTCTGTTGCAGCCGCCCATCTTCTTCGGGCTATATAGTCCTCCTTCTTGTCCTCTTCTTCTTTCCAGAAAGATGTTGTTTGTACATGGGCACCTTATCAGGCCTTTAGTTGTCGGGGCCCATTGACACATCTTTCTTAGTTGTCTAGGGGAGTCTTCTTTTTTGTTCTGGCTTACCTTGACCTCTTCCTTGGCTTCGATGAAGGGGGGGTGTTGGTGTGTGTGACTGTCCAGTCATCGTCCACATCACCTAGGTGAGTCATCTCGCCTTGCGAGAGTCATAGGTCTTAGGAAGTCAAATGACAAGTGTCAGATTCTGTCATAGAATCTGACATTGTCATTTGCGTCAATGCGTCATAGGAGTTACATTCCTTATTTGGAATTGTAACTCCTCTTCTAGTGGCGTCATATGCGTCAGTCAACGTCATTGATTTCTTTCCATGTTTAGGCATGGGGGTTACACAGCACCCCTATTTGTACTTCCTATTTTTCGATCTATGAGCATGAGTAGACCCATTCTTCTTACTTGCAATCTTCTTTCCATTGTTTCGAATCTTGCATATTGCGTTGGCTTGAGGTTACCATTGGAGTGCAACTTCGTTGTGGTGCATCGCTTTTCGACATCGGTTCTCGCGAATCCCTCTTTCAGTTTGAACCCACTTGTTGTATATAACCCACAATACCAAGGGTGGAAAGTTCACCGAATTGAGCCGGTGTAGAAGCACTTTGTAGAATGTAAAACCCCAAATGATGCCCGCTCTTTGGGGAAAATGCAATGTGGTTGATAAAAGAATGTGGCCCAAAGAGGACCAACCACATGAACTTTTTTCCTTGCGGTGGGGAAGGGAATGTGCTTAGTAGAGACCAAGGTGTGCACAAACAAGAGGCTAGCCAAAACAAGTGTTAGTATGAACAAGCATGCATGTAGAAGACAATGTGTAAGCTATGCAAATAGTGTAAAAGCTACTAAGAAAAGTAGTGTAAACACACAAGAAGAAAAATTAAGCCACACAAAGCATGCTACAAACATATGACATCACTCATGATGTCGTAAGACACACAAGGCCATCATGGCCGCATACAACAAACAAGTGTGCACACCAAACATAGGGCAAGGCCCGTCATACAAGAACAAACAATAACAGACAATGTAACAAACAAGTATGGAAGCAAATATCCCTGCATAACAATGATGCACATGAAGCACCCATTAGCATGTTAGAAAGATAACTAGTATGTCAAAAGTGTTTATAATGATGTAATGTACAATGTTGAGTACGAAATGAAAAAATAACACCCGTGAGAGACGAATGTGGATGCCCCAAAGTGACAGGTGTAGGAAGGGTAGAAGATGAGCATCTATGCTACATGTAAGACACCTGTATCTACAATCACAACTAAACAAAAATGTGAACGTGCATGTGTGGATGGTATAGATGAATGCCATATAAGTAATATAACTAGCATGTGTAATAAAGAGTAAAAGCAACCATACTATGCAATATGTTGTGGATGGATGGAATGGAATAAAAAATGGAGTGATAGGATCTATGTGCCCCCTAGTGAATGGAAATGTATGCAATGATGTTCATTTTGTTTTCCCCCTCAGCAATCAAGAATGAACCGTAAACGAGTGCGTCATCAGAAATGGTCGAAGTGTGTGTTGTGTCTAATGCGTTGTGATGATTGTGTATGTGTAGTGATGAGATGTGACCTAGAAATGATGTGTACATGAACTTATAGCCAAATTGTATATCAAGACAGGATGATTGCAAGAGTGATGATTAGTATAAAGTGTATATCACTACAAGATGAATAATAGGGGTGGTGATTTAACCTAAAGCATATACCACTATAAGATGAAATGGATAAGTGGCGATTTATCTTATAACATGTGTCACTAACCTAGAAATGTCACATGATGAAAGATCGAATGAGAAACAAATGATGAATGTAAGGTCCATTTGATTTGTAAACCCTCGGTAGTCGAGTATGGGCTAAGGAACTAAAGTATGTCATAGGGTAGTGAGTGCAACGTGTAGAAGATGTAGTATATGTAATGATAAGAAAGACCAAATGGTATGTACAATGAGTAACTATGCAATGTGTAAAATGTAATACAATATGTGTAGATTTCCTAGATGTGTCCTATGTAATATGTAGGATGAATGTAATGCTAGACAAATATACGAGGAAGACTAGCATAGTATGTAGAATATGAGTGATGTGGAAATGTGCAGTGTATGATGTAAGGCATATGTCATGAGATGTAGTGTAGAAAATTTATGTGTAGAATGCAATGAATTATGTGTAGATAACCTAATAGTATGAAGTGTGTGATATGTATAATGGATAGTATGCAACGCTAGACAATAGAAGTATGATATATGCATAATGACGACTAATATGATGTATGATGTATGATGCGCAATGTGTGATGAAACGAAATGTGTAATGCCTATAGTTCAGTGTGTGGGGTTCATGTGTATTAATCCCTCAATATTCAAGTATGAATCGAAGCATAAGAGTGTGTCATTGGGTAATGACGACGCTATAATGTGTGATGAGTATGTGCTATGTACCTTGGGATATAATATTATAATGTATATGGGTTGATGGAGATGCCGACATGTGGCACACATCCCCTTATCTTATTATATCATTCATTTATGATTTATTATGCAGCGATTTCAGCCAAAATTAGGGCAAAAACCCATATACATTATAATATTATATCCCAAGGTACATAAAGAAGTATGCCTATGCTAGGAGATGGATGTATGACTATGCAAAGATGATGAATGCATAGATGTTGAAAGTGTGATGTAGTACTATGTAAAGATTCTATAATGTGGGGGAGTGTGAATACTATGTGCCCCAAGTGTGTGAAATGAAGGAGGCTATCATGTAATGTCATCTAAAAGATCATCGCTTCCAGAGTCAAAGTCGAATGGATAAGCAAAGAAAAGGCCATCAATGTAGTAAGAAGATCTATAGGATAATGGAGAACTAATTTATAGAGAATGCATATTTCGTTTTTCATTAATTGTTTATTTTATAAAAATGCACATTTCTTTCAATATGCAAACCCTTTTTGTAAAATTGCAAATTTTCAAGATGTAAATTCGTTTATAAATTTGTAGATTTGTGTGGTGCGAATCCATTTTGTAAATCTAAATTTGTGACTTATTCAAATATCCTTGGAATAAATACTTGTTTAAATATGAGTCCTAGGATTATTTGTATTATGATACTGGTAAAAAAATGTCATATTGAAGGATTCTATTATAATTTAGCAATGGAGAATTTTTCCCCATGCATGTAGCTGGAAAATAGGAATATTTATCTATTTATAGATGAATCATATATTGTATCTAGATCTTTTTGGTCGTATGAAAACTTTGGATGTAAAAAGGTGTTGAAAGCTTTGTATTCCAGACCTTCTATCAAACAAGAGAATAATGAGAGAAAGTTATTCAGATTTTGTGTTGTGTATCATCCTTTGGTTATTTTTATCTACTTTTATGTCTATGTGACAACATAATCTTTTAATTTAGTATTTTTTTAGCCAATTGATCATGAATATTATTGTTAAGTTTTACTCATGTTATTAAAATACGACCTGTTTTTAACTATTGGAAATAAAAAGTTTTTCTTCCCCCTCACTTTCAATACTTCATTTGATATCCTCCAATTCTCCTCCTTCACTTCATTCCACTTATTTTGAGAATAAGTATCTAAATCCTAGAATAAATTAGTGTACATACTTATCTTTCATGAATTTTAGCTTAGCAATAAATGGTTCCTCCGAGTTATAATACAAAAGACGATTTGCCTCATTGACATTGTTATTAACACCAATCATTTTTCCCACATTGTAAAATCATTTACCAACATGTTTACCACTATTGTGTTAATCAAAATGAGGTTCCTTGTCATTGTAGACCATTGGACTAACATAATAGATTCAAACCAGTTTTATATTTCGTATGATGAAAAAAACTTATGTCAACTTGCATATTCTCATCACTTGCCTCATATTAACCAAACTTCGTGACTAAATTCCATTCAAAATCACCTTGAAAATGTTAAATAAATACTATACATGTACATACATGCATACATACATATGAGTGAATGACCGAGAGTTTCCTCATTTCTTTTGTTATTTATATTCCTTTGTACTCCCATTGTTAAAAACATTAAGATCACTAATATATCTATGCATTATGATTGTTTGGAGTTCCATTTTTCTCCAAAGAGTGATTTCAAATGGAGTATATAAAAGAGTTGGTTGAGTCCTTTCCAGAGCAAGATTGCCATGGGTTACAATTTGTTGTTTTTTTTTGTGTAATTTTAGTGTGTCAGTAGGATGTTTTGTAATATCAGGTATTTTATTGCGTGTAGCGCCTGTAGTAATTTGTTTTTTGTTTTTTTGTTTGTTTGGTTTTTTAATAATGGGTTGGTAATTGAAGAATAGGGCACATGTAATGTTGGTGCACAACAAGACTAAATTATTCTGACACCAATGTAAGTATTAAAATTGCCTATAAATAGGAATGGATGTGTATCAATTTGACATTGCAGGGAACTAAATCTATGTCGGAATAACCGAAATTTGTAAGAAACATAATCTATTTCTGGTTTTTTCAATTTTAGTGCAGTATTTTACATTTGATTCCAGAAAGTTACCATAAATATTACCACCATTAGTTGAGGTTAGGATGCACAGAGAATCCCTTCGCCTAATCGATTATGATTAATAGGATTGAGTGTTTGCATATTGGTGGCCATGATATTGTTGGTTTTCCTCTTATGGATGGTTGAAACATTTGGTCTGCATTCAAACCGAAAGAGAAGGTGAATGAGTAGGATCAAATCTGGTAGGACTATAGAGCAACTTTTTCCATGTCCTTTGTGCACTTAGGCAATGCCTCACACCAAAGTCACGTCTCAGTGCGGTCAGAAGCATTAGAACCAGAAACCTTCAGCCACAAATAATATTTAATAGTGTTACACGAGACATTATACATCAAAGATACAGAAACCTTTAGCCACAAATAATATTTAATAGTGTTACACGAGACATTATACATATTTAAATATCTATAACCCTAAACCTAAAAATTGTTACAACCTTTGTACTTGGCACTATGTTGCCCTTTGGAAACACAATTGAGTATTGTAATTGGTCTGCAACTCTATCTTCCATCTCAGGAGAAGATCCTTTCCAGGACAATGCAATGGAGAAAGGGAAACATTCTTGTATCTGAAAGTACAACCACAATAAAAAATGGACATTCCAATTAGAATGCAATAACATTGTTTCAGTTGTTCCTAAAATGACGCTACAGACATGAGAAAATATTCTTCCAGTGAAGATGAACTGGATGCTTTACAATTCTTGCTAAACAAACAGAATTTGCATTTAGAGTAAGCTGTAAGCTGTAAATGCTTTGAACAAGTCGGGAAAAACTTTTCAGTCTACTAAATCAGAGTTCCCTTTTGATTCAATATCATTGAGATGGTAGCATTATGCAGCTCAATAAGACTTTTGTTGATATTATGACATCTGAGCATTGTCCACTGATACAACATTGCTACGGGAAAACAGGCAAGCTCGGTATATGACTAAAATCAAGGACATGCTCTAGAAAGACCAAGGTATCCAATCACATGAATAAGCAAACCGCATCTATCCAACCATAATTCACTCAAGGAAGACACAAATCGCCTTAAGGATGTAGACAAAAGGTATCTGGGCATTACCATATGCATATAATTTCCTGTATTAAATTTAACAAAGTTGGCAATTTAGAATTGAGGGCCACTCCACTCGCACTACATTGCAAACAAAAAAGTCAGAGATCAGGATAAGATTAAAAGCAAGTAGATGCTCTAGAGAAAGAAGGGTAGCCACTCAGATGATTGAGTGTGAATTTCACAAAGGTAGAATCATTTTTCAGGAAACAAAGCCAAAATAAGATAGAAGGGAATTAGTTCTTACCTTGAAATCACGCACTTTGAATGTTGGACTAAGAATAGCACACTGTAGAGCACACCCTCGAGCAACGCACTCACTAGCATTCATGGTCCTCCTCAGTTCCTTGCCAAAGAACTCTGTTAATATTTTCATTATTGAAGGGACTCGCGAACCAGAACCCACAACCTCAACAACGTGGATCTTATCTGCAGTAAGCTCCGCTTCCAACAGAGCCCTCAAACATGGGATTCCATGAGATGACATCAGGTTGAGGCATTTCTTTGAAAATTCTGAAAGCCTCATTAAGACCACCATTTTGTGGATATCCTGCTATCATTGAATTTCATTAGACCACATTTCTTTGAGGTATTTTTTCGAACAGTTTGTGTGCCCTGTGTATGCTTCCACATTGTGCATACATGTCTATGAAGGAATTCATAGCTATGACATCTCGATATAAAACCACTTTTGATTATGCTCGATGGATGCCCACACCCTGGTATAAAGCTCCTATGTTGGCACATGCTGGGAGGATGATGGCAAAGGATGTGGAGTTCGGTTTTACACCCGCCAACTACATTTCCTTAAATGCCTCCAAGACCTTCTCAAAGAACCCATTTTGTGCATATCTTGCAACCATGAAACTCCACAAGATGGCATCTAGTTGAGGAATTTATTTGAAAAGCCTTAAAGCGTCATCAAGAACACCATTTTGTGCACATCCTGCAATCATCGCATGCCATGAAATTACTTTTTTGAGAAATTTTGTCAAATAGTTCACGTGCCTTGTGCATTCTTCCACATTTTTCATACATGTCTAGGAGGGCATTTGCAACTATGACATCTGACAAAAATCCCTTTGCATTATGCTCTTATGGATGTGCACACCCTATCCCAAAGATCTTATTTTAGCAAAAGCTGGGAGTATGGTGGCTGTAAGATGAGCAAACGTCTGGTTCTTTCATGTAGTCAAAAAATTTTGAGCATCCACCAAACTACCACCCTTAACATACATGTTGATAAGGTTATTTTGAAAAAATGTGCGGGTAGCAAATGCAAAAGCCCTGTGAGTGACGAAAGAATGGATTTGTTTGCCATATGCAAGGGCATTCAGGTCTGCAATAATTGAAGATGGCTGATTGCAAAAACTTACATTTACTAGGAGTTCCATTACAAGAAAACCCTGCACCATACAGATGAGGAGAGTTATAGTAATGTACAGTGCCAGTGATGACTGCAGGGGGAGGGGCGGGGAGGAAGGTTCCAGGAAGGAGAGGCACGACAAGTGGACAGTAGAGTAGGAACAACAAAACAAGACAACCACAACTAGAATGCATATGCACAGGGGTCACAGAAACCGCCATAGGTGGGTAAAGTTACATACGGGGACAGTTCATGGGCCTTTTCAACAAATCCATTTTATGCATATCCTGCAATCATGGCACTCCTTGAGATCACATCTCTTCGAGGCATTCTATCAAATAGTTCACGTGCATTTTAAACAAATTCATATTTTACATATCTTGCAATCATGGCATTCCATGAGCCCACATTTATTTGAGGCATTTTATCAAACAGTTCACGTGCCTTGTCTATGCTTCCACATTTTGCATACATGTCTACCAGGAAGTTGCAACTACATCAGTCAAAATTCCTCTATCCATTATGCTTTGATGGCTATAAATGCACATTCTGCTTACTACACACAACCCCTCTGAAGATTACATATCTTCAATTATTGTAGGCCTGTATTTTCACGAGCATGGTTTCACAAGGAAAGACAATCCACTCTTTCATTGCTCACAGGTGATTAAATGGCATTTTCTACACACAAATTTTCATAAAAACATATTTAAATGTATGTCAAGTGCAGAGTTTTGATAGATGCCCGTAAAGAGTTTGACCAAGTGAAAGAATGAGACAATTTCTCATGGAATACAATTATTGCAGCATACAAAAGACATGGTTATCCTCACAAGGAAGTCACACTGTTTCACCATATGCAACAAACATGTCTTCAACCCAATCAATTTACATTTTCCAACATACTCCCAACATCATATTTGCAAGACAGGTCGACAGGAAAGAGGAAAAACCAATGGAAGAAGAAAACAAACCAGGGACAACAAAGGTGAATATAAATAGGTTTGGAGGATAGCCACCGCAAGACCATCTCATGATACACATGCAACCAAGGACAGGTGCTGAAACGTGGAGGGGAGGACAACTGGCAATGAAGGATGACAAAGACCTCAAGCAGGAGACCGTATGACAGGAAGCTCAAGCAGGAGACCGTAGTCGTAAAAGATCAAGTCCATAGTAGCCACGCTCCGGTGTAAATAGAATTGATGTTATCTTTGAAGTGACATGTCATAAATAATACTCGCGTTCTTAAGATTTGAGCACCACAATCAGCTTTATATACTTTAAATGCATTAAAAATTTAACTAGACGTTATTAAAATCTTTCCCATTCAACACATATTTATGCTTAAAGGTGTTTCTTATAATAGATATCGCCATAAGAGGTTAAGATTTGACAATCGGCTAATTTGACAATCAACTTTTTATTTGACGATTAAAATATACCACCGTCACAAGTTTCATTTTCTTACTTCAATTATTAGGTCTTAGGCTATGGTCTCATGTAAAAGGAAAGCTAAAAATTTTGAGCATTAAGAGGGAGAGAAAAAATATGATATTTTAGTATTAATAGGTCTCCTGATTTTTTATTTTTCTTTTTAGAGATAAAGTAGAAGTTTTTAGCACTAAATAAGTATGGTCTCATGAATCCCAAATAAATTATTATAAAGAAAAATTGAGAGAGAAGATTAAATTAAAATGCTAAGTGTCACAAAAGCTCCCTAAATTTTATAAGTAGCTACTTTTTTTTGTTCCCCCAAGTGCTTAATGCGGTGAAAATCCTCTCCCTAAAATGTAGCTGCTTGAGAAATTTTAGGAATTTTGTTGAGTTTTAGCACCAACGTTAATTTTTAAAAACATGGAACCATATTTCCCATACAAATACTGTAGTAGCCTCCAACATGGAACCACCTTCTTAGTTGTTTAATTGCACTCGACTCCTCATATATTTATGTGGAAGGGAATTTACAAATGGGCCAACCTCGAAAAATATGGTATATTTTATATCATTATCCATTAAATTGTCTAGTTGTGATGTTTGATTATCATTGTTCAAATACTACTACAAATTCGAACAATTGTCTCTTGGAGACAATATATTCTTTCAAGGAGAGTGTCTCTAATCGATGTCAACCACAATTGTCTTTTAAGAGACAATAGAGAATACTAATTAGTAATCGTACATGAATTGTATGATGTGAACGCCGAACAAGATATAACGAAGACAAGATATTGGGAAATGAAATGAAATAAAAGGAATAGGGTCAGTGAAGAAGGATTTGAGGGAGGAGAGGATGATGTTTAGGAGAAATGGTTGGCGGAAACAGAGGGTAAATCCTTTTTCTAACAACCATGTCCCATTTTTCTCAATCGCAAGGAAGCGAAAGGGGTTACGGTTTGCAAGGCAACATATTTTGGAGATATTATTGAAGGTAAGAAGTTGTTAATGAATATTTCTTGTGTGAATAGATATTTATAATTTTAGTTCTTTTGTATTTTGGGTATTAAAATGATTATCATGGTAATGAATAATTTGTGATCCACATTATCATCTCCATGTCACTTACATTTTGTACAAGAGTGCGATTTGCAGTCAAAGGGGTCAAAATGAAAATGGAGAAATTCTAACAAGATCAAGGTTTGAAATCCAATCTTAATTTAGACATACATAGGGGTCATTTATTAAACACCATTAATTTTTTTGTAAATTATAGGTGCCAACAACTAACCCTTACACAACAGAAAGAAATGGAAAATTTATAGAAAAATGGAGAAAACGGGCTTTGATTTTTGAAAAAATTGTTTACAGACGCCAAAATTTTCAATTGGATGACATTTAATTTGTTAGATGAGACAAAGACTTGAATAGAACTTATGAATGAAATGGGGAACTTCAAGGTGGGAATTTTAATAGGTACATGTCCCATACCTATTACACAACTCAAATTATATGTATCCAAATAATGTCTTCTATATGTGCTCTATTTTATTGGCTCAACCTCATTCACATTATTTACATGAGTGCAATTTGAGCTAAAAGGGGAAAAAAGGAAAATTCAATAGGTTTGAGGTTTGAAACCCAACCACAATGTTGGCTTCTAGTAAGCACTATGTAGCGGTCCTTTTCACTTTTAAGCTAGATTAATTGCAGAAAAACAAGTGATGCACGAATAATCAAGGATAATTGAACCCCTCCAACATGTAGGAGTAAGAGCACTAAGTAGATTTTATATACCAATCATAAGTTATAAACATAGATTCCATATAATTTCTTGCATTATTTAGTGTAAATTTCTCATTGATTTGCAATGAGGGACTTTGACTAATAAAACCTTCACATTGTAAAGTAATATTGATGGCTTTGTCGACATTAAAATTTTCCTCCGTAATTTCTATTTTATTAATGTATGTATTAGGAATAGGATGTTGTTAAGTATAATTAGTAGTGGTGTCCAATAGAAGATAACGGCGCCACAATACGGTGCCACCAATAATGTAGAGTACGGTAACAATCAAAGTACAATAGGAATGTTGTAAAAAGTAAATATTTGTCGTAAGTGGTCCGGTAATGTTAAAATGTCAAAGTTGGGATAAGTAGAGAAGTAGGGTCTACATGATTAGGAATTATAAATAGTATAATTGTAATAAGGAAAAGAGTGATGTCATAAATATTTTGTATATTTTATTTGTGGAAAAGTCTAAAAAGGTGGAACCCATGTGAGATGATAAGGTTTATCTTATCTTAGAAGATAAGCCTACATGTAAAGGCAAGAGTTTAGGCATGGAATATGATTGGCCGGAAGATATTTCCTATCCTATCTTAGAGATAAGGTGGATAAGCTTGAATTTCTATAAATAAAGAGGCCACCCCCTCATTTAGCATAGAGAGAAGTAGTGAGAAATATTATATGAGTAAGTGTGTAAAGGAAGCCATCATTTTGAAGGTGTGTTAAAGAAGCCATTAAGAGGTGTAATTGTGAAATTTCTCCCATAGTTATTGTTTCAAGGCAAGTGAATTTAATAACACTTCAAGAACCTCATGGGTGAGATTGTAACAATTTCATGTTGATATTATAATTTACACTAATCGATATTTCGATTTATCATTATTCCTTCTTATCATAGTCTATGGTATTCTTGTGTTATGTTTATTGTTGTGTTTCCAGATTACATCCACCAAACTAAGAGTTGTGCATTAGTTAATAATCATAGCACGAGGAGTTCCGGTGAAGAATTATCATAGTGCCGGATTGGTGTTGACATTTTGGTTCCGTTCTTTGGGACCATTCCTCGTTGGTGGATTTTCTGGAGAAATATTCCCACTTAGTCAGAAAACATTTGGAGGGTAACCTTGTTTTTTATGCATAGTAGTTACCATGGCAAAATCACTTTTTTCCATGAATAGTATTTACCGCAAAGAAAGTCACTTTTACCATGAATAGTATTTACCTGCAAAGAACTTCACTTTTTACCGTGAATAGTGTTTACCACAAGTAAAGTCAGTTTTTATCGCAAAGAACTTCACTTTTTTGTGAATAGTGTTTACCACAAAGAAAGTCGGTTTTACCTTGAGTAAGTCAAGTTTTACCATAGTTTACCGTGGTCATTTCTATTTTCTATTATAGTGATTCCAATTATTTCAGTGCACATAAGTCTTGTTGATTGACTTGTGGGTTGATATTTACCGTGATTACTTTTGGAAATGGGGAAGATTCCTATTTTTTTAGCCCAATCTAATGAAGATGATTCCTCTTTCATTCAAGAGTTTAAACGATCTTGTATTTGTAATGGCCTTATAAGAAGGGAATAATGGACTGAATTTTTTCCTACCTTTTTGGATGGTTTAGCCCTTAGGTGGTTTGAAACACTAGGTGATAATGTGAAAAACTCATGGGATTTATTAACTAAAAGTTTTCTTGAAGAATTTGTGAACAACAAGTAAATATGCAGATCTCATGATCGATATCACAAAACTAGCCCAAAGAGAGAAGGAGAAGATAAGGGATTATCATGCTCGTGTTCTAGAGCTAAGGAGGAAGCTCGATGCCCAGATCCGAAAGGAAGGATTAGTGGATGGTTTAATGAATGGCATGGATAATCTCCTCTCAGTAAGCACTTCATTCTTGGGATGAAGCCAGAGATCGACAACGAGTGAAGTATGACCACCCAAGCCTACCATATGAACAAGCAAAGGAGATGCAAGAAGGCAAGAAGAAAGCATGGAAGAGGAGCCCAAAGAAATTGTTGCTAAAGTAGAGCCTACACCATCACCTTTGGTCCGTAATCCACAACCACTCTTGGTGAGCACAAATCCTTCTCCTAGTACATCTACCGAGTATGAAGATCCGCTCAGAAGATGGGTCGCTTAACTATTAATCTTCTTCAAGGAAAATAATTTAGTTCTCGGGAGGATATAGAGGTCCAAAAAGAAATATTTTTGAAGTCAGTATGTTATGGTTGTTATAAAAGGGTCATTAAAGTATAATTGTCAGATAGAGCTTCTACATCCGGTACAAGAGATAATGATAAAGGAAAGCACTGCGAATTCTTTTGATGTAGTAGATAAGAGCATAAATAATGAAGTAGATGTGTTTGTAACAAAAAGAAAGAAAGAAAAAGATAACCAAGATGGAAATGATCCTAAGAAGATGAAAGGAGAAACTAGTAAGAAACATAGGAGAAGAAAGTTGGGTGTGCAGATTTTCTCGATTTCACGGGGACAAGGACCATACTTCATCTTAGATGATCTGTCTAAAAGGCCTACAAATATTACATATGGTCAACTCTTGGCTATGTCTTTTTGAGAAGATGCGGGAGCTACGAAGTGGACTCAATGCTCAACGAAGGAAGGAGGTCGACGTCCCTGTTTTGGGAGGCAGAGGTAGATCCTACGCTCCACAAGCCGAGGTATTATGTAATGGTATTTCAATTCATGATGTCTTAGTTGATGGAGGTGCTGGGCAATTAATGCAATGACCGAGTCTATAATGAATATGTTGGGTTTAAAATTGATCGCCCTCAACACTTATGTTAAGGTCATTAAATAAAGGAAAAACTAAACCAGAAGGTGTAGTTTCAAATGTGGCAATATCTGTTATGGGTGTTGTATGTGTGGTAGACTTTCAGGTGATGAAAAATGGTACTGTTACATACCCAATGTTGTTGGGAAGACCATGGCTAAGGAGAGTTCATGCAAGAAACTACTGGAATGAAGGCTTCATGACACTTGGACGTGGTAGAGAGAGGGTGAAGATAAATGTGATCCCTCGAATCATAAGGCGTAACTCGTGGATTCAAGTGATGAAACTGATGATTGGACATCCTCTGATTACTCAAGTACTAGTGAAGTGGACACTAAAGATGAAGAAAGTGAGGTTGATGTTTCGGTCATGGATATCCTTCCAGTCACACCGACTCATGATCCCATAAAATTATCTGAAGAAGAAATTGATGATCATCTCCAACAAATAAAGATTGGTGATGTTGTGATGGAGAGTGAGAAGGAATCCTACCTCCAGCTCTTTCAAAGGTACATACACATATTCACTTTTGATTACAAGGAACTCCATCAATTAAGTTGGGTAGAACATTCTATTAAGTTTGGTAGATGGTGCTAAGCCCATAAAGTAAATCCCATATAGAATGAATCCTAATTTTTCCAAGACTGTAAAAGAAGAAATAGATAAGTTGTTGATGATGCAGATTTATATTTGTGTGGAGAATTCGTAATGAGTTTCTCCCATTGTGATCTCAATAAAAAGAATGGGAAGCTACGTATTTGTGTTGATTATAGGAAGCTCAATAAGGCAACAAAGAAGGATCATTACCCTCTTCCATTCTCGATCAGATTTTGGATGAAGTAGTGGCGCCAGAGTGCTATAGTTTTGTTGATGGATATAGTGGATACAACCAAGTTCATATAGCAGAGAAAGATCACCAAGACCACGCTCACCACTCCTTGGGGGAACGTTTTCTTATAGAGTTATGTCTTTTGGGTTGTGTAATGCTCCAAAGAATATTCCAATGCTTGATGAATAGGGTGTTTGAACCCTACATGGGAACTTCATCGAGTATTTCTCGGATGATTTTGCATCTATGGGAGCAAGATGGACCACCGCACCGAGATGGAGACAACATTTCAAAGGTTAGATGAAGCACAAGCCTCGCTAAACCCTACAAAGTGTGTCTTTGGATGTTCTAAAGGCGTTTTGTTAGGACATGTCAGATCAAGAGATGGTATTGTACCGATCCTGATAAAGTTTTCAAAATCAAAGAGTTACCATTTCCTATGAATAGAAGTAAGTGTAGATCATTTTTAGGCCATGTGGGTTACTATAGAAGGTTCATCAAGAATTTCTCAAAGATTGCAGACATGACCACTAACCTAGTTCTTGAAGAAGGATGTTACTTATGAACCAGAAATAAGGCGCATGAAGCTTTTGAACAACTGAAGGAAGCCCTGGTGTCTTCACCTGTTTTAAAGAATCCAGATTGGAGCAAGCCATTCATTGTGTATACTGATGCCTCAGATGTAGCACTAGGAAGTACTCTGAGCCAAAAGGATGAAAATGGGAATGATCATCCAATTTACTTTGGGAGTAGACAAATGAGCAATGCTGAGGTAAATTATACTGTAATTGAAAAAGAGGCTCTAGCTATCATTTTTGCTATAAAGAAGTTTAGAAATTACTTGCTAGGGTAGAAATTTATAGTTGTAATAGATCATCAGGCTCTAAAATATATTGTCAATAATCCTAACCCATCAGGGAGGATAACAAGATGGATAATTTTGCTACAAGAATTTGAATTTGATATTATGATAGGCCAGAAAGAAGCATGTCAATGCAGATGTACTCTCTCAAGCCTATGATGGTTTAGGTTTGCCTTGTGATGATGATGATTTCCCGATGCAAAGATTGTTATCTCTGACACAATCCCTAGTGAATACATAGATATTTGGAATTATCTAAATGAATTCAAGTTTCGATGGTGCCAATGCAAAGACTAAGAGGAAGATTACTCAAGCTACTGTCGTTCATATTCTATTCTCGCATGGAGTATTATTTCGAATAGAACCTAATGGACAAGTATAAATAGGCGATTGGACGTGATCAAGGGAAGGTGCTGATAGAAGAATTCCATAATGGTACATGTGGAGGACACTTCTCTGACAACTTACAAAGCAAGAAGGATCTTAGATGCAGTTATCACCGCCCACTCTTTTTAGAGATTGTTATAATTATGGTAAGACATGTGATAATTGTCAAACACATGGTAATCGTAAGACTTCATCAGCTCCATTATTTCCTATTCTTCCACTTGGTCCCTTGAAAAGTGGGGAATAGACATTGTAGGCCACTTCCAACTACCCCATGCCAAAATAAGTATATTGTAGTTGCCAGATTATTTAACCAAGTGGGTTGAAGCTAAGCCATTGAAAAAACTTCCATGGATGAAGTGGCAAGGTTCATATATGAACGCATTGTCACCGATTTGGTTGCCCTTTAGAAATTGTAATGTATCAAGGAAGCCACTTCATTAATGAGGTGGTAGAAGCCCTAGTCAACAAGTTTTCTATTAAGCATAGGAAGGCAACAACATACAAGCCAAGCACAAATGGACAGGTGGAACGAAATTTTTTTGTGTTGTGTCAAATTCTAGCAAAAGATGCAGCCTTGCAGGTACATAAGTGGGATAAAAGGATTCATGCAACATTGTGGGCATATAGGGCAACATCAAAGTCAACAACATGATACTCCCCATTTCAGTTGGCTTATGGCATTGATCCAGTTCTTCCTATTGAGTTTGATATTCCCACTGTGAGAGTTATGAAAAATGAAAGGATGGATGAAAGTGATTCAATAAAAGAAAGGTTGGTACATCTTCATTTGCTAGAGGAAATGAGGGAAATAACAAAGGATACAAGCTATAAGAATAAAATGAAGCAGAAGGAATACTTTGATCAAAAGATCCGTTGGTCTCCATTTCATGTGAATGACTTGGTTCTAGTATATGATTCCAGATACAAAAAAGAAGACAGAGAAAATTTCTTCCAAAGTGGATGGGGCCCTACAAAATAGCAGTTGTGCATGAAAATGGTACATATCGACTGGAGGAATTGGATGGTACTCCCATTACAAAATGGGTCAACCATGACAAGTTAAAGATTTTCCAAGCACCAGCTTCAGAATGTCCATAAGAGTCTACTCCGAGGACGGAGTAGAAGTTAGGAAGGGGGAAAATGTCGACATTAAAATTTTCCTCTGTAATTTCTATTTTATTAATGTATGTATTAGGAATAGGATGTTGTTAAGTATAATTAGTAGTGCGTCCAATAGAAGATAACGGCGCCATCAAGAGATGCATGCCGCTTAATAATGTAGAGTACGGTAATCAAAGTATAATAGGAATGTTGTAAAAGTAAATATTTGTCATAAGTGGTCCTGGTAATGTTAAAATGTCAAAGTTGGGACAAGTAGAGAAGTAGGGTCTACATGATTAGGAATTAGAAATATTATAATTGTAATAAGGACAAAGAGTGATATTATAAATATTTTGTATATTTTATTTGTGGAAAAGTCTAAAAAGGTGGAACCCATGTGAGATGATAAGTTTTATCTTATCTTAGAAGATAAGCCTACATGTAAAGGCAAGAGTTTAGGCATGGAATATGATTCGATGGAAGATATTTCCTATCCTATCTTAGAGATAAGGTGGATAAGCTTGAATTCCTTTAAATAAAGAGGCCACCCCCTCATTTAGCATAGAGAGAAGTAGTGAGAAATATTGTATGAGTAAGTGTGTAAAGGAAGCCATCATTTGAAGGTGTGTTAAAGAATCCATTAAGAGGTGTAATTGTGAAGTTTCTCCCATAGTTATTGTTTGAAGGCAATCAAGTGAATAACACTTGAAGAACCTCATGGGTGAGATTGTAACAATTTCATGTTGATATTATAATTTACACTAATATTTCAGATTTATCATTATTCCTTCTTATCATAGTCTATGGTATTCTTGTGTTATGTTTGTTGTTGTGTTTCTAGATTACATCCACCAAACTAAGAGTCGTGCATTAGTTAAGAATCATAAAGCACGAGGAGTTCCGATGAAGAATTATCATAGTGCCGGATTGGTGTTGACATATGCTCGAGTATACATAT
The DNA here is from genome assembly GCA_018340775.1 of Taxus wallichiana var. yunnanensis. Taxonomy (NCBI): domain Eukaryota; kingdom Viridiplantae; phylum Streptophyta; class Pinopsida; order Cupressales; family Taxaceae; genus Taxus; species Taxus wallichiana. The sequence goes on along the minus strand of CM031234.1, from coordinate 818,808,828 downwards.
GTCTCACAAGTTTAAGCAAGATAGAGTAGTAAAATATGTACCGTTTTTTTGGCTCGAGAAAATCAGTGGACCAAAATTTTATGATCTAGCAAAAGAAACAAACTAAAATTCTTGGCTTGGGAGAAATGCCTAAGAGATAGTAGCACGAAAAAGTAAGGACTTTCCATACGACAATTTGACTTATAATAGGGCAAAAAGGTGGTAGGGCGATCGGTATTGATACCAAACTAACTCTTGATAACACACATTCTACAGTGTCATAATACATGTTGACATTATGTTGCTTTTTCATGACTCATACTCACTTCCGTGAGAACATGCGATGTATGAACAATCATAAAATTTGATCCGACCAATGGTTGATCATATGAGTGGTAGGTATATTTTTATGTGCGGAACTGAAAGCTTTAGACTTAGAATCTATATGATTTCTCAATTTGTTAAGAGAAAATTTCTCTCTAATTTATTTTGAGAAATTTTTACTAATAAAAGCATTAAAGTGCACCATGTAATGTACAAGGATGAAAGAGGTAATCAAAGGAGATCTTCCATGCTATATTAGAGTAGATAATATCTAGTCTTCACTGTATCATCTAGGTATTGCTCACATCATCCATGCAAATGTAATTTTCACAAAAATAAAAAAATGAAAATCTAATAGGTTCGAGTTCAAAACTAACCGCAATGCTTTCTTGTTGTAACACTTTGCATCCATGTTTTTTAGTTTTAAGTTTTAGAAATGTTAGAAGAATAGGTGATGCATGAATAATCACAAAAATTGAGCTCCTCAAATGAATCCATATGAGTGGTATATATTTTTAATGTGTGGAACCAAAAAAATTAGAATTAGAATCCATATGATTTCTTAAGTTGTTAAGAGAAAATTTCTCTCTAATTTACAAGGATGATTTTTTACTAATAAAACCATTAAATGCATGGTGTAATGTACATGTCTGAAAGAGGTAATCAGAGGAGATCTACCATGTTATATTAAAATAGGAACTGGAAATGGAAAGGGGCTATGCCATGAGGAAATGAGGTTTGGCACATGGGATTTTCACATTACAGTGGCATATTGATATTTGATGAGGGTACAAATGTCAATGTGGTGGAATATTGATATTTGATGAGGGTAGGAATATCAATGAATATCAAAGCATGAAAAGCATTGGGGTTAGAGGGTGTTTCAAAGCAATACTAGAGCAAAACTAAAACAAGGGCACGAGGCCAAGAAGGAAACAACACACACTTCTTAGATTTCCATATGTTGTTTCAATTCTCCACATTATAGGATCCATATCTTGTATTCACATTTTTAATGTGTTTTGGGTAGAGAGTAGAGCATGTCGGACGCTATGTGGAGTAGACTCTAGCTTTACATCTTGAATGCATTTGTGAGAAAGTCTCAAGGGATTTTAAACAAATTCATTATTTGTATGTCCACAATCATCAAGCTGATATATTCTAGGAATTTTTCGAACAAGTCACATGCTTAAAATTTATAGATGTATTTGGGAGGGATGTTGTAGACAAGAAAAAAGATGTGTTAGTGAAAAATGCCAACAAAAAAAAATGATTCCTATTATAACACTTCTAATTTCTACCTACGATAGATCAAGATTGAAAGAGAGGATAATGTAATATACATGTACTTACCTCCAAGTGAAATTCTCCTTCTTTGATGATTGGATGTGCTCTTGATGTTGGATACTTGATTGTTGCTTCAGATTTTGTTGTGGATGCACTTGGACAACACCTCCCTTTGGATGATTGATGAAGATTGCTTGAAGATTTCTTGAAGATTTCTTGATTGATGAAGATTGGATGAGGATGGATGATTGATGATCAAAAGATGAAGTAGCAAGATGATGGCCTCCCAAAAGAACTTGCTCCCATGGAGGATGAGAGTGAAAATTTATAGTTTGTGAGTGGAAAATTGGAGGGTGAGGATTAATCCATGTTGGATTGAATCCAATGGTTAAAAATTGATGAGAAGATTGGATTTGTGTAGAGATTTCTAGATGTGGAGGGTTCTAGATTTTGTGTGGAGATTTTTATTGAATTTTTAATTCAATATAAGAGTGTAGAATATTTGAATATTTAAAAATGAGAGGAGAAATAGAGAAGCTTCTAGATTTAGAGGTGATGTGCACATGATTAGTTTAGGTTAATGATGTGATTAGGATAATTAATGATAGGGATTACATGGAATAGATAGTGATAGGTGTAGGTGTAGACTAGTGTAGGTGAGGCATAGGAATATTAAATTCCTATAAAATTTTAATGAAGAATTAAATAGGATAATAATGGAATAAAACGAATTAATTGGATAAATGATAAATAATGATAAAGGGGGAAATATGATAAAATGGATTAAAATAATAATAATTAATCTTGCGATTAATTATTATATGGATTGCTAGCGGATAAATAGTGATGAGGCTAAAATGTGAGACTTAATTAATGCTAATTAGTCATGTAAACATTTTAGGTGTCTACATTTTGCCCCTCTTTGAAGTGTTATTTCAGAGCAATGAAATTTCAAAGAAAAGAAGAGAAGATGTTAGGATGGTAATATGATTCCCCCTTGATTGGGTAGGTGGGGAGGAATAAGTCAGTAGCCACTAGAAAAGAGAGGAGATGCCCGAGTGAGAAGATGATGGGGATTGTGGCTGAGAGGATGAGAAGATGAGAGGATGTTAACTATAGGAGGCCCCTAGTCATCGATGTATGACAAGGGTGATGTTCTTGGATTTTGGATTTAGATTTGATGATGCCCCAATCAAGGGGTGATGTTGTGTTGATTTTGGATTTGAGGGTGTTAGATATTAGGATATTGGATTTGAGGATGTTAGATATTAGGATGTTGGATTTTTTGGGATCACAGGATTCATGATTATTTTAGATTTTGGATGCCCCAGTCAAGGGGTAGAATTAGATAGGATCTTGGATTGATGATGTTGTTGATGTTGGATTTTGATTATTTGGATTTTGGATGTCCTAGTCAAGGGTTGATGTTTTGGATGTTTTTATATTGGGTGTGGCTAGATTTTTCGATGTTTAGAGGTTGTTGGAAGTTGGATGTGAAGATGATAGGATTGATTGAAGATGTTGGAGAGATTGATTGGATGAATAAGATTTGATGATTGGATGTTAGATGATTAATGAAAGGTTGGCTGGATAAGGTGATGGTGATTAGGCTAAGTGATGATGTAAAGGGGTGGCGATATTGTAAAGTGCCCATAATTATCATCATTAGTAGCCAGGAGTGATGTGGCATCGAGCAAGATGCACCAAGGTATAAAGACCGTGATGAGTAAATCGCTAAATGCCTTTTTCCTCATATCATTGGACATGTTAATATAAAAAAATGGTCCTCATATCGTTGACCAATTAATATAAAAATATGGTCCTCATATCATTAGACCGTGCACAAGAAAAAGAAACAAAAGAGGCCTCATATTATTGGCCAAAATATGATGCAAATGCAAGAAAAAGATAAAGAAGGGAAAAAAACACACCCACAAATACATGCAAAAGTGTTTAAGATTTTATGTGCTTTGTTGCTTTTTATGGATTTTTAAGATTTTTACTTGAAGTGAAGACTCAGTGGGTAGGATGTAAAAGAAACTAGCCAATGTATAGAGAGTTATTAAGTCAAGTAGGTTTATGGAAGGTGAATGGAACGTTTAGTTGTGAATTAATCGACGTCACCTAGGTGTCCATAGCCCCGATGGAGATACATTTGATTCTTGTCACAACATTTTCATCACGCCATCAGCATCCATAACCTTGATGAGAGTTGGTACCTTAACTATATATGTGTTGTTCTAGAGTGGAAAGTAGAGTTCTTAGCTAGGTGTATAACACCCGACTATCGCTATGCACATTTCCTTCCTCTTGTTTATGCCCCAACTCCTCAATTAATTTCGTAACCAAATCATCTCTTTGTTTGCCTCTATGGCAACAACATACTCAGCCTCTGTAGTTGTCAAACAGCTGTAAGATTTTGTAGTCGTGAAATACATCTCACTATTGTCCCACCTATATTTAAAATATAACATGTCATGATCCTGTCACTATCTACATCTCCAACCATATTCGAATCTACATAACCTTTCAAATTGGCTTCCGATCCATTGTAGAAAAAAATTGTCTCCATTGTCCTCTCAAGTATTGAAGGATCCACTTTCTCTCTCGCTAATGATCTTTACCGGATTACTCAATAATTCTACTCACATCTCTAATTACAGGGAAATATCAGCCTAGTGCACACCGCAACATACATCAAATTACCTACCATGATGAGTAAGGTACTATGGACATCTGGTTTCTCTCTGCTCTTTCTTGGGAAATGACTCCTTTGATAACTTGAAATGACTTGTCAAAGGATTCCCAACCGGTTTAACATCCCGTATATTAAACCTCTCCAAGTGCTTCTTGATGTACTCTTCCTAAGATAAATTCAATTTCTATTCTTTCCTATCACGAGACATCCTCATACCAAGGATTTGTTTACTAGCTCAAAATCCTTCATAAGAAAGGATTCACTTAGATGCTTCTCGAGTACTTTTATTTCCTACATGTTTTTTTCCGCAACCAACATTTTGTCCACATACAAGCACAAGATAATATAATTGTCATCTTAAAATTTATTTATATACATGTAATGGTCGAATGTCATCTAATATAACTTTGCTCCATCATAAAGCTATCAAATTTCTTATACCATTGACGTGGAGCTTGTTTAAAGCCATATAAGATCTTCTTCAATTTTCACACCATCTCCTCTTTAGCTTTGACCCCATATCCCTCGACTACTTTATATATAGATCCTCCTCCAAATCACCATGGAAAAATGAGGTATTTACATCTAGCTTCTCTAAGTGCAAGTCCTCTGCACGCCACTATTCCAAGAATAGTTCTAATATAAGTTATTTTTACTACAGGAGAAAAAATATCATCAAAATCTATACCTTTTTTTCGTGCAAACCTCTTGACCACCAACCAGATTTCTATCTTTTCTTTCCTCCTTTTCCTCTTTAAATCTATATACCCACTTGTTTTGAAATTCTCTTTTTCCTTGAGTAGCTTCACCAAATCCCAAGTATAGTTCTCTATGAGACCCTAATGCTCTTTATCCATGGCCTTCCCCACTTCTTCCTAAGCATCTACCCGCATTGCTTCATCAATGCTATTTGGATCTCCACCGTCACTAAGTATCAAATAATAAAGAGAAGGAGAAAAAAATTCAGGTGCTCTTCTTTCCCTAGAAGACCTCCTTAATATAGGAGTTTGGGGTTCTGTTGAGTAGGTTCCTAAACTAATTCATGTGTCACTTTCCCATCCGAAAGATCCTCTACCACCGCATATTATTTTCTAGATTCTTCCATGGTTTCCTACAACTGTTGGTAATACATAACTTTCTCATTAAATACCACATCTCTATATCAAATTATTTTCTTATCCTTAATATTCCAACATTTATATCCAAATTCATCACCACCATAATCAATGAAAGTATATTTTTATGATTTATCCTCTAGCTTGGTCCTATCATCCTTGTCTATATGAACAAACACCTCACATCTAAACTCTAAGAAATGAGTAATTAACTTTCTTACCATACCAAGCCTCCTCGTGTATGCCTCAATCTAAGGAACTTGAGGGTCCTTTGTTTATCAAGTACATAGTTGTGCTCACCACTTCTATCCAAAAATAAATAGGCACTCCCGCATGTAACCTCATGCTCCTAGCATGTTCCATTATTGTCTTGTTCATCCTTTTTGACACTCCATTATGTTGTGGAGTTCTAGAAATATCTTTTGCCTCCAAATTCCATTCTTAGAACAATAATCATCAAACTCATTACTACAATACTCCCCTCCATTATCTAACTTGAGACACTGTAGCTTAAGACATGTTTGATTCTCTACCAAGGATTTCTATTTAACAAAAGTGTCAAATACATCATATTTATTTCTAATAAAATATCCCTAAATTTTTGTTATTGCATCATCAATAAAACTAACGTAATAATTTGAACCCCAAAAGATGATACCGAATTTGAACCCCACACATCATAATGTACCAACTCTAACTTACTCTCTTTCTTCATAGGTCCAACCTTGAGAAAAATTATTAGCTTCTATTTCCCATACACGCAGTTATCATAGAAATAAAAATTCTTTTGGAAAATATGAGAAAATTATTCTTTTGGATTTGCATGCCCTTATGGCTCATATGACTGATTATATAGTGCCACAATGTTGTATTTGTGTCTAAAGCCACAAGATTGCAAGCATTAGTACTACTAAAGTGGTTAAATACAAGGTTCAAACCTTCGAACTCTTGTCACCATAAGAGCACCCTTGATAACCTTCCAAGAGTCCACTATAATTATCATAGTACAACCATCATTTCCCAACTTCCCTACCGATACCAAGTTTCATTTTAATGTAGGCACATGTCCGACATCCTTTAATAGTCATATATTCTCATTCTCGCATCTTAACCTAAACAAAACCTTTTCCAACTATGTTGTAAAGATCATCATCATCACGAAAAACATACCCAAAATCCCATTGAACATAATCAACAAAATAATTTCTATGTGGAGAAGCATGGAAAGAATCCCCCAAATCTAAAATCCAAGATTTATGATATTATAAAAAGAAAGAATCAAAGCACCCCGACGTACATTAATTGTTTCCACATTCACCTCCTTGTTTTCTTCCAATTGTTTCTTCTTATCTCAAAGCTTCTAATAGTCATTATTTGCATGCCTAGACTTTCCACAAGCACAACATACCATTTTGCTTTTGGATTTTGAACTTTTCTCGATCTTTGAATTTTCCAAAACTTCATCTATTCTTCTATCTCCTCTATTTTCCACTATTAAATAATTCCATGAAGTAGAAAATTCCCGAGACATTTTTCTTCGCATTTCCTCTCTTAGGATCACCCTAAAACATCCTCAAACTTCAACTTTGAGTTAGTTGGAACCGAGTTTCTTACCGACATTACTAGGCTATTGAAACTCTCAGGTAAGGAGCATAAAAATAATAAATCCCTAACTTCTTCATCAAATTCTATTGTAACTAAATCTATCATATTCAAAACCATATTAAAATAATTCAAATGATTTGTTACTGAACTATTCTCAGACATGTTCATATTAAACAACTTTTCATTAAAAATATTTTGTTAGAGGTAGAGGGTTTTTCATATAACTTCCCTAATGCATCCATGAGTTCTTTTGTAGTCTTTTCCTTTGAAACATTAAATAATACCAAAGATGCAAGACATAGCCGGATTGTTCCAAGTGTCTTCCTATCTAGCAAATCCCACTCCACATCCATCATGCTTGAAGGTTTGTTCCCTTTCTCAGACATTGGAATATAAATATCCTTTTGATAAACGTAATCTTCCATCTCGCATCTTTCAAAGAATAAATTTTTTTATGTTGAATTTATCAACCTTTAATGTTCCATCATCTGTCATAGCTCCCAATCAAGTTAGAACTTTCCTTGTGATTTAACAATTTAACAAGCCAAACTAGGCTCTAATACCGATTGTTTAGAAATAAGGGATAAAATATGTGAAACAATCCCACAAAAAATCACAATAATAGAAACTAATATGTAGAAAGATCATATCTGAAATAAAAGTGTAAAAATTAAAAGAACAAAACAAAAGAAAATATTTAACATAGTTCACCCTATTTGGGTTGCCCAACAAGAATCACTTGCTCATATTTTATTACAAGCCACTTCTTTTTCTCTCAATACAATACTCATATCCATTTGGAGTGTCTTAAAAAAATCTCCCAAATTCACACTTGAACTCACACACATCAACAATGATATTGTATGCATCTAAAATGTCGACAGGATCAATTATGATTAATCGTCTCCAAACAAAACTAAATCCATATAATAATTAATCGCAAGATTAATTATTATTAATTTCACATTAATCCCTTTATTATGATATTTTGTTATTTATCTAAATATTCCATATTATTATTTATCTCATTAAAAATCCATTTCATCATATTTACCCTTTCATCATTTATCATTTATCTCATTTCATCCTTAATCCCTTTTATTTCATTATAATATCATATTATCATTATAAGACTCCACTAACATTTTATAGGAATTTAATAATCCTACACCTCACCTACCACCTACCCTACACATCCCTACACCTAGCCTTTCCATCAAATCACATCCCTAATCATATTTATTTAACCTAATATAATCCTAATCTCATCACATCCTCACACCTCTAAATCTAAAGGCTTCTAAATCTAGAAGCCTCTATAACCTTCTCCTTCCATTGAATTTTTAATTCAATGGAAGCTTCTTCCCTCCATAGAATTTGAATTCAAATTCTAGAATCCTCCAACTCTAGAATCCTCCATTCCTCTCATCAATTCTCCACCCTTGATCCAAATCCAAGATGGCTTCATCCTAGCCATTGAATCCTCCACTCCTCAGCTATAAATTTAGCTCTCATCCTCCATGAGAGCCATCTTAAGAATCCATAGAAAAAATCTGCTATTTTATTCATCAATCATCCATTTTATCTTCAATAAATCCATTATTCATCCACAATCAATCATCATCCTTCATCAATCATCAAGGAAAATCAAAGGGGAGGTGTTATTTGTGTGTCTCCATCAAAATATGAAGCAATAATCAATCATCCAACATCAAGAGCACATCCAACCAATCAAAGGAGGAGTGTTGTGATCGTAATGCAAGTGTAATCGCATGTATTTGTCTTCTCTCTCCTTTCCATCTATTGCTCTATCAGAGGTAGATTAATAAGTTGTGTTAGGATTAGGATTGATTTGGTTTAATAATCATCTTATATTTGCATACTAACACATTTTTTTTTCTACATATATGACTACCCTATCAAAATCTCAAAATCACATCAATAGGCAATCGCTAAGCAATTTTACAATACCATGGGTACCAAAACCATGGACCAAAACCGACCCATAAAACTATGGGTCAAAATACCATCCATATGAGAATAACACATTTCTTGAGAACCCCGGTGAGAAAACTGTGGGAGAGAGTATGCAAAGTACTTTTAGTGTACAGCCTTCAACATAACACCAAGATAGTATCACCGTAAGTGGAAGGGATAAGTATAGATAACAATTTCAAATATTTTTGTTAGGTCATGCTTTAATGTACCCATCCTCACCCCCTATCCACCATCGGTATGTTTCATAAGAAAAAACCTTCCTTAGAATCTCCACAGGCAATGCTAATGTTTTTACCTTTGCATATATGGGTCTATTCACACATATCTTCACAGAAGTCACAATACAAAAAATAATTGTATGTCAATGTCCTCATTCACCTAATCCCTCTGATAAAAATAAAAAATAATATGTCGACAAAGAATGGTTTCCATCTATGTCATACACCTACTTATCTCTTGTTAGATGGGGCAAGCCTCAACCCAACTATGAATGCCTTCGGCATAAAAATACCAAAATAGGTATTGCAATCATTAAATATTTGTTTGGGTTTTCATGAATCATGCTAATGCCAATTTTTCATAATGATATTAGCTGTACGCACCCCACACAAATTAGTTAGATGCCAAAAGAGAATAGGAAAAGTACAAAACAACCAAAACTTTATATTATAGTAATTTTATTTTTATTTTTTTGCAATGTTTGATACACGTATGTGTAATAACTAGCTACCCTTATGTCTAACAACCTGACTAGTTTCAAATTGGTCCCAATATTATGTGTTGTGCTTGAACTAAATTCTGGTTGCATGTGAGGATAACAATGAAAATTTAGTAAAAATATTTGTGAAAACACAAATAAATGCGGAAAAAACTCACCAAAAATATCGAGAAAGATTCTAGCTAACAATAATTGTGAAATGAAACAAATGTAGGAATCAACCCATAATTGAAAAAACCAACTACTACTACAACTTTTACCGTTAAATTATTTCATAAAAATAACACAATAAAAACAAGCCAACATTCAAAATACCATTTCCTACAAACTTTGATGCTATTCCAAGGAAGGATCTTGGTGTTTTATTTTTACCGTAAGATGATAAAATAAAAGCAATAAAATATGCCAAAAATTTGGAAAACTCTCAAGCTTCTCTCCGGGAATAGACTTCCCATCTTAATGTTAAACCCATCTTTGATTTTTTAAAGATGTTTAGTAAATAGATGAAATCAAACACAAAAGCATGATTTGCAGATCTAGAGACTAATTAAAAAAAAAAACAAAGTGATATGGGTAAATATACCCATTTAAAGACACCTTATTAGGAACAAAATTTGTAAAATGTGTAGCTTAAATGAAGCAGAAGATTAAACAAATTTCTTTCAAAATTGTCTAATATATGATGATGTTAGGCACAATTATAAAAATTTAAAACATAAATTTTTAATCAAGATGATCAATCAAAATCAAGAGAGTTCATCAGACAACTTGTCACCCATAGAAATAATCTTCTAAAAATGTAATTAAGAGAGTTCATTATCAAAAATTAATATATAAATCTTTAATCAAAATGATCAATCAAAATTAAGAGAGTTCTCTGCATGTAACTGGACACACATAGAAACAATCTTTTAAAGATATAAATAGAGCAATTTAATGTAACATGCATTCAAAGACATCCAATCTCATCACCAAATAAGGCAGCAGATCTAGTTATTGTGCATTCTATCTTGTGTCCCACAATAGGAAAACAAAATATAGAGGTGAGGATTTTGAAAATACCAAGTTAGACAAAATGATAAACATCCTCTCCTTCCTTCTGTTAAGCTATTGGAGTGCTTGTCTTATAGGATTGTACTTCTATGGGGAATTTATTTAACAAATTTATTTTTCCAATTTTACTATTTTTTGTCTCTAGATTTAAAGATTTCTAATCTTTTGTATTTATTAGTTCACTACAGTTTCCCATTTCTAGAGGATTTGGGGGTTCAAAACAGTCCTTCGGTTCCTAGTGATATGGCTAGAATGATATAACCAATGACTAGATAATGTAAAAGCTTCACTTGTAAATTGTTATGGAATTAACTCTATGTGTGTTAGGTAGCATACAAAACTTCCTCAACTCTCTATTGTGGAGACATCTTTCCTTTTATCATAGAACTTCATGGAGAAATGAAAATCCAAAATTTCCATTAATCAATGGAAACTAAATATGAAAGACCAATTTCCCTGCAGTTTGGCATAAACAAACCAACTACTGAATATGTTATGATTAAAGTTATAGAAAATACTTGTGCCATAAAATATCCATGTAACTATAGTCTATTTCAATATAAAAAGTATCATTAAACTCTAAGCGGAAAATTCTTGTAAACTAGATTATGGATACTTACAAGGAAGATATCCTTGGGTATAGTCTATTTTGCTCCCTCAGACCCAAAACAAAAATTAACAAATAAAATACATAAAACCCATGAATGTTATAAACCTCCCACATAACCCATTCACAACAAAAAAACAAACCAAAATAAAATTGGTTCAAACCAACAAAAGAGCATGGTTGTGCATTAAATCATGAAACAAAATAAAATTACAAATTCACAAAAACAAAACAAAAACTGCAATAATGTGTCTCTACTTTCTCTAGCCAATGTCGAATTCCATGTCTATCCTCAAAACTCATATAAAATTTAATTTTTTAATTAATATGATGTATTGAACTCTTACATTCTTATAGAATAGAAGGTAGACAAGTGAACAGTGATGATAAACCGAGAATATTTGAGTATGCCCCTATTGTAATAGAGGGTCCTGTAATTATATAAAGTAATGAACACACTTTTTTCACAATATTACATCATGCACCGAGGGTCTAATAATCGGAAGAGTAAAATTTATGAAAATTTTAGTTCAAACTATTAATTCCAACTAACACACTATAAAATAAAAGGGCATAACAAAAAAACCCAAAAACTTCAAAAAGAGGAGTAGATAAGCATAAAAAAGTGTGGTGCATAATTTTGCAAGTGTAGAGGGCATTTGCTTGTAGTTTGAAAATGTATCTAAGTACTTGAGAATATTGTGCAAGTGTGGAAGGCCTCTCTATTATTTTGGAAGTAGGTGTCTCTATTAGGGCCTAGGAACATGAAATAGATGAGCAAGATTTCATCAAAATGGACCATTACCTAATTTTGTGGTGCTTCCTAAAGGTCTAAATCTATGGCTTCTTTTTAATTTTTTTCTTGGTTCCTTCCCTCAAACAAACAACTAAAATTAATTGCATGAACACAAAAGAGTAAAAATAGATATGAAGCCTACCATCTTGAATAGTCTATCTCGTGATGAAAAAAATCATTTAAACCTAAGTAAATAGTGCTCAAATCCTTACTAGGAGATGCATTGTGTTCTCTCGCTCTACTCTTCTCGTTCAAACGAAAAAACCAGCACAAAAATACGAGAGAATGAAAATTATTAGCACTCTTAAATAAAACACAGAAATGCAATATTGTTTTGGTTTATTTCTTATTCTACTCTGCTAAATCAGAGAATACAATATTTATAAAATAAGAAGTAGAGTATTATTCAAACTCAAACTCAAATTATCCTATCTCTACTCTTCAACCTATAGATAGGCAACATTAACAACACGTACACATATAATCGAATGTGCAATCTAATACAAAATATAATTCCTAACTCGCTAACTAGTAATCCCTAAATATTTTGCTATTATTTCGCATGCCTGATCGACACTCCCACCTAGCCAAATATTTTTCAACCAGGTTGTATCACATCGAATCCTTCTTTGCAAAACTCAAACTTATTTCCTGGTAATGCCTTTATCAATGCATCTGCCGTCATCATTTCAGTTGCACAATACTCCATTTTGATAGTGTTGTTCTCAATTTGTTCACAGATGAAAGTGTATTGTATCCCTATATGTTTAACTCTCCCATGATACTTCAAATTCTTTTTCGTGGATATGTAAATTTGGCTATCACACTTTAATATTATCGAGTTGGGGACCGAGTAACCTCGATGTCCCGCAACAATCTTATCAACCAAATCAATTCTTTGTAGCTTGACATGCTTTGTTATATATTCTTCTTTTGCATTGGAGAGAAAACTTGTTCGTTGTTTCTTACTTTCCCACAAAATTGTACCTCGACTAAGGATAAAATGTAACCTTGAAGTTGATCTCTTACTATCAACCTCCTGCCCAACTCGCATCACAATACCCCGTAAGTTGAGATATTTTTTTGAACTCCCACCTTTGAATATTATTCCATGTTTACTTGTTCCTTGAAGATATATAAATATTATTTTAATCGCTACCCAATGTTGTGGTCTTGGATTGCTAGAATATTGGCTCGCAATCCTTACAACATGTGCAATATCAGGTTTTCTAGAAACCATTGCATACATTAGGATCCCAACAACATTCTAATATGAAAACCTATTGGTTCTCAATTTAGTCTCACCTGCTTTTTCTTTGAAATTCTTCATTTTTGCGAGCTCTGTCATATTTTCTATCTCCTTGTGTTGATACATGATATCTTTGTCCTCCATTCTATTTCCATGATCAGTCCCTTCTTTTGGTTGAGGATCACTTTAAGTCCAAAATATGTTTTCCATTCCTCTCTGTCCATGTGAAATAATTTGTAACTTGGGCGTAAAATCAAGTTTCTTTTCCCTTCCTTCTATTTTTCCGCAATCATTTTTATTTTCCGATAAATTTTGTTCCTAGCGTATGTGGAAACGTGATTGGATGTGGCTTAGAGGATCACATCGGGCCTTATATCATTTCCAATCGTAAATGGTGATTTTCCTACATTTTACGCTTGTTTGTGGTGTATTTTTCCCGATCAAATTTATATCTCATCATCTTTGGAAATGTGACCCTTTCTAGTTGGATATAGCTCGAAAGGGCACTTTGAAACTCTAAGGCCCACTTCAACTCAAAAATTGTTAGTGTGGAGGGTCAATGCTCATCTAAAAATTTGCCTTTTGGTTTGACCTTGGAGTTGCATCGGGAGACACGTGGAGTTTTCCACGCCTTGCCCGGACTTAAACATTTTTTCATGCGGTCGGTGCAATGTTTTCAAACTCGGGACACGTGGCGGGATGACGCTTGTTTAGAGTATCCGCTTTAGGCTCCATATCAAAAGAGTGCCAAGGGACACGTGGAGATCTTCACTCATCTCGTCCATACTTATAATTTTTCAGCAGCAATGGATACAACTCAGCCGGACCATGGAAACATGGAGGGTTGGCGCTCATTTGAGGATCTACCTCTTGGTCTTACCTTAGCAAGAGTGCCGAAGAGACACGTGGTGATCCCGTGCTTGTTTGGGGTATCCATTTTTGGGCACCATATCAAAAGAGTGCCATGAAGACACGTGGAAGTTTCTGCTCACTCTGCCCTTGCTTGGAATTTTCAATGGCCAGGGAAAATTGTCTCAGACCCTAGACATATGGCGCCTTTCGCTGGTCCTTGAATGTTTTCAACAACTCGCTAAACTGAGACACATGGTGAGCCCACGCTCGTTTTCAGTCCCAAAGGTGCACCAAGGAGAGATGTGGAGGTTTCAGCTGGCTCCTTTTATACTAAGACTTTTCAAAGGCCAAATGGAATTTTTCTTGGGCCTAGATCACATGGAAGGTCCGCGCTTGTTTGAAAACTTGCCTCTAAACTTTACCTTTTCTTTTACACCAAGGAAATAAGTGGATGACTCTAATCTAAAGTTGAGAAGGGTAGAATCAACGGTTCTATGCATTGCATCTATTTATCCGCCATTTTTTCTCTGAGACTCCTAGAAATGTGAATACACATTGTTTTCATCATTTCTGTGTAATTCCTTGTCATTTTTTCCTGCAAAGTGCAATTGAATGGATTTAGAGCTTAATTCATGAGTCCAAGGACTGTAGAGACTGATATTTTGAAGTTAAAGTGGCTCGGGAACTTGCAAAAAGGTGAATTACCAGAGAAGCTAGACGCAGAGAAGAGTTGCAAAGGGAAGAGTGGGAAAAGGATGAAATGATGAAGGTTTCAGGTGCAAAGGATGAAAAAGGTGTTGCCTCGAGGGTGAAAAGGATTTCTGTCGGACCTAACTATACTGAAGCCACCGGAAAATGATTAAAATGGAGATTTCTCACGTGAAAGAATAATAATAATTACAAGAACTAACAAAAATTTGTGGCATGGCATCCCATTCATTAGTTGAGGGTCTGAGAAACGTGATTAGTTCATGATTTTTCCACCTGGCAACCAGCGGGTGTGAATTTTTAAACGTCGCTTTCGTAAACAAATTGGTAACAAGCAAAGGATTCCTTGAATATTCTTCTTTTTGGGGGAAAATTTGGGATGAGTGAGCAAATGAAATGTATAAATGTAATGAGAATACTCTTGCAAATGGCTGGGGGTTTAATTCTTAATATAAATTTTGAGAGAGCCCATCTTCCTGAGAGACCAATCTGAGAAACCTGTTAATTTCCTATGTTTTAGATTTCAATCACGTCAAGTTGGTTATGAGTGTACAACCATTGACAAGCTCTAAGACTGTTCAAAGAAAATTTCCCCTATTGATGAATCTAATCAATTTCGAGTTAATCTGTGTCAATCTTGGAGCAATTTGTGTCTGCTTTATTTCAGAATGTCTGCAAGTAGTTTTTCTTATTCCTATTGCAATCTTGTGTTAAAGTCCCTCCGAATCACACAGGATCTCATCCCTGTGATAGTTTAGTGGCATTTGTAATTTCATTTCAAGAAGAGCCTTCCTCCTGTGATGAGATAAACAATTTAAAATCAATTCACTATCATTTGTTGATAAATATTGTCTATAAGCCTTCGAGTGTATCTTAGGCGTGAGGAACTAGGGGTCTTTGATGTTTTATTGAGTCTTTAGCTCTAGCCTTCATGTTAAATTCTTGGAGATTATGTGAAACCATGCAAATTTGGGCCTCCATTGATGCACACCTTCTATTTTAGCTATCCCGAAGCTTTTTGTCATTTAGATTTCCAAATTGTTATGAATTCTATCAAAGATCTGGTATAATCAATTTTATCTTGCTCAATCTCCCACCAAATTTATTCAAAAACAATGAATCCATCTAGAACTACCCATGTTTTCCCTGTGTATCCACGAATGAAAAAATTCTACTACCAAAATATGCAGAAGCAATCAAGATCCCATAATGTCTCTAGTAACCTTAACCCTATTTAGAAAATATCACCATTCTTTAGAAGTGACAACTCGTGAGAGTTAAATTGTGGTGCATTGATCATATTTTCTCGTGGTCTATTTTCAAATTTGTGCAAAGAAGGATATCTATATTCTCCTTCATCAAAAGCGGTTACAAAATGGGTCCTCTCACCTTGGTCGAAAGGCACGGCCTAAAGCGGTGAGGATAGATCAAAAATTAATGAAGGTGTTATCCATTTATCCAATTCTTGAGTGACAAAGAGTCAAACAAATCCCATCCCCGGATACAAAATGAATCATAATATGATCTGTTTGTCTCTCGGTTTCCTACTAAATCACGGTGCTTGCTCGGACTCCAGTGGAAGAATCATTTTGGATACCAACACCCGAGTGACGCCATTGCTTAGGGGACCGCTTAGCATTGTTGGGGACTATTTTAAACTCCAGGACCTATTTATGTGGTAACAACACCCAAATGGTTCCATTACAGGACTTATTAGTGTTTTCGAGGACTATTTAAAACTCCGGGACGTATTTGTGCATTAACAACATTAGAATGGCGCCGTTCTTTGGGGACTTATTAGCATTGCCAGGGACTATTTGAAACTCTAGGACCTATTTTTATGGAAACAACACCAGAATGGTGTCATTTCCGGGACTTATTAGTGTTGTCGGGGACTATTGAAACTCTAGGACCATTTTGTGAGGAAACAACATCTAAGTGGTGCCGTTGTCGAGGACTATTTGAAATATTTTACAAATGCAAAGTACATACAAACCACCGTAATACTTCTTACATGTGTTGTGTGTGCTAATATATTGCTGAAACATCATTATCATTCGAGATCCTGTAAGAATTGTTCAAAGTTTTACGTTCGAGTGCAATATTTCCACTTATACAGTTATTGAACTAAATTTTGTATCATAATTGACAAATTTGGGTAGAAGAAGAGAAGATCTTGTAAGCTTTGCATGAATCTAGTATTGACAAACATTTGATAGGTCTTTCATAGTGCATTTACACAAACTAAAGTGCAAATCCTTAGTGGCAACTCCGTGTTGTTTAAATTCTTAATAAATACCGGTGTCCTAAAATATATCAAGTAAGATTTGTCATTAATCCTGCAAAGCCGAAAGGAAGAAGATATTTCTTCACCAAGGACCCTAGTATTAGGTTTTTTATAGAGTTGGGAAAGTCTAATTCAAAAGGAAGAATAATTTGGAAGGTTATTGGAGATCAAGCATCAAGAAAAGAGATCTCCATTGGTGAAACCGATCAACTGTGATGTAATATTGTAATACTTCCTCAAGTGAATATGAATAAGGTAGTCTCTTTGTTGGATTGAATTCTCCATCTAGAGAGAGGCCTTCATTTGTATTTGAAAATTTTTCTTCTCAATATGCCCTTATATTTTCCAAACTTGATAGAGTTTTCTCGAAAGAGCCTTTAGAGGGTAGTCATTCTGAAAATTGCATCCCTGTACCACATAGAATTCTCACTTCTCATCAGGTTTGCATATCCTCCAAGGTCACTTCCTCAAAATAATATGGCTCGTACCTCTACCCAGGACCTCTATTTTTGTTAATACTTTTGCTCCCATCAATTTTAGAGGTTTGGTGGCTATCCAAATGTTGTGCCACAAGATGTAAGAAATTGATTTCCTAAGTTTCAAGGAAATAATGCAATCCTTTGGTGATCATCACTTGAAGCTCTTTGTCAATATGATGGAGGAATTTGAAATATAATTTGAGGATGTGTACATTAAATTTTTATCCATACTCTAGAAGAAGATGCAAGGGACTGGTATAAATATTTTCTAGATAATTCCATTGATTCTTGGACATAAATGAATAATGCTTTTAGACTATAGTATGGTGATAAAACAAACCCTAGGTTTCTTTTATCAGAGTTTGAAAATATTAAGAAGAATCCTAATGAATCAGTGCATGATTTCAATACAAGATTTAACAAAACATTGAGAAGACTACCTATTAATTTGAGGCCATGTGATGAATCATGTCTGATAAAGTATTAGATGCATTTGATAAGAAAGTTGCTTACTATTTGAGGGATAAGAAACCCTGGAACTTTGAGGCAGGCCTTTACCATGGCTCTGCAAATTGAGAACAACATTAAAGCAATTGGAAAACCTCCTAAGAGGGAGGGTGTTAAACTGATAAACCCAGAGAAGCCTCAATCAAGTAAGTGTTATCCATATTTTTCCTCGAGATAAATATTGGATCGAATCATGACCCCACATAGAAGGAACCCGAGAGGAATCATTCAAATCCTACAAATTAGTTGCAAAAAGATTCAGCAATGAAGTGGTGGAGGCCAAGAGACATCAAAGGATCTGTCAAAGAAAACAACTTGTCATTAAACCTGTTTTACATCTTAAATCCATTCTCTAAGTTACAGGCATGTAGAAATATAAGATAGTAGGGTCAGACAAGAAGTTGGAATGCCACAGAGGAGCCAAAAGCAAGAAGAAGAAAGAACAATGAAGATTTGAAGTCCTCGGGCTTGAAATAGTTCAGGAAAAGGTCAAAAAATGACTAAGTATGGAGGAGGTAGCGGAAGAGACCACGTGTCCTAATGACGCTTCTCCAAAAGTAAATCCAAAAGGGAACTCAAACTTGCACCAGCCCTCCACGTAGCAAATGGTCAAAGAAAGTCAAGGGGTGGGTAAAAGGCTTCAAAATTGGCTAAGTATAAAAGTGTAAGCGGAGAGTGCCAAGTGTCAGTGTAGCGCATCTCCAAAAGTGGGTCCCAAGGTAGAGACCCAAATGAGTGCGAGCTCGCCATGTAGCCCAAAGTCTAAAAAGTAGGAGGGATCGTTGAAAATTCCACAGAGCGGCAAGACCGAGGACTGTCAACTCAATGCTCCTCCAAAGGTAACTTTGGGTCAGGTTTGCAAACAAGCGCGGTGCCTCCATGTGTTCTCAAAGAGGGGAAAAGTTAGTTGAATAGTCAATAAAAAGCGGTCCCTCGGTGAAAAGGTTTATTTTTGCCCTTGTTACCTCAAAAAGGGGGTAAAAGTTGCAAAATGGCCCGCAACTCTTCCAAAGGAAAAGTCGGTGATTTAGACCCGAGTCAAAGCTAAGGCGCGGAGTCGGGAAAAAGTTAAAGTTTTCCTTTCGTTCAAAAGGCATAAAGGTAAATATGGAAGCACATTTCCCAACTAACCAAAAGGAGCCATGTGTCCAAGTGGAGTTTCGGGGCTGTGGGAGTTTCTTAAGTTTTGCGTTCTTTTGCAAAAATGACAAAAGGTAAATTGCGGGCCCATGGGCCTAATTTTTGTTCCAATTTGGCTACCACATGTTCCAAACAAAAAGGGGGACCCATTGTTCAAATTTTTTCCCCAACTGTTTGTATGGAATCGATGTAAACTTCAAAGGGGAATATCTTTCGACCCAGGGCTCAAAATATTACAAATCTGATACCATTAGAAAGATCTTGATCTCGTGTATGCCATGGGATTCTAAAACTTTAATTTTTGGGAGGTTAGGTAGGAGAAAAATTAAGAAACGTCTTTCGGCCTTCAATGCAGGATCATCAATCTCAACAACCAGATTGGATTCGATCTATTTCTGTCATTTCCTCTTCCTTCAAGGCGTCGAACCAAGGATCGATGAAGTAAAGATGGATTTGGGGTAGATTTTAGCAGAAGCATTAAAAACGGTGGTTGAGCTTCGATCTACATTTTCCTGCTTCTCTCTCTCTCTCTCTCTCTCTCTCTCTCTCTCTTCTCTCCGATCGAATCTATAAATATGGGGGCAGGATTCATTATAAAGGGTTGGACATTCTTTTTCACAGATCCCTTCTCCTTCCAGCAAAAGGATTTGTGGGGTTCATGTCTTCCATTAACTTGTAATACATTTCTGTCATTTCACTACTTTGTAATGAATCGTATCAATCTATAGAGTAATAAAATATGTTTATGATTGATCTCGAGATCCTTTCTTGTTTATTTTGCTTCCATTTGGTCTCTCATTAAAGATCTAGCTATCTCGTGCTTGTTTATTGTATGCATTTTATTTGTTTGTGTCGAAGGTAAACTAAGTGTTTATCATTCCTTTAATGTAGGACCAGTAGTTTAGTTATTTCTTATTTCTTATATTCTTTTATCCCTGTCTCCTTGGCAAGTTTTAGATTAGGTATAGAAATAGATCCTCTACAAATCCTTTCGTGTGCACCTAAATAGAGGGATAAGGAACCAACCTTTAATCTGGAGAGCTTTTCCATCTTTGCAAGGTCCCACACCTTAGGAAAAGTTCCATGTTATGCAAACACACTAGATGATTCTTCCTTAGAAAAGTAGATTCTTAGAAATCATTTGGGGGTGTTGTGATTTCGCACTAACAGTTTTGGCATGCCCGATGGGACAAAGAACTCTCCATCTCATTACATTAGGAATTGATTTACACTTGCAGTGATTCTCGGCTTTTAAGAAGCCCTAAAACTATACATCCTGGTGACTCCAAAGAAACAAAGCTATTGGTTTCAACAAACCAAGAAATTTCATGAGAAGAATACAAATACGGTCAAGAACCAGAGAAGAGGGACTATTTGTCTATCTATACTTATCCCAGACAGACGGAGAAGAAGAAGAAGAGTTTCGAGGTCTCTATCTCCGCCAAGCAGAGATTTATCAACACCTCCTCCCGAGTAGACCATTCATTCAATCAAGAGGAGTGCTCAGACTGATCAGAATGGCTTAGCCAAATCCTTATGTTAACTTCATTGGTAGTATTCCACTTTCCTTGAATGCACAAAATCTAGTCCCGATTGTAGCATTAAAGAGTATCCCATATTTCACTGGGGAAAACAAAACTTCTCTTGGTGATCATGTCCAAGATATTGCAAAGGTCTGTACAATCCACGAGATTTATAAGATGGACATTATAGTCAAGTTGCTCACCTCTTCACTCAAATGGAAGGCTTCACAATGGTTCAAAAGTCTTGAGGTACACTCTATCCAAAATTGGAATCAGCTATGTAAATCCCTCCACAACCAGTTTGGAGAGAAGGGTGAAAACTTATCTTTATTGGAGAAACTAAAAACTATCAAGAGAGCCCCAAATGAACAACTAACGAGCTTCAACCTCATATTCAAGTGGACTTGGGACTAGATTCCAACAGCAGTAAAGCCCACTAATGAAGGTTCCTTCTTATACTTTCTTAGGGCTTTAAATTTTGATATTTCTCTAATGATCCGATCTAATGGGGCACTTCATTGCAAAGACCTATAGCCTTTCCATGGGGTTGAGAACCGTTTGATTCAACTGCGTAAAATTGCTCCTAGGCCATCCATGCCTCTCGTACTCGAGTTAGGAAACCCGGATACTATCCAAATGCCTACATTAGCTCCTACACCCACCCCCAGGAGTCAAATTTTAGCTGAATCTTCCACTTCATCATCTAACACCTTTAAAGAGCTTCAGAAGTGATGAAGCAACTATAAAACTTGGGAAATGAACTAGTGACAATCAAAAGGTAGTAGGCATAGAGCTCTAAGCCATAGACTCGAGACTCAAGATCGTGCTAGACCCCAATATCGAAGAGTAGACCACCATCCCAAAATATAAATCAAAATCAAAATCAAGGACAACCTCAAGTGCTTTAGACCTTTTAGGTCTTATGATCCAAATACGACCTCAACATCAAAGGAATTGGTTCCTGCACATAACAATATGTCACAGGAATATGATTGGTGTTTTCCATGCAGTCATCCACATAACCAATCCATGTGTTTTAATGGTGCTCTAAATCAGGCTTTGATGGTGCAAACTAGTATCCGCCACAAGAATCGCCAAGAGGGGGATTAACAACAATGAGCTCAACAAGGAGAGCCTCTAGTTGAGACCATGCTTATCAATTGGCAGGTTGAATATACATGGGATGAATCAATCCCGTGCTCAAAGTGTGGCTACCAACACACGGTCCAAAAGGAGAAGTATTGGAGAAGGCCAACCACTGAACTCAGGTGACCCTCAACCTTCCATCACTCCACAAGGTCCGGTGTTTCAAGTACAACTCCCAACATGCAGAACCAATCCAAACCACCTCCCAAACCCAGTCAGGCACCGATTGTGTCAACCCATGTGCAAGAAAAGAATGTGTATGCAGGAAAGGACAGCAAAAGGACAGCCCATTCAATATCATTGAGTAGATGAAGAAGACAAGTGTGAGCATCTCACTATGAGATTCATTGGCCATTCTAGGCGAGAGGGATCTATTACGTAATGCCATGCATAATTGATCAAGTTCAAATCGACCCCCTAACTAGCAAGAGAGAGTACTTGCCAATACAATTCAACCTGAGAAGAACCAAGGAGAACAATAAGGTAAGAACTTGAGACCTCCTCCATTCTATGTCTCATTAATTATTGGGGACAAATTAGTGCAAAATTGTATGATTGATTCTAGGGCTAGTAGTTCTGTGATGCCCAAACAAATAGTTGATCAGTTGGGTCTCCAATATGAGGTTATCTCTAGAGGAGTAGTTCAATTAGATGGGACAACAGTGACCACTATGGGAATCATCAAGGATTTGAGTCTCACTCTACATGCCTTCCCCAATGTGACTATCTTGCAAAACGTGTCCATCATAGATTTGCCACCACATTTTTCTTTGTGTCTGTCTAGGGACTTCACTACCAAAATTGGAGGCTACCTATCTGTTGATTGGTCACATATGCTCTTTAGGACAAGGTATGGGGAAAAGGCCACAATCAGATCTGAACCTATTGTTGATTATCATATTGAATCTTATGTACCTAGCCCAATCAATTCCAACTACTCAACTTTTGATCAAGAAGACCTCCTAAGCACTAATGAAGTAGATACCAAGTGGGTATGTATCCCTGACTTGACTCTAGATGAGTGGGCCAAAAAAGACATGCTTTTGACCCCTATAAGGAGATGCAAGAATCTGAGTGGGTGTCTACTCGTCTACATGAAGAGAATCATCCTCTTCGACCTAATTAAGCCAAAGCATAAATATGAAAATGATGGAAATTATTCTTTGATGGCTCAAGGAGTAGACAAGGAGCTGGAGGAGGAGCTATGATTGTGTCTCCCAAAGGTATGAGATATTATGCAGCCTTTAGATTCTAGTTTTCTTGTTCAAATAATACTGTTGAATATGAAGCTTTAGTCCAAGGTCTTCATTGGGCAAGAAAGCTAGGAATCAAGAACTTGCAAGTGTTTGGTGTGAACTAGTTGCCAATCAAGTCAGAGGACTAAATGCTGTCAAAAATGACCTGCTCAAGAACTATAAGAGTAGGGTATGGGATCTCATGGAGGATTTCAAAGCTTTCAGCATTGTGTCCATACCCCAAGAAAGAGAATGAAGCTTCTGATAGACTTGCAATAGTTGGAGAAGCATTTGATGTGGAGGATAACATCAAAAGAAAAAGAACATCCACATATCCATGTGGTTGTGAGGACAACGGTGCCATATAATAATACATGTTGGTAGGTGTTTGAGAATGATCAGCATATCATTAACTTTTATAAGAAGAAGCTGAATTCTCAGCCCATAATCAAAACAGGCTAGAGCAGCAATATGGGAATCAGATAGTACAACTACATAAAAACAAGCTTTCCAAAGGCTTAGTGACACTCGAAATCCATTTTCAATCCTAATGATCAGTTCAAAAGGAGAAGGTTAAAATGCAGATCAAAGGAGAAGATTCAAAGTCAATCCCAGTTGGAGAAGAAAAAACACTTTAAATTGGCAAGGTGGCCACCGAGTGAAAGGTATGAATTTGTACAACTTTTCCAAGAATTTATTGATGTGTTTTCCTAGAGTTATGAATACCTAAGGGGGTTCAATCCAAAACTAGCACAACACACAATTGAATTGGATCCAACTGCTCAGCCTATCGTAGAAACAGAGACCAGTCAACCCACATATTGAGCCTCTAATGAAGAAGGAGCTAAACAAGTTAATAGAAGAAAGTATCATATTCCCAATCAAGCATTCAAGTTGGGTTACAAACCTGGTCCCAGTTAGGAAGAAAAATGGAGAAATTAGGCTATGTGTTGACTTCAGGGATTTGAACAGAGCCTCCCTCAAAGATCACTACCCACTCCCTTCAATGGAGTAGATCTTGTAAGTGGTGTCTGGGTTAGAGAGATTCTCTCTCTTAGATGGCTACTTAGGATAGAATCAGATCATGGTGAAAGAATATGATCAATTCAAAACTGCTTTCACCACCAAATGGGGCACCTATGCATACAAAAATGCCATTTAGACTATCTAATGTTGGTGCTACTTTCCAAAGAGCCATGGATATGGCATTCAAAGGGCTAATCAACAAAATAGTGTTGATCTATCTGGATGACATCACAATGTTTTCCAAGAACACAGAAGACCACCTTTTTCATCTAAGGAAAGTGTTTTAAATATGAAGAAGATTTGAGGTATCTTTGAACCCTAAAAATGCATATTCTTGGCCCATGAAGGTAGAATTTTAGGCCACATTGTGTCTAAGGAGGGTATGGAAATTAACCTAGAGAGAGTTGAAGTAATAAAAGCACTGCCATTGCCAAGTCACAAGAAGGCTCTTCAAAGCTTCTTGGGAAAGATAAAATTTTCTCGAAGGTCCATCCTAAAATTTTCCACTTTGGTTAAGCCAATAACACTGATGTTGAAGAAAAACCTAGCATTCAGATGGACGGTTGAAGGAAAGGAAAACTTTGAAGCTATCAAAGAATTTATATCACAAGACCCAACTCTTGTAAATCTAGATTTCTCCAAGGATTTCATATTGTATGCCTTTGGTGGCAAAGTGACACTATCTCTCGCAATCTCGGTTCAAAGCAGTAACAAAGAAATCTCGTAACAACCAATTACTTTCTTTATTCACATTCTAGAAGAATATGAGGTGAGGTAATCCTTCATTGAGAAGTAGGTCATGGAGGTAATCGGGGGATTGAAGAAGTTTAAGCAATTGTTTTCAAACAACAAAATCCAACTACTGGTCTCCCATGCAGGAGTCAAATAATTCCTTCTCAGCAAGGACCTGAATGAGAAATGTATAGGATGGATCACTCGTGTCATGGAATATGACATTGAGATCAAGGTCACCAAGCTGGTCCATGGGAGGGGCTTATGTGAGCAACTAGCCTTTGCTCTACAAGATGAAACAAACAAAGTGAGAAGGAGGTTGTTCTTATTCTACAAGATGATCATGAAGAAGGGAGAGATGATGTACCTGCCCCTTGTTAGACCCAAGACATGGCGTATTTCCTTCAAAAAGACATGTGTCCTCATGGGATGAGTAAAGCAAAAAGAAGACATTTTAGGCTACAGGCCATCCCATATGTTCTTATTGATGGTGTCTTGTTTAAAAGAGACATCAATGGCATTTTACTGAGATGCATTGGAACAAATCAGGTGGAAAAGCTACTACAAGAATTCCATGTTGAAGAAGTTGGAGGCCATTTTGCTCAAGAGTGAAAACACTCAAAAATAGGAAATTAAGATACCATTGGCCTGAGTGTTTAGTGATTGTTTCACATGGATTAGAAGGTTCAAGAATTGTGCATTCTTCAAAGGAAAAGAGAAGCTAGCGGAACTTCCATGCACTCATCTTAGTTGACCAACCTTTCATGCAATGGGCATTAGACTTCATTGGAGTCATCAATCCAAATTCAAGCCAAGGTCACAAATGGATCCTAACAGTGACAGATTATTTTACCAAATGGACCGAGGTAGTGGCACTCAAGGAAGCAAATAAGTCTAGTATCCGGATTTCTATGAAGGGATAGTGACCAAATTTGGAGTATCAGCTACCATCATCTCAGAAAATGCATTAGCATTTATAGGTTCTAAAATCACAAGATGGGCTGTTAAGAATGGGACTTATTTGAGCACTTCATCAAATTATTACCCTCAAGGTAATGGCGATGAGTCCACAAACAAGAATCTGCTAAATATCATCAGAAGAACTCTTGACAAGAATCGAGAGGACCTAGCACACAAAGCTCAAAACAGCCTTATAGGATGATATAATAACTCCCAAGAGATCCATAGGAAGCTCTCCATTCAAGCTCGTTTATGGGAAAGAGGCAGTGTTGCCTATATCACTTGAGTTACCAACATTGGAGCTTGTGAAGCAACTAGAGATGTCTGAATTTGGACCAATAGAGGCCAGGTACGCAGAGCTGATAGAATTAGAAGAAACCAGAGAGAATGCTCTCTAAGCATTGGAGAAGAATCAGGCTTCAATCAAGAAATTCTTTGATAAGAAAACAAAAGCAAGGACTTTCTAGGAAGGAGACCTGGTTTTGAAGTGGGATGCAGATCGAGCAAAACCAGGGAGACATTCTAAGTTCGATGCCATCTAGAGTGGCCCTTATATGATAACAAGATGCAAAATTAGTAATGCTTTCTAGTTGTCCACATTGGAGGGTAAAGAGTTGTAGATTCCAGTAAACGAGATCTATCTTAAGCATTGTTACTAAAAGGGAGTCTCACTCTATACATATTAGTTTAGTTTCTCTTTCCTCTAAGTGCTTCTGCACATTGTCTTGCTGTAGTGTAGATTTATTTTCTCCTAAGTGCTTTTGCACACTCTGCATGTTCCATTTGGAGCATGTATGATTTCAAATTTTTACATAGTCATGGTGTTGTTTTGTTGCTCTTATACAGTTCATTCAAAGAGATAGATGAAGCCCTAGGGTTAAAACAATTTTCTACTCTCGTAAATATAACTTTCAAGATTTTCTTATAAAATTTGAGAGTGCAAGCGGCCGGGATCATGAACCAGAGGAAGGGTTAGTATTAGATTGTTATTCTTGACTCCATGCCCAACAGATATGAAAAAACAACTGATCTCTTCATCTAGTAGGAAGATGTCCCCGTGAGTCATGAAATTGTTATCCACATTTCACCCCAAGCTAAATATTGGATCGAATCATGACCCCGCATAGAAGGAACCGAGAAAACTCATTCAAATCCTACAAATTGGTTGCAAAAAGATTCAACAATGAAGTGGCGGAGGCCAAGAGAGATCAAAGGATCCTATACAAAAGAAAATGACTCTGTCGGGCCGTTTCTACATCTTAAATCCATTCTCCAAGCTACAGGCAGGTAGAACTATAAGACAAAAGGGTCGACAAGAAGGGGGATGCCACGAGAGGAGCCATTAGCAATAATAAGAAATAACATCAAAGATTCGAAGTCCTTGGGCTCGAAATGGTTCAGGAAAAGGTCAAAAAATGACTAAGTATGGAGGAGGCAGTGGAAGAGACCACGTGTCCTAACGACACTTCTCCAAAAGTAAATCCCAAAGGGGAACTCCAACTCACGCCATCCCTGCACATAACAAATTGTCAAAGAAAGTCAAGGGGTGGGCAGAAAAGGCTTCAAAATTGGCTAAGTATAAAAGTGTAAGCGAAGAGTGCCAAGTGTCAGTGTAGCACATCACCAAAAGTGGGTCCCAAGACAGAGACCCAAATGAGCGTGAGATCGCCACGTAGCCCAAAGTCTAAAAAGTAGGAGGGACCATTGAAAAGTCCACAGAGCAGCGGAGGCCGACAAGTGTCAACTCAACGCTCCTCCAAAGGAAACTTTGGGTCGGGTTTGCAAACAAGCACGATGCCTCCATGTGTTCTCAAAGGGGGAAAAGTTAGTTGAATAGTCAATGCAAAAGCGGTCCCTCGGTGAAAAGGTTGGTTTTTGCCGCTTGTTACCTCAAAAGGGGGTAAAAGTTACAAAATGGCCCACAACTCGCGCAAAGGAAAAGTCGCATTTAGACCCGAGTCAAAGCCAAGGCACGGAGTCGGGAAAAATTTAAAGTTTGTCTTTGGTTAAAAGGCATAAAGGTAAAAATGGAAGCACATTTCCCAGCCAACCAAAAGGAGCCACGTGTCCAAGCGGAGTTTGGGGTTGCGGGAGTTTCTTAAGTTTTGCATTCTTTTTTCGTAAAAAGACAAAGGTAAATTGCAGCCCGTGGGCCTGATTTTTGTTCCAATCTAGCTACCACATGTTCCAAACCAAAAGGGGGACCCATTTTTCAAATTTTTTCCCGCTCGTTTATGCACGGAATCGATCCAAAATTAGAAGGGGTATATCTTTCAATCCAGGTGATCGAAATATTGCAAATATGACACCATTAGAAAGATATCGATCTCATCTATGCCATGGGAGTCTAGAACTTTAATTTTTGGGAGGTTAGGTAGGAGAAATATGAAGAAACATCTTTGGGCCTTCAATGCAGATTTATCAGTCTCAACAATGAGATAGTATTCTATCTATTTCCGTTGTTTCCTCTTCCTTCAAGGCATTGAGCCAAGGATCAAAGTAGTAAAGATGGATTTGGTGGAAGATTTTAGAAGAAGAATTAACAACGGTGGTTGAGCTTCGACCTACATTTTCCCGCTCTCTCTCTCTCTTTCTTATCTCCGATCGAATATATAAATATGGGGGGGATTCATTGTAAATGGTTGGACATTCTTTGTTTTGCAGGCTCCCTTTTCCTTCCAGTAAAAGGATTTGTGGGGTTCAGGCCTTCCATTAACTTGTAATACGTTTATGCCTTTTGGATACTTTGTAATGAATTATATCAATCTATAGAGCAATAAAATACGTTTGTTATCAATCTAAAATCCTTTTTTGTTTCCTTTTCTTCTATTTGGTATCTCATAACAGATCGGCTATCTGTGCTTGTTTATTGTATGCATTTTATTGTCTTGTGTTAAAGGAAAACTAAGTGTTCATCATTCCTTTGGTGTATCACCTAGTAGTTTAGTTAGTTCTTATTTCTTATATTCTTTTATCCATGTCTCCTTGGTAAGTTTTAGATTAGGTATAGAAATAGATCTTTGCAAATCCTTACATGTGCACCTAAACAGAGGGATAAGGAACCAACCTTTAATATGGAGAGATTTTCCATCTATGCAAGGCCCCACACCTTAGGAAAAGTTCCATGTTATGCAATCACACCAGATGATTCTCGCCTTATTAAAGTAGATTCTTAGAAATCATTTTGGGGTGTTGTGATTTCACACTAAAAATAAGGCTCTGGATCTTGAGGAAGTGGTAAAGAATTTGGCCGAGCTATCAAAGAAATTTCTTACAAGATAGCCGGTGGCAGAGAAAGGAATTGGACAAGGTTCTCAAGGTCAACATAGGAGACAAGGACAACACAAATTTACAAATCATCTTGGAAATGATTAGAGATCCGATGATAGAGGTAAATGACCCATGTGAGCTAGATAACCCCAAGCTAGGGAAAATAGAGTAATGCATGATCCTCTAAATGCCAGAGTTGTTGTTGATGAAGCTCATGAAATTGAGTGGTGTGATAGTTGTTTCTTGCCACATTCTCCATGTGTTGTTGAAAAGGGAGTTGAGGAGGAAGTGATGATGATGAGACAGATGATGATGCATGCACGATGGATTGCTCTACAAGTTCACAGTAGGGAGAAACTTCAACTGAGCTGATGAGTGCTAGAACAGTTGAAAAATTCTAGGATTGCATTCACCGGGTATTACCTCTTCCTCCCACTCATACTTCTGAAATTGATATGGTACAAGATTTTGAGTTGCCTAACAATTATTTTGAGTACTTAAGGGCATTAATGATTAAGAAGTATGATGGAGGAATCCCTTCTGAGGAGGGTAGGTAGTTGTTAATGAATGTTGTGGTTGGCCACAAAAAAGAATATAATACCAGGAGCAAAGTTGTTAAAGGGGCAGGGCCTCAGGCCAAACCAAAGATTCCAGTGCTTACCAGTATCCCTAAGGAAACCCCTAATAAAGATGCATCTGGAAAAGGATTTGTCACCCCAAATAAAACTTGTATTCCTCCCCATGCTCAGATTGAAAAAAATCTTATGCCATCAGATGAATTTGTAAACCTTCCTCCTAATACTGCCTTACCCAAATATGTTCCTTATGACATAGCACAAATCTTGAGTTAGATCAATATTTATGTTCCTATTATTGAATTGCTTAGAATCCCTGAGCATAGGAATAAAGCATTTGAATATTTGGGATTTAAAGAAGAAAATGTCACCCAAGGTAGAAATGTAAACAATGTTGAGGTTCCTCTTGCCATTTTGAGAGTTGGAAAAACCCCAAGTACTAGAAGAACTAGGTGAGCCACCTGAAGTATATTTGGGAACATCCTTGGTTGAGTCTCAGCTGAAGGTGGATCCATTTTTCACTACTCTGATTATTAAGGATAAGTTGTTACACAACTGTATGTTTGATTCTGGAGCATCATGTAATGTTATGCCTCTTGAGGTCATGAATGAGTTGAGTATCAAGGTAACAACAGCTTATGGGAAGTGCACTGCCATGGATTCTAGAGAGGTTCCAGTGGTTGGATGTGTCAAGGGTTTGATGGTACAACTTGCAGCCTATCCGGTGTAAGAACTTGAAACTTGATATTGTTATTGTTGAATGCCCTACCAAATGGGGCATGTTGTTATCAAGAAAGTGGCTGCAAGTGTTGGTAGAAGTGTTTAGATGGATATTTCTTATGCCACCATACCAATTGAGGGCATCTTTATGAAGTTACTTGGTGAAAATAAAATGTTATATCTCATTGAGGACCCTGACAATGCTTCTTATGAAGTATTACATGCAGATATTGATATTGATAACTTTGTGAGCTATTTTGTTTTCAAGGATTATGAGATTGATCAATGCGTATATCCCGAGAAAATTGTTTTTCCAGGACTTTGATGTTTGCTATGCAACCTTTAGAGATGTTGAAAAACTTGACACAAGCACAAAGGATAATCCCGAAAAAATATGGTCGAGATAGCCACTTGGATCGAGAAGAGAAACAATCATATGATTTGTTAAAGACATATCAGAACTACTTAGCATAGTCATATCCAGAATCGAAGGAACTTGAAAATTTTCATTGATGGTGTTCTCTCGAATCAGGGGCACACTCCATTTTTACAAAGGTACGCCTTTTGGTTTCTTTATGTTTTTTTCTTTTTGTTTCATCCTAGTCCTTGTGCAGCCCATTTTTTTGGTCTCTTGGTTCGTCCTTGGGGAGTTGGTTATTATTGTTCTACTCTGCAAGCTTAGTCTTTGACTCTGTTACCCAATGGTTTACTTGTGGTACTTGGTCTCGCTATTTTTCTTATCGCAATCATAGGGAGTTCCATCCCCCAGTGAGTGATGTTGGTGCTCAAATTGGTCTCACCCAATTTGTCCATAAAATTATTCGGTTTGTGGGCTCTGCACGTATTTTCTATCTCCCCTGTGTTGATACATGAAATATATGTCCTCCATTTGGTTTCCATGATTAGTCCCTTCTTTTGGTCAAGGATCAATTTAAGTCCATAATTTTTTTTCCATTCCTCTGTCCATGTGAAAGAATTTGTAACTTGGGCATAAAATCGTGTTTTTCTTCCTTTCATTTTTCCATGCATCAATTTTTGTCCCAATGTCTGTGGAAACGTGATTAGATGTAGCTTGGAGGATCAAATTTGGGTCTTATATCATTTCCAAATTATCTGTCTTTAAAGAAGGATTCATTTCAAGCGCAAATGGTGATTTTCCGCATTTTATGGTTGTGATTTGTATTTTTCCGGTCAAATTTATATCTTAGCATCTATGGAAACATGGCCCTTTCTGGTTGGATGTGGCTCAGAGGGGCACTTTGAAACTCTAAGGCCCACTTCAACTCAAAACTTTTCCATGTGGAGGGCCGACACTCATATGAAAATTCACCTTTTGGTTTGACCTTGGAGTTGTGTTGGGGAGACACGTGGAGGTTTCCGCTGCCTTTCCCAAACTTAGACATTTTTCATGCGGCCGGTGTAGTTTTGTCGAACTTAGGACATGTGGTGAGGCCGCTATTTAGAGTATCCATTTTTGGGCTGCATATCAAAAGAGCACCGAAGGGACACATGGAGGTCTCCACTCACTCTATCCATACTTAGAATTTTTCAGCAAGAGATACAACTCTCTCGAACCATGGATACGTGGAGGGTCGGTGCTTATTTGAGGATCCGCCTCTGGGTCTTACTCTTATAAGAGTGCCGAAGAGACACGTGGTGATCCCGCAATCATTTGGGGTCTCCATTTTTGGGCACCATATCAAAAGATAGCCATGAAGACACATGGAATTTTCCGCCACTCTGCCGTTGATTAGATTTTTCAACGACCAAGGAAAACTATCTTGGACACTAGACACATGGCGCATTCTCTGGTCCTTAAACTTTTTCAACAACTCTTCTAGACTAAGACACTTGGTGAGTCCGCGCCATTTGGGGTCTCTGTTTTTGGGCACCATCCCAAAGGTGTGCCAAGGAGACATGTGGAGGCTTCTACTAGCTCCTTTTATACTGAGACTTTTCAAAGGCCAAAAGGATTTTTCCTTGGCCGAGGCACATGGAAGGCCCACGATTGTTTGAAAACTTGCCTCCGCACTTCGTCTTTGTTGTTGTGTGCAAGGAAACACATGGAATACTCTAATCTAAAGTTGAGAAGGAGTAGAATCAATAGTTGTTATGCATTGCATCTGTTTTTCTGCCATTTTTTACTTTGAGACTCTTGGAAATGTGAATACGCGTTGTTTTTCATCATTTCTAGTGTAATTCCTTGTCATTTTTGCTCGAAAAGTATAATTGAATGGATTCAGATATTTATTCATGAGTCCAAGGACTATAGAGACTGATATTTTGAAGTTAAAGTGGCTCGAGCACTTGCTTAAAGGTGAATTACTAGAGAAGTTGGATGCAGAGTGAGTTGCAGAGGGAAGAGTGGGAGAAGGATGAAATGATAAAGGTTGTAGGCACAAAGGATGAAAAATGTGTCCTCGAGGGTGAAAAGGATTTCCTATCGACCCGGCTATACAAGGCCACCAAAAATGATTAAAACGGGATTTTCTCGCATGACAAAATAAAAATGATTATAATAATCAAAAGTTATGGCATGGCGTCCCAATAATTAGTCGAGGGTCCGAGAAATGTGATCAGTTGCATGATTTGTCCACCTAGCAACTACGG
Source organism: Taxus wallichiana var. yunnanensis (assembly GCA_018340775.1). NCBI lineage: Eukaryota > Viridiplantae > Streptophyta > Pinopsida > Cupressales > Taxaceae > Taxus > Taxus wallichiana. The sequence continues at coordinate 818,775,629 of CM031234.1, read as the reverse complement.
GTGCAAATTTGTTAAAGGTCACTGAACAAATTGGTAACAAGCAAAGGATTCCTCGAATATTCTTATTTTTGGGGAAAATTTGGGATGAGTGAGCCAATGAAATGTATAAATGCAATGAGAATACTCTTCGCAAATGGTCGTGGTTGAATTCTCAAGAGAAAATTTGAGATAGCCCATCTTCCCGAGAAACACTGTTAATTTCTGTGTTTTAGATTTCAATCATGTAAAGTTGGTTGTCAAAGTGTAAAACCATTGATGTGCTCGAGACTATTCAAAGAAAATTTCCCCTACTTGGTGAATCTAATCAATTTTGAGTTAATTTGTGTCTACTTTGTTTCATAATGTCTATAAGTAGTTTTTCTTATTCCTATTGAAATCTTGTGTTGAAGTCCCTCCGAATCACACATGATCTTGTCCCTATGACAGTTTTGTGGCATTTACGATTTCATTTCAAGAAGAGCCTTCCTCCTATGATGAGATAAAAATTTAAAATCACTTCACCTTGTCATTTGTTGATAAAGATTGTCTGTAAGCCTTGAGTGTATCTTATCCTTGAGGAACCAGGGGTCTTTGATGTTTTATTGAGTCTTTAGCTTGAGCATTCATGTTAAATTCTTGGAGATTGTGTGAAACCATGCAAATTTGGGCCTCCATTGATGCACACCTTCTAGTTTAAGGAATATTTTAGCTATTAGAAGCTTTCTGTCATTCATCTTTCTAGATTGTTGTGAAGTATCTCGAATGATCTGGTATAATCAATTTTATCTGCTCAATCTCCCACCAAATTTATTAAAAAATAATGAATCCATCCAGAACTACCCCTCGTTTGCTTTGTGTATCCATGAATGAACAAATTCTACCGCCAAAATATACAGAAGCAATTAAGATCTCATAATGTCTCTAGTAACCTTAGCCCTGTTTAGAAAATATCACCATTCTTTAGAAGTGACAACTCATGAGAGTTAAATAGTGGTGCATTGATCATATTTTCTCAAGGTTTCTTTTCAAATTTGTGCAAAGAAAGATGTCGTATTCTCCTTCATCAACCAAGGTTACAAAACGGGTCCTCTCACCCTGGTCGAAAGGCATGGCCTAAAGCACTTAGGATAGATCAAATCCTTAATGAAGGTGTTATCCATTTCTCCGATGCCCGAGTGACAAAGAGTCAGACAAATCTCTTCTCCAACTACAAAATGACTCATAATATGATTTGTCTGTCTCTCAGTGTCCTACTAAATGTGATGCCACTGGGTCTCTAAGGAGAATAAATTTGGATACCAACAGAGCCATACTCACATAACTTTCTTCTTCTTATGTTTTGGGACATATGTCCAAAGGAAAGTTTGTTTCCTACTTTCATTGGAGTACTTAATAGCTTGCAATTTTCCATCCCAAATTTCATGAGAATGTTCCTAATGTATCTCTCTTAGCTAAGATTGAATTTCCTCCTCCCGATCTCTTAAAATTTTAATGCCCAAGAAATAATGAATCTCACCATGATTAGTCATCTCAAATTCTCGCAAAGACTAATTGAGACTTAAACAAGCCTAACATCTTAAAATCATTACTCATAATGATGGTGTCATTAACATATAAGGCTAAAATGAATAGAGACTCGCCAATATGCTTTATGTAGACATTTGAATCAGCATTGCAACTTACACAGCCTTCATTTGGAGAAACCCATCAATATGCTCATACCATGCTCTTGAAGACTATTTTAGTCCATAGAATGTTTTTTCGTAGCTTGGATACTAACTTGTCCTTTCCTTCTTGTATGTAACCTTCTGGTTGTTCCATGTAAACTTCTTCCTTTAAGAATCCATTTAAAAATGTATTTTTTATATCTAGCTGATGTACATGAAAATCCAAGGTTGCTACCACTACTAACAAAATCCTCGATGGGTATTATCTTGACTACAGGACAAAAAGAGTCATGATAATCCAAACCCGACATTTTGCTACAACCTTTTGCCACCAAATGAGCTTTGTAGTGGTATATTGACCCATCATACTTGTACTTTTGTGTGAATAACCACTTGCACCCAACAACTCTCCTTTCAGGTGAAAGAATTGTGAGTTTTCATGTCTAATTTTTTATGAGCAATTCATATTCAACATCCATTGCTTGCCTCCGATCTCCTGCATAAATACTTTGAAGTGCTTCTTGAACACTAAGTGGTTCATTAACCTCTACATCAAGCGCATATGATTTGAATGCATTTTGAGTGGGATTTCATAGTCTTGTTGATCTACGAAGTTGTTGCTCTCTTTGTACATCTCCTATGGGTTATGTGGAGCCAAAAATTATTAAATCATTGAGACTTGGCTTGTTTTCATGCCATGCCTCATAAGGTGTCTTCTTATGCAATGTAGTAGTTGGAAAACTGTTTTGTATATATGATGCATCGGAGACCGCTTTAGCCCAAAAGACATTAGATAATCCACTACTCTTAAGCATGCATCTAGCACTTTCAGCAAGATTCATATTCCTTCTTTTAGTGACACCATTCTGTTGTGGTGAATAAGGAACAATATACTCAAGTTTGATACCTTCTTTTGCACATAAAATTTTGAAAGCATTTGAGGTACATATTCACCCCCATCAACACATCTAATTCATTTCAAAGGTATTCTTGATTGATTCTCTCCAAATGCTTTAAAAATATTAAACATTTCTAATGCACATGATTTATTTTTGATAAAATAAACAAAGGTCATTCTAGAGGAATCGTCAATAAAGGTAATAAAATACCTTACCCTTTGTGTGACATTTTTGCGTTGCTCGCATTGCTCCTTTCTTTGGGAAGGGGAATCTATGTTGTTTTCCTAAAACAACATCCTTCACACACTCCCAACTCAACCATTAGATGCGAATTAAAATCTTCCACAAGCTGCTCTAATTTTAGTATTAGAAGTAAGTGAGTATTTGCATGTCTAAATCTATGATTCCAAAGAAATGAATTAGATATTTCATTATTTTTTGTTGTTAACACCTACATCGAATAATGCACGCACACAACCGTGGTATAGATTACCATCTCTAATTCCCTTAGCAACAATTACTCCTTCAACATCCTTTAGGACAAATTCCTTGTTGTCAAATGTAATTATCCCAACATCGATAATCTTGCTCACTGATAAAAGACTTTTTACTAGAGTAGGTACATACCATGCATTTTGGATTCTCTTGTATCCACCATCTGACATTTGTAATGGGATATCTCTAATTTCGATCATCTCACATTTGTTATCATCTCCAAGATTGTCAATTTTACTTTTGGGTGCTTCATATATGCCATAAACCAACCTCTCTCAGGTGTCATATGTTGAGTTTCTCATGAATCTAAATACCAAAGAATTTAAAACTTTAGAACTTGGGGTTGTGATAGCTGAATTTTTTTTTTTCTCGGTCATTACTTAAGGTTATGTTAGCTTCAACAACCTTCCTTTTCTTTACCTCTTCCGCCCATGCTAACCACTTTCTACATTGTTTCTTAAAATGTCCAGGAGCCCCATAGTGAAAACAATTTCCCTTCTTTTTCTCCTCCTTTGTGTCTTTACCATTCTTTGAGACATTGGATTGGGAGGGATGAGATTTGTTGTCACTCTTCCTTTTGCTTTGCCCTTATATCCTGCTAAAAATAGTGTTGTAGGATTCATCATTCAGCCCTCATCCTTCCTTTTGATTTCTTTTTGAAGTAGTGTTTCTATTAAATTTTTCAAATCCAATTTATCTTGGGTGTTTAGTGCTACTACCACCCAAAATATGATTCTGGAAAACTCCCAAGAAGTGACATAACAACATATTCTTTTGCAATCACCGATCCACATGCTGCCAATTGATTTTGAGATATTTAAACTGTTTTGTGAAATATGATATCTTTTGTGTTTCCCGCATCTTTAATCTGAAAAAATCTTCTTCTAAGATATGATCTTGTGCTAACATCATTCGATTCATATAATTTGATTAATTGATCACAAACTTCCTTTTTTGATTTTGCCTCACTTACAAGTAAACGCACATTATCGGTCAAACTTCAAAGTATACATGAATGATCACTTCATTCCTTTGACTCCCATTTACCGATCATATCTGCATCCTGGTAGGTTTAGTCTCAGTACCTTCAACTATATTGAGTAAATCCTTGTTCAAGAACAACATCTTCATTCTAAGCTTCCAGAGATTAAATCCAACGCCATCAAATCGCTCTATCATCCCGTGAGGATCTCCCTGCAACAAATGTGGCCATATCTCTGTCTTAAACATCGGTACTTTTCAGAAAGCAACACTCCACCAACACTTCTATGATACCATGAAAATTATTAGTATTCTTAAATTAAACATAGAAATGCAATATTGTTTTGGTCTATTTCTTATTCTACTCTGCTAAATCAGAGAATACAATATTTATAAAATAATAGTAAACAAAGTCTTATTCAAACTCAAACTCAAAGTACCCTATCTCTACTCTTCAACCTACAGATAGACAACATTAACAACACGTACACATATCATCTAATGTGTTGTCTAATACAAAACAAAATTCCCTAAATGCTAACTACAAAATCCCTAAATATTCGGCTATTATTTCTACATGCCGGCAGAGAACCACCCGAACCACATTATTACAGACCTCACAAGAACACACATTATAGACCAAGATCAAAACAATTCAGACCCAAAAAGAGAAGCACGATCGTGCAATAGATAATGAAACCGAATTAAAATATAGTGCGACGAAAATAAAATAGAATGAAACCATGAAAATGCGGTCCCTTATCCAAGTAGGTGAAAGGGATTTGTAGGATGCCCTTGAAATGCACCATTTCCAAATTCGCCACCAAATGTGCCATTTCCTGAGTCCTGTGGCACTTCTTCAATGTCTCAATTTAGGACTTCATCCTCTTTTCCTTCTTCAACTCTTTCCCTGAAACACATAACTGATATTAATTACAGTAACATAAATAAGAGAATTAAAACTAAATTCCTAGGCCTCTAAACATTTTAATAAATAGATATGAATTCGTAGCCCCCTGTCGCTTGTGTAATGGAATAATATAGTTGGCCCACGATCGGGTCAATCTTAACCCATGTCATGGCAGCTCCCAAATGGATTATGATGCATACAAGTTCATAAGGTATATGATGGTGAAAGGAGCTTGGTATGGAGGAGGCACCTTTGTAGTTGTGCCCGCCGCTCCGCATGTGGATTTTGAAGCCCATTTCTCTGTAGCATGTGACCGTCACTTGTACTTCCTTATTGCTTTTAAGAAAAAGAGAAATGAAGGTTTTGGTACATTCAAATGGAAGATGTGAAATTATTGACCCCTTTTCAAGCGAGATAGGTTATAAACCCTGCCTTTTATGCAGAGAATGAATTCCACGAGGTGAAAAGGAAGAGTAGGAGAGCTTAAAAAACTCTTAATAAAATCTATAGAAGCCATCAACAGACGTAGATTGAGTTGTGCGAATGTCGACATACGTCTCAATGCGTGCCGCCAATCTCTGGCACCTGAAGTGATCCCAATGGCCTTCCCCATAAACGTATTGTGCATAATTATTTTTTCTCTCTAGGGACAAATATTATTTTTCTCTTTAGAAAAAATACATAAAACTACTTTTATTTCTCCAAACAAAATATCATTTTTGTCTTTTTAGAGACAATGCATCTTTTATACAAAAGTTTTCTCTAGCAAAACAATTTATGAATTTAATGAATTACACCATTGAAATATAAAATCTCGCCAATAAAAATTAATAGTAAAATTATATATTACGAAGGTGAACTCTATTAACAATAATTAAAGACGAAGTTCGGCCCTCGTGATTATTTCACAATAACAAACTGATTACATGTGTATCTTTGTATATGACACTTGGAAGAAAAATCAAAGAAAATAGAAGAAATGTTGGATAAGAATGTGGTAGAGCAGATAGGTATGGAATGATATTGCATTGGGGTATACCATCCAACTTTTAATCTTATACTCCAAAGCACTAATAACGATATAACTTTGTGTTTGTGTAGGGCACCCTTCTCCTTGCAAAGGCACTTTTATATTTGATATTGAATCAAACTTGACTCTTATGTTTTGAAAGACCCTTGCTTAAGTTGTTCGTGTGATGAAATTCTCAATTTGAAAATTAAAAAATTAAAACAATTCAAGTAAAAGGCTCTATAAAAATTGATTGAAATTCAAAGAGAAACAACAAATGTAACTTCAACCAACTTAACCAAACCTTAAAAAATTAGCAGCACCCTAAAAATATCTTGATGTATGATCCATGGTATATTTTCATGCATGTATTTTATTTTTATACCTATTGATCCCGGTAATGCTAATGGTATTTACACTAATATTGATAGGAATAAGGAAGATTCCTAAACTAGGAGGTGTTGTGGAGGAATGGTGAAAGAGAGAATCTAAAATCGACTTACGATGTTCTTGATCCTATGATTACAAAGTGCTTTTATGAGTCGTGTTATGAGTGTGATGAGGGGCATGTACTATATCGAGAGATTAGATATATGGAGGAGTAGAGGTGGGGAAGAAGAGAGATTTGTGAGAACATGAGATAGGGAATGGTTAAGTGAGCTACGTGTTTATAAATATAGGATGCAGTAATGCGCTTAGAAGTGAAATGTGCACATGAGTTATGGCCGAATAAAGTAATGCTCAAATTCATGTTTCCATGGAAGCATGAGTTGGTAATTTAGGATTCGAATAAATCTTGATTGATTAATAATATGTTATAAGCTCTTTGTTGCAATCATGGGGGATATTTTAAGTTGTGTAATGTTTTTTTCTATATAGATTAGTGGAATATCCGAGTTGTGAAGCCCACCTTGATTGAGCCGATTGATATCTGATATATAGAGTGGTACACAAATTTTTCATGGACTTTTTGGGAATGACATAGAATAATTGACAAAGCTGCATTAATCGTTAGGAGGACCCTAGGTAATAATTAGAGCGGATGCCCTTCTTACTATTTTATTTTAATAATTTTTTCTTATCAAATAAATAAATAAAATCTACTTGCATTCTTGCCTTTTCAAAATTTCATTAACATCATAATAAAGAATTTTTTTAGAGATATTGTCATACAACAAGAAAATAAATCTTGTAAAATTATCACATGAATATGATAAATATTCTATTGATGGAGAGTTTTTATACAACAAATATAAACTTTAATAAGCGGTTTCTTGCAAGTCCAATTTACCAATATCAAATAGATGATGGGACTCAAACCTAAACAAAGTACCATTTTTTAGGAAGCAATACAAATGGTTATGTATCTTTTTTTTTTTTGTGAAAAGTGCTATTTAGACTAGGCCTACCAATTCCTCCATAAAAATAATAGACATTTCCCCCCAAAAATAGGAATAGAGAATTTATTACTTCTTTTCCTCAATTATGTTCACCTCTATTATCAAAAATGCACAAACCTTTCCTAGAAAAAATTACACACCTCTATTAGCTAAAGTTAAATTGGAGACTAGGTAACAATAACAACAAAAATTTTGTGTGGATTACTATAGCAAAAAGTGGACTGGCTTTAGCAATCAGTTAGGAATTAGTTGCAAACAGTTCAGAACAGAGAAGATGGGGGGTCCTCCTTGTCAAATTGAGCCTAGTGTGGACCCAGACTGGAAAGACAATATTGAGCTGTGGAGCATTCTTAGCAAGGGTGGCATAACAAACTTCATGGAAAAAGTTCAGGGGCATGACCAGAGCATCTCTGTGTGTTTTGCAAAGGATTGGAAGGAGAGGATAGTGGAGTATGGGGGGCAGAAGGTCTTAATCAATGAAGAGCTTATTGCTGAAGCGACCGGCCTTGGCTTGGAGGGCTTCAGATTCTTTAACAAAAGGGTCGATAGAGATGTGGAAGAGAGAAGATTTGTTGAGGGAGAGGAGAAACTGACCCACTTAACAGTGGGCCTGCTTGTTAGCTCGATCCCTCCGCCATATGATGAAGTAACCCGCATGATGATACGGTTCATCTCCTTGGAAGGAAGGTTTGTCACTGTTCCTGCGAAACACCTTATTTTTCTTAATCATTTTCGTAGGGATTGTCTAGTTTGTTTCCCCCATTACTTGTTGAACTCTCTTGAACGCTCCATTCTTGAGTTTCAAAAGCAAGTTCCTCCGCACCAAGGGATCATTTTGTTGTTACACAAATGCTATCTACTCGAGGTTTCTGGTCTCCCATCCTCCCTAGCTCGATTCCCCTTTGCCGAAACTCTGCTAGCCCCTGTTTCTCCTTTCTTTGCCCCGCTGTATTTTGTCACCCCCATGCCGGCCGTTCAGTGATTCTTCTCCCATTCCCCCTTCTGATTCTCCCACCCCCCACTTGGCCTCTACCTCGCGGAGACCAGTTACCAGGGCTTCTAGGAAGCTTAACCTTGAGACCCTTGCTGTGGAGAAGGGTTCTCATGAATTTGAAATTGCTCATGACCTCCTGCATATCAGCGGTGTGCCAACCCCGGGAAGTGCGGTTGAAAGCCCTATAAAAAGGTGGAAGCCTTAGAGGTAGATATGAAATTGTTAAAGGATGAAGTTAAAAACTTGACAAAACGAAAGGAAAGAGGAAGAAGGAGGAGGAGGAGGATGTGGACAGTAACCAAATTGAAGATATTTACAAGAAATTGCACTCCTTGGACTCTCGCTTAGGGAAGGCCAAGACTAGGCATGATTACAACATTGCCATCTTTAGGGCGATTGAGGAATTTATCGAACAACACATCAGAAGTGTCTCCAACCTAAGCGGATGACTCTTTGGGGTGCGATAAAGAAAGCAAGAAGACCTTGGAGTAGCTGGATTTTAATTGCTACCCATATGACTACTTTGTGTATGTTTAAATCCTGGAAGAATATCAAAACCATCATGACAAAGCTACATGATTGATTACTGCTATCCTTGTTTGTTTTTGCGGATCCTTTACTACTTTTGCAGTAATTTTCACTGTTCTATCTCGTTTTGTAGCTAGTTTTTAGCTACTTTGAACATCATTGTAACATTTGGATTTTGATCCTTTTCACTCTGGTTCTCTTGCTTATCCCGGCTTTTAGGCATTCTTTTGTAATCAAGGTATAGTCCCTTTCAAAAAAAACTATTTGCCAATAATAAAAAAAACAATAACAACAAAATCATATGAGCTAATAAATATGCCATATTTACTTTTACTTGCAAAAATATTTGATCATCTTTTTATGCTATGCGAGAAATTTATATTCATATATAATAAAATCAACAAATGATTAAATAAATATTAAATTTTCAAGTAAGTCATTTTTAAAATAAGAGATATTTGAATTTAGGCACTCCCTAAATCCTAGCACCCTAGACAAGTTTGTAGTTTGGCTAAGGCTTAATCCCTGTGATAACTAAAATCCTAAATTGAGTTAAGAAGTATTATTCTCCAAAATTTTCCATTCTAGAATTACACATTTTCCTATGGTAACCCTACACAATAGGAATAAAAGAGAATGTGTAAAACATTGAGATCATATTTTTATGGGATCCTCTATTAGCTAAAATTGTCTATATTACATTATCTTCTACCTATCGGTAGCTCCACCGACCTATTGGTTACATGTAGGACATTCGATTACCGACACAAGTCTAATTGACTAATCATCTACTCTCTTTATATAAATTTTCTTATATTGCATCAAATAAAATCATCATATAATTATGCTCCCACCTTTTCATCCATCATTGGTATCAAAGCAACGTTTTGGTGCTTGGATGTCTTTTGTTGTTGTGTGTGATGCAACGTCACTATTCTTTCTTTGACATTTTTTATGCGGCCGGTGATAGAAAAAAAAGAGTTTTCTATTTCTAGTGCCCACCTCTTCCTACCATAGTTCTTTTGCTGACTCATTACTTCTATTGATGATGGACATGGACTTTAGCATCATTTGATTACTATATGTTCTTATTATGGTTCTTTTGATGACACTTGTGGTGATTTGGGTGCATAGCACCAAGCTAGTATTGTGGATTATTTCTTAGCTCTTGCATGGTATGATTTTGGATATCAGCATATTATGTTATAGTTGGCTTCATTTAACATGTGATGGATTTTCTTATGGTTTCATCATATACTTGGTTATCATGTGAATTGTAATGGCTAATTGGATGTTGTCATGTGTTACTTAGATGGTTAATATATTTTGAGTTAGTATGGATGTATATGATTAACATTAGCCATTTCATACTGACATTATTTGATATAGTTAGCATGAATTATCCATGTATGATTTATTTGGATTGTTTAATTGATATTTTATTGGGCATGTATGTTTAATGTTTACATTGAGTGTGCAAATTACAGGACATAAGAGAACATGGGTTTCAGACAAAGCACTTTGGGTTTGCATAAATGGCAACTAGGCGAGTCCTAGCCATGTTTGATTGTGTGAAGCCTTATATGTTGTTGTATGTCATATTTTGGCACCATGGGTGATCCCTAATTGTAATTTTATTATTTGTAATTTATTTAGTCTTGTATTGAGCTAGTTTAGGGACCTAGTGGTCCCTACTTGTGCTAATTGTGTTTAATGTTAATTAAGTATGTTGTTTGAGGTATGGGACCACCTAAGTGTCACTTGGGTGGGCCCCACCACCTCAACCCTTGTGCCATTTAGCCCAATCTCGGATTTGGGCTAAAAGTGGCAATTTTGGTGACCTCTTTTCATTTTGGGAGCTTCCCTTTCATGGAAAAGGACCCCTTGGACCCTACCTATGGGTAGGGGGTCTCTTTTCAAGGCCAAATGGGAGTTTCCCTCCCATTTTACCCCTCACACATCAATTTCTTGTAAGAGAGTTGGTTTTTTTGTTTCTTAAAAGTTGTAGGGGTTTTGATTTAATTACATTTTGGGAAATTGGAATTTACCTCCAAAATGAGAGTTGTTTTATTCTTGATTTTGTTTTGGAATATTTTGTGGGGAGATGAGAAGGGTGACACATGTCACCCTCTCATTGGAGAGAATTGTTATCTTTTTCCTTTTTATATTCCCTCATGGAGAGGGGTTGAGACTTTTTGGTCATTCTTGCTTTTGGGTGTTGGGGATTTTGGGTGTGCTTGTGGAGCTTGGAGCTTTGGATTGTTGGATTGCATAGATTTTTGGAGAGATTCGTTGAGGAAGGTCTATTTTTCTTCTAATATATTTTTGTTTATGGAAATATCATGTGTTATGAAATGAAATTGGTGTCTTTTTGTGTTGTTGTAAGTTGGATTATGGGTATGTTGGTGGATCTTTGTTATTGTATTTTTCATCATCCGTCATGCTTTGTGATGGATTTTGGAATGTTAGGGAAGGGGGAGGAATACTTTCTCACCACATGGATCGATGGGAAAGTTGTGATGGTCTTATTTATTCCTCCCCTCATATGGTTTGATGTGTGGAAATAATTTCATATGGTTTGAAATTCTTTTCCAATCCTTGGCAAGGAAACCATTAATTAAGAGAATAAACCAGAATACTCACGAATGCACAATCTATTATTTCACACTCGTATTCTACATCTATTACAATGGCTATTATATAGCCATGAGGTAGGAATAATACCTCCTACAAACTAGGAAACAAATAACTCATTTATAATATTAGGGGTATAACAACATATTATATTGTTATAACATAATATCAAATTATTAACTAATTACAAAGTAGTAATTACTAACAATGAATAATTATTTACATATTTATTTACATTAGAATATTAATAATGTAAACACTACTATTATTTTCCTTACATTCAACCCCTTAGTGTGAACATTATTAATCTCGACTTCACCCCCATACTGTGAACACAAGGAAGAATCACATTTCAAGAAGTTGAACCAACTCCCTGAAATAACTTCTTAGACTAGGTAGAAACTCTATAGATTATATCTTTACCCTCGTAAATGTGTAGTGTCGATCCGAATTATAAAGGAATGCTCCCTTCCTCTTTAGGTTCATGTGGGACTTTCCCTTCCTCCTTGGGCACCCAAATTTTGAATATACAAGATCCACAAGTTTGGAACTAATTGGATAACAATCCTTGAGTCTTCCTTGAAATATTCTCCCGCTACCCAAAATCGATTCTTCTGAAAACATGAATCTTCCCCAAAATTCTTCTGGGAAAGTGGTTTATTCAACAAACCATCACACTACAAAGAGTAACACTAAAATGCATTGATAATAGAAACCACATTACATACATGTCACCTGATTAGTGGGCAGCCCCATCATTGGTGGTGACAAGAGGTTTACGATTGGCCTCAATCCTTTGTTTCCTCTAGCCTTCAATAATTTGAACTCAATACAATAAGTCTTCAGAATTATAATTAGGTTCATCGGTCACTCATTCATATTCTAATTCAGAATCTTCCTTTAAAATTATATTTGCTTCATTTGGCTTAATATACCACCGAGAATATATTTGGCTCGAGCTATGCAAAATTCATATGTATGTCCTTTTTTCTTGTACTAAAAGCATTTTAAGTTCTCCTTTTAGATAATTTTTTGTATTTATTTTTCACATACATTTTCATTTCCTCTTCTACATCTTCTTTAGTCCTTTTTTCTTCATCTAGAAGAGTTGATATCACATCTTTTAATGAGTTAGAAGGCATCTGACCAAGAGTGAAAACAAAATTATTATATTTGGGTTGTAAACTATTCAGTAGAATAGATTTTACATCCACATCATCTACTAGATATTTTACTTATGAATTTTTCTCTTAGAAGAAATATTAAATTGTTGATGTGACTAGACATTGTATCTTCATCACTCATTTTGAGCTTGAACAACTGAAGTTTTAGGGAAAACTTTACATTGACTGATTTTGAACAAAAGATTTTTCTCAGAGTATCCCACATTTCCTTTGATGTTTCTCTAAATCGACATAAGGTAATTCATAATCATAAAGGGAAAGGCCGATAATGGATTTGGCTTTATCATCTCTCATTTCCCGATTTTCCAATTTGGATGGATCTAAAGGTGTGGGATCTTTTCCATCTAACATCCTCCAAAGATTTTTTTCATTAAATGCATCTAGATCATGACTTTCAGGTGTGAAAATTGAGTCCATTGAATTTTTCTATTCGTATTTCGTGAGAATGAATATGTAAATAACAAACATAAAATCACCTACATGAGAATCTTAATGAGAACTTGACAATGAAATTTTAAACAATGTGTAGTGCCCACTCCTCTTTGATAATTTTTCATTTTGATATTGATATTGTTGGACTGATACTCAAACATTTTGATTATGATACATTGATCAGTAGATGATAGATTATATTGATATTTGGACTATTGAAATTATGTGGTTTACATTTTATTATGATGCACTAGATGGTGATGTTAGACAATTTGATATATGTTGATTTGCATGATTTGGATTTTATACTTGCCATGTTATACTCTAGATGTTTTGAGTAGAATTATAATCTCATGGATGTTAGGATTAGATTTTTATATATTGATGGATAATAGAATTGCTAATGTTGAATGATGATTATTGATTTTATATGTATATTGTCTCGATGTTGTTAATACGGCCAAAAGGCCAAAGAGGTATTTTCTTGTGTGTAGGATTTATATCACATACATCAAAGGGGAAAGGGGACTAACCACGGAAGGATGTCAAGTGTTGAGAAACGTGGCCAAATTAGAAAACTTATGTTATGTTTTAGTGTGGTGTTTTTTGCACACCTAGTTAGGAGGTCTCCCATGGGGGGTGACCTCACATATGTAGCCATGAGGTGATTTGTGATCCCTTTATTTTGATTTTTATATGTGCTTTATTTGTGTTTTATGATTTTAAAATTTATATTTTTTCTCACTTTATTAACATGATGTAATGTGTCTTAATTAATCTAAATCATTCTTATTTGGTTAAATAAATTTAGGATGTGACAAATAATTAATAATGAGGTTAGGTAGTCCTTGTTGTAAGTGAAATTTATGTTTATTTGTGAGTGTTTTACTCCACCCGAACTTCAAAATTAGAATTTTGACTTGGGGGGGCTTTTTGGAGGCTTGTGGGACAAGAAAAGCTTGTCCCATGCCTCTTAAATTTACCAAAAACCCTACTTATGGTTTGGAAAGCTTATATTTGACTTGTTTATCCCTTTTTGAGTGTAAAAGAGAAAATCATTGCACTTTCCTCCTACCCCAATTTATTGTTTCCTTTGAAAGCATGGTGTGCAAGTTTGTGAGCCATGTGGGTTGTCATAGTTCTTACAAGTGCATTGATTTTCTTGGACTTGGTGTGTTGACTTGAGTTTGGGAATGAAGGAATGATGAAGTGACATCCTACATGGAGCCACCTCATCATCCTCACATTCCATTTCTATTTATTGATGATTTTTGGTTGGAATGGGGGTTACTTGTTATTTTCTCTTCTTGTGCACTTTTAGATTTGGAGCTTGTGGGAATTGCTTGGATTGTGCTTGGCTTGGAAGTTGGAAAAGATTTGTGAAGTTTTCTTGGAGCTTGATGGAGAGGTAGGATCTCCACCTTAGTTATTTTGCATTATGCTTGTTTTATTTCCGAAATGTTGTGCTTGTTAAAAAAAATTAAGCCTTGTGAATGTGCTTGTGTGTTGGTTGGGTAGTAGGCCTTAAGTTGGGTGTGAGATAAGGGATTATGGGACCATTGGGGAGGGAAAAGGGAGTTTTGTGAGGCATCATTTTGGTGAGAGTGTGAATGGGAGTTTCACCTATGGGGAGTGAAAAGGAAATCATGGTTATTTTGTTGCACTCTTACAAGGGAGAGATAAGGATTTTGTGTTGATTTTTTATGCACTTGGAGGCTTAGGGTGAGACTCCCACTTTAGTTGGGAGGCATAAGGAGGTGGTTTCCCATATCCCTTGCTCTATTTGGTTTGAATTCAAACCTTTGTGTTGTTTTGAGAAGGTTGCAAACTTGTTAGTTATGTCTTATTTGTTGTGTTGAATGTCTTGAATGTATGTTGTTGTGAAGCCACTTTGTTGAAAGTTGTCATTTGTTGCTCAAGGCTCCCCTCATGGTTATTTGGTTGGGGCTCGGGGGCCATTAAGGGGATGGCTTCTCCTCTTAATGGATTTAAGGTTGGGTGGAGAGCGTTTCCTACTCCCCCTTCCTTTGTATTGTGACCCTCTTTGTGAAAGTTGAAGAATGTGAGATTTGGAGCTACCATTGGGAGAAGACATGAAAATTGGAGACTCATATATTTGGCTTTGTTGATAGCTTTGTTGTAATTCATTCATTTTTATCACCCCACTTGAGTGGATGTTGGTAAATCTATAAGTTTGTAAGATATTTATTTCATGACTTGGGAATCCCTATATTGGTAAACTCTTCTAAGAGTATTATATGAGAATGTACATTTTAAAATGTATTAGCATTGTGAAGGAAAGCGCCAATTTATCACCTTTTTTTAAGAAGAAGTTAAAGTTAGGTATAAGTAAAATAGGAATGTATCTACCTCTTTTAATTTTAAGGTGTTTCATTGTTCCAAAATGTGATATGGTTTATTTTAGGAGATATCAGCATTTTTTTATATTGCACTTGATTTGTGAAATAGGTTGCCTTTTAATTGTTGAGAGAAGAAAAGAAATATTACTCTTGTTAATTTGAATGAAAGGAATATTGAAAAAAGAAGAAGAAGCTATAGTTGCATTCTAGTTTAGTTGAAAGGAAGGAAGTAGCATGTTAATTTATGTTTAAAATGATTATGAATCTTCCTTTTTATTTAGTGTATATAGTTTTGTAAGAAATCTTAACAATCTCCCAATTTTAGTTTAGATAAAATTTAACAAAAGGATTACCTATATTTGTGCAAGTGATTAAAGGATAAATATAATTATATAAGTGAATAAGATTGTATATACTTCCTACTTAAACATAGTTATGATTGAGCCAATTTTATAGGAGTGATTTTATAAATCTCTTTCACATGTAATTAAACTAACTATTGTTTCCATTCATCAAAATACAAAAAAAAAAAGAAAGGAAATTTTTAAATAAACTTGACTCTTTTAATAATATTAATATATTAATGTTATTGATATAATAATATTATTTTAACTAAATTATAATATGAAATTGATATATATATATATATATATATATATATATATATATATATATATATATATATAAAGTATTATTATTAATAAATATTAATATTAATGATAGTGTATTACGACTATTATTAATATTAGTACTAGTATTATTATTAAGTAGTTGTATTAATAAATTAAAAATATATATTTAAAAAATAAAAGTTGTATAGTAAGCGGCTTAGCCGCATTGGTGTATGTTTAATGAGGGAATGGGTTGGGGAGGGGTCACCGACCCCACCCCTCACCCCATTAGTTAAATGGGATGAGGGTGCGGTCGGCGACCCCTCTTCCCCCCCCGCCCCCTTAATACTTTGTTTAAATGAAGTGACGGTGGGGCGAGCCCTCACCAATGCATTGCTTAATTTAAACCCTTGCGTTGGAAAATAAGTGGCCAAAAACTTTGTTAAAAGTGGATATGCATTTTTTAAGCCGCTGCTATTAATATTAAATCAAATAGTTCAAATTATATATATGTACATGTTTGTTATTTAATAACATATATAAAGAATAATTTGGTTATTTAATAACACACACATATAGATATATGTTATTAAATAACCAAATTATATGTGTGTGTATACATACATACATGTATGTGTGTGTGTGTGTGTGTGTGTGTGTGTGTGTAATATATATATGTAAATAATACTAACACACACAAGTGAATATATATATATATATATATATATATATATATATATATATATATATATATATATATATATATATATAAGGAGTGTTATTTGTGTATATCTACTTACAAGAGAAGAGAAAAGAGTATTTATTGTTGAGAAAATAGATTTATTATTAGGGTAAAATACCCAAATGCCCAAGAAGGGAAAATACATGGAAAACAAATTCATAACAAATAATGAAAACTACAAACCCTAGAATATGGTAGAATTGAATAACAAGAAAAAAATGAAATAGATTTGGGCATCCCAAGCTTTATTCTCCTTTCCATGGATTCCTCCTCTTCCTCTTTCCCATAACCTGCAAAACAAAAATAAGTAAATAAGCCAAATGAAAAGAATAAAAGAATCTCTCCATAGAGATTAGGGTTAGTTTGAAATCTAGTAGATCCAATGGCTTAGATTAATCCCATCCAATGGCTAGGAATGTTCCCTACAAATGTTAGGTGGGGGTTAGGTAAGATCATCATTTGATCACATGGGTCATGTTTTGAATGGGGCCACTTAAGTGGTGTAGGGATTAATTTGATTTTATAACATTTTAATTAAATGGTGTTTTTGTTTATAAAATCCACTTGACCATTGTAATTAATTAATTCAATCTACCATGTTATAACTAAGTAAGCTTGATTATAGGAATTTAATTTAAGTGTGTTTAATAAATGGAATAACAAATTGGACCTAGACCTTTTTAGAATAAATTATGGAATGACTTTAGGAACCTCATTATTAAATTGATTAAGGATTGTAGGAAAGAAGTTTTAAACTTATCTAAAAAAATTATATATTATTATTTAATTATTTTTTGCGATCGTTATTAACCATAGGATTAGCTAAACGTTGCTTTCATCCTTTAACAAAATAAAATTATTCCATAATTTTTCCATTATAACCTTTGTTTCATTTGGGTTTTGTGGGTGAAATTTTGTGGGTGCCACACTTGGTATTAGAGTCATGGGTTCAACGTTTGGACCCTAGGCACACCTGGAAAACATGAAACAAAAACAATTAAACCTAGCACAACTCAAAAAGCTAGAACACACAGTATTGCATTTTTTTTGGAAACATAGAAAACTTAGAAAATTGAAACCAAAAATTAGATGATGATAAACTAACTCCTATCTTGGTCTCTACGTGCATAGAGGCACATGGACTAGAAGAGGGGTTAATACACATGGACCTAGACCTACCACCCCTAGATAAGGAGGTAGCGACTATTTTTCCTCGATATGTGAAGACACTAGATGATGTTAATACCACTATACGTAGAGGATCTTTAGAGGGAGACCTAGCAGACATGCCAGAGAGCCATCAGTAGAGGCTTGTGCACCTTCATCACAAGTGTGGAGGATAGGGTAGAGAACTCCCACGTGGAGTTGGTTAGGCATGAGTCACCTCCTAGGGAGCACAAAGATAGAGCTATAAGGCCACATAGACATGTGTAGAACCCTAGGCCGAGAGTTGATCATGCAGAGAGACCTAAAGGTTGACAGTCGATTGCAGCAGATCACATTAGAGAGATATTGAAGTTACACCTACCTCATTTCACTAGGGACATAGGCAGATTTCAGGCCGAGGCATGGTTAGTTAGCTTGAGTGGATGCTTCAAGCTATGTCCCTTGTTCTAGCAACATGAAAGCTCATTTTCCATCCACTTTGAAGAGACGAGCCGGAGTATGGTGGAGGACTGAGGAGAAGAAGCTCCATGTGGATTTGGAGACAATTACTTGGGAGCTCTTGAGGAGCATTTTAGGAAAATATATATTTCCAGGAGATTCATTCAACAACGGATTGATGAGTTCCATGATCTATGATAGGCCTCCATGATAATATAGAGTATGAGGGATGGTTTCGGATCTACTTCAATATGTAGACTACATGTAGGATGAGCAAGTTCGAGTTCATAGGTTCATCAGGGGCCTGAACTTGGACTTGGGTGGGGCAGTGTGCATTCATTTCCCACAGACACTTTCAAAGGCCGTGGAGAAGGCCTACATTTCATAGGAAACCATGGGGAAGAATCAGCGGGCTGTGACAAAGTGAGGAGCCGCATACAATAGTTTCAAGATAGTAGATCAAGGGGATCAGCTCCTCCTCCTTGTGGTGGACACACTTCAGCACAATCTTCTTCTATCCTCCTCCACCTCCTCAGTAGCACCAACAACAAAAGACTTGATCACCATTTCGACCTCCACAATGTCATGATTCTCAGAGAGGGCGTAGTATGGGATCCCCTAGCTAGGGACCCAATAGTACACACATGCTCCACCTTAGGCAAGTCGAGTAGAAGAGTACATCCACCACAACACCCATTGAGATCTATGGCAGGATCATCAAGTCCTTCATCACATACTAATGGACCACCTAGAGGAGTATCTGCTCAATGGAGAGGACCATATACTTGTTATGGATGTGGCATGCATGGACATCATTGGAGAGAGTGCCCTCAGAACCCTATTAATCAGGGTAAGGCACCTATTTTTAAGCCTATTGTTGGTGACATGGCTAGGAGCCATAGGATATATGTAGCAATGTTGAGAACCACGTTAGCAAAGCACTGGGCATGGTGATAGAGACCACAGGTAGCATTAGTGGTATTTCTATCCCTATTTTATTTGACTCAGGCTCATCAGATTATTTCATTTCTCCATCTTTAGTAGAGCATTGCAGGTTGGTGGCAGTTAGGCAGGGCCTTAGTTGGGATGTCGAGATGGCTTCTAGAGCCAAGATCTTAGTTGACTCCTTAGTCAAGGAGTGCGTAGTGGACCTTAGGACCTTTACCACTACTTTGGATCTTCATATCCTTCCTTTGGGTTCATATGGAGTTATCTTGGGCATGGATTGGTTATCTGCACATAGAGCTAGAGTTGATTACTACAGTAAGATTATATCTTATGTAGATGATTTGGGTGTGGAGTCAGTGATAGTTGGAGTTAGGAGACCCATCTCTATTTGCATTATTTCCACTATGTAGCTGAAGCGGTGTGCACAATGGGGTTTTCAGTTATATGCTATTACAGTTAGTGATAGGTTGGAGGATGGGGCTAGTGAACCTTCACTTGATGATCACCCCATTTTGAGCTTTTTTTGGATGTGTTTCCTAGTCACCTGTAAGGGATTCCTCCCCCGCATGAGATAAATTTTCACATTGATTTGGTTCTAGGAACAAAACCTATCTCACGCACTCCTTATGGATGACCACACTTGAGCTATGTGAGATCAAGTTGCAGCTTGAGGGCCTTCTCGAGAAAGTCCTGATTCATCCTATGTGTATCCCCTTGTGGTGCACCAGTGATTTTTGTGAAAAGAAGGATGGATCCTTGCGGTTGTGTGTGGACTATCATCATTTGAACAAAGTAATGATCAAGAATCATTACCCCCTTCCTCACATCGATGATTTTTTGATCATATGAAGGGGGCCATATGTTTTCTAAGATTGATCTTAAGTTAGGATACCATCAGCTGAGGATTGTAGAGGTAGATGTCCATAAGTCAGCTTTCCACATGAGATATGGCCACTATGAGTTCATAGTTATGTCATTCGGTCTTTGATGAATGCCCTTACGGTGTTCATGAGTTTGATGAACGGGGTGTTTTAAGACCTTTTTATATTGTTTTGTACTCATTTTACTTGATGAAATTTGATCTTCTCTCGTATGCGTGAGGAGCACGAGGAGCACCTTCGTCAGGTTCTACAGTGTCTTTATGAGCAAGCAACTTTATGGGAACCTAGAGAAGTGTGCATTATTTCAGTCATAGGTGTAGTATTTGGGTCACATCAACTCTAGGAAGGTATCACAGTTGATCCTTCCAAGATTAGAGCCATTATGGAGTTGTCCAGCACCTACTAGTGTGACCGAGGTGTGTAGTTTCATGGGGTTGAAAGGATATTACAAGAGATTTGTTCAGACTTTCTCGGGTTGTGCACCCCATCACTTCCCTTCAACGAAAAGGGAAGAAGTTCATCTAGTCAAATAGATGTGAGTAGGCCTTTAGGACATTGAAGGAATTCCTTATGATAGCACCTATTATTACGGTGCCAGACCCTCAGGGTGATTTCTTCGTTTGTACAGATGTTTCTTTGGTAGGATTAGGAGGTGTGTTGATGTAGGAGGACCGAGTTGTTGCTTTTGAGTCTCTCAAAACTCAAGGATTATGAGATCAATTATCTAACTCATGACCTTGAGCTTGTAGTAGTTGTTCATGCCTTGGTTTGGTGGAGACATTTCCTTCTTGGCCATATATTTATACTCAGGATTGATCACTTGAGTCTTTTCCACCTCTTTATGCAGCCAAATCTCAACGCTTGTCAGTGGCGTTGGATGGAGTTTTCTTTGTGAGTAAGACATGGAGATAAAACATGTGAAGGGGAAGGAAAATGTGGTTACAGATGCCCGAGTAGACAGAGACATTTGGTTATGGCTACTTTAGTGGGTACAAATTTATGGAGTAGGATTTTGCAGCAACTTCCACATGACAACTTCTATCTTGCAGCTAGATCAAAGATTGAGTCTCAGAAACCCCTTGAGGGGAATTTTGATGGTTTTTCATTAGAGGAAGATGGTCTTCTCAGACATACAGAGGTCAGATCTATGTACCTTAGAGATATGGAGGCTTGAGATAGGATATCTTGACAGAGGCTCATCTTGCACCTTATTCAGCCTATCCAAAGGTGAAGAAGATGCATACCACCTTGAGAAATATTTACCATTGGAGAGGTCTAGATAGAGAGGTATCTCAGTTTGTGTCATGTTATTTAGAGTGTCGAGGGTGAAGGCCAAGCAAAAACATCTAGCTGGCCTTCTCTACCCGCATGTCATATTGAAGTGGAAATGGGACACCATTTCTATGGATTTCATCATAGGGATGCCAACGTCGGGATACCAAAATGACGCCATTATGGTCACGGTGGATAAATTGATGAAAGTGGCTCATTTTTATTTAGTAAAGACCACCTATACAAGCTAGTGCAGTGGCACGAGTATACCTTGATGATATTGTTAGACTACATGGGATTCCATGAAAGATTATTTATGACCGTGATCCCTTATACACCTCTCATTTCTGGACTACCATGCAGTAGGTTCTTGGGATGAGCATCAACTTCAGTACAACTTATCATCCAGAGTAGATAAAGACAAAGTGGGTGAATCATATCTTGGAGGATATGTTGTGGATGTATGTCATGGACCATTAGTCTAGGTGGGAGGAGTACTTGTATTTGATGGATTTTTCCTACAACAATAATTTTCAAAGTTCGATTGACATGGATCCTTTTCAAGAATTGTATGGAAGAGAGTGCAGGACAACATTGAGTTGGGATAGATTAAAGGACATGGTTTCTCTTGGGCCAAGCATTAGTATAGGAAATGGAGTAACAGGTTCTCTTGATTTGGTAGAGGCTTACGGAGGCTTAGGATAAACGGAAGAAATATGAAGATCAGAGGAGGACAAATCGTAGTTTTGAGGTGGGAACGAAGGTGTTTCTTTGTGTTAGGCCTCATAAGAGCCCTATCTATTATGGAAAAGGATCTAAGTTAGCTCCTAGATTTTGGGTCCCTTTGAGATATTGGAGTGTATCGGTGCCTTTGGTATATCGTCTAGCATTGCCACCCATCTTGTCTCGCATGCACGATGTATTTCATGTTTATATACTTAGGAGATATATTCCATATCCCTCTCATGTTTTGGATTGGACTGCATTGTAGGTGTAGGAGTAGGGGCAGATTCCAGTGAAGCCCATGCACATCATAGAGTGCAGGACCCTAGGCCTTTGAGGCCGTAAGATTGACCAAGTGTGGGTCAAATGGGATAGGTATGATGAGACTGTAACCACTTGGGAGGATGCCACTATATTGTGAGCCCAGTTTCCTCACTTATTCTAGTGACTTCTAAGAGGAATCTAGATTCTAAGGGGAGGGGGATGTAGTGCCCACTCCTCTTCGACACTTTTTAATTTTTATATTTATATTGTTGGATTGATACTCAGACATTTTGATTATGATACATTGATCAGTAGATGATAGATTATACTGATATTTGGACTATGGACATTATGTGGTTTACATTTTATTATGATGCACTAGATGGTGATGATAGACAATTTGATATATGTTGATTTGCATGATTTAGATTTGATACTGACATGTTATACTCTTGATGTTTTGAGTAGAATTATAATATCATTGATGTTAGGGTTAGATTTTGATATATTGATGGATAATAGAAATGATAATGTCAAATGATGATTATTGATATTATATGTATATTACCTCGATGTTGTTAATACAACCAAAAGGACATAAAGGTATTTTGCTGCGTGTAATATTTTTATCACATACATAGAAGGGGATAGGGGAAAAACCACGAAAGGATGTCGTGTGTTGAGAAACGTGGCCAAATTTGACAACTTATGTTATGTTTTAGTGTGGTGTTTTTGCATGCCTAGTTAGGAGGTCTCCCATGGGGGTGACCTCACATATGTGGCCATGGGGTGATTTGTGTTCCCTTTCTTTTAATTTTTGTATGTGCTTTATTTGTGTTTTATGCATTTAAAATTTGAATTTTTGTCACTTTATTAACATGTTGTAATGTGTCTTAATTAAGCTAAATCATTCTTATTTGGTTAACTAATTTGGGATGTGACAAATAGTTAATAATGAGGTTAGGTAGTCCTTGTTGTAAGTGAAATTTATGTTGATTTGTGAGTGTTTTACTCCACCCCAACTTCAAAATTCGGATTTTGACTTGGGGCCTTTTTGGAGGCTTGTGGGACAAGAAAATCTTGTCCCATGCCTCTTAAATTTACCAAAAACCCTACCAATGAGTTGGGAAGCTTATTTTTACTTGTTTATCCCTTTTTGAGTGTAAAAGAGAAAATCATTGCACTTTCCTTCTACCCCAATTTATTGTGTCATTTGAAAGCATGGTGTGCAAGTTTGTGAGCCATGTGGGTTGTCATAGTTCTTACAAGTGCATTTATTTTCTTGGACTTGGTGTGTTGACTTGAGTGTGGGGATGGAGGAATGATGAAGTGACATCCTACATGGAGCCACCTCATCATCCTCACATTCCATTTCTATTTATTGATGATTTTTGGTTAGAATGGGGTTACTTGTTCTTTTTCTTCTTGTGCACTTTTGGATTTGGAGCTTGTGGGAATTGTTTGGATTGTGCTTAGCTTGGAATTGGCAAATATTTTGGAATTTTTCTTAGAGCTTGATGGAGAGGTAGGCTCACCACCTTAGTTATTTTGCATTATGCTTGTTTTCTGAAATGTTGTGCTTGTTAAAATTGTTTAAGCCTTGTGAATGTGCTTGTGTGTTGGTTGGGTAGTAGGCCTTAAGTTGGGTGTGGGAGAAGGGCTTATGGGACCATTGGGGAGGGAAAAGGGATTTTTGTGAGGCATGCATTTGGTGGGAGTGTGAATGGGAGTTTTACCTATGGGGAGTGAAAAGGAAATCATGGTTATTTTGTTGCATACTTGTAAGGGAGAGATAATGATTTTGTGTTGATTGTTTTGTGCACTTGGAGGCTTAGGGTGAGACTCCCACTTCACTTAGGAGGCATAAGGAGGTGGTTTCCCATATCCCTTGCTCTATTTGGTTTGATTTAAAACCTTTGTGTTGTTTTTGAGAAGGTTGTAAAATTGTTAGTTATCTCTTATTTGTTGTGTTTAATGTCTTGAATGTATGTTGTTGTGAAGCCAATTTGTTGAAAGTTGTCATTTGTTGCTCAAGACCCCCTCATGGTTCTTTGGTTGGGGCTCAAAGGCCATTAAGGGTATGGCTTCTCATCTTAATGGATTTATGGTTGGGTGGAGAGTGTTTCCTACTCCCCTTCCTTTGTATTGTGACCCTCTTTGTGAAAATTGAAGAATGTGCAAGATTTGGAGCTACTATTGGAGAAGACATGCAAATTGGAGACTCATATATTTGGCTTTGTTGATAGCCTTGTTGTAATTGTTCATTTTTATTATCCCCACTTGAGTGGATGTTTGTAAATCTATAAGCTTGTAAGAGAGTTATTTTATGACTTGGAAATCCCTATATTTGGTAAACTCTTCTAAGAGTATTGTATGAGAATGTGCATTTTAAAATGTATTAGCATTGTGAAGGAAACTACCAATTTATCACCTTTTTTAAGAAGTTAAATTTAGGTATAAGTAAAATGGGAATGTATCTCTCTCTTTAATTTTAAGTTGTTTCATTATTCCAAAATGTGATATGGTTTATTTTAGGAGAAATGAGAATCTTGTTATATTGCACTTGATTTGTGAAATAGGTTGCCTTTTAATTGTTGAGAGAGGAAAAGAAATATTACTCTTGTTACTTTGAATGAAAGGAATATTGAAAAAAATTAAGCTATAGTTGCATTCTAGTTTAGTTGAAAGGAAGGAAGTAGTATGTTAATTTGTGTTTAAAATGAGTATGAATCTTCCTTTTTATTAAGTGTATCTAGTTGTGTAAGAAATCTTAACAATCTCCCAATTTTAGTTTAGATAAAATTTAACAAAAGGATTACCTATATTTGTGCAAGTGATTAAAGGATACATATAATTATATAAGTGAATAAGATTGTATATACTTCCTACTTAAACATAGTTATGATTGAGCCAATTTTATAGGAGTGATTTTATAAATCTCTTTCACCTCTAATTAAACTAATTTTTCTTTCCATTTATCAAAATACAAAAAAAGAAAGGAAAAATTTAAATAAACTTGACTCTTTTAATAATATTAATATATTAATGTTATTAATATAATAATATTATTTTAACTAAATTATAATATAAAAGTGATATATATATATATATATATATATATATATATTATTAATAAATTTGATATTATTAATGATAGTGGTATTTAATGAGGGAATGGGTTTGACGCCACCCCCACCCCATTAATTAAATGGGATGGGATTACCCCTCCCTCCCCCCTTTATTGTTTAAATGAAATGAGGGTGGGGACCGAGCCCCCACCAATGCATTGCTTATTTAAACCCCTACGTTGTATATAAGTGGACTGTGCATGTTTTAAAGCTGCGGCTATTAATATTAAATCAAACACTTTAATATATATATATAATATATATATATATATATAAAAATTTAAACATAAATATACATTTATACACATAATGCATGTGTGTGTGTGTGTGTGTGTGTATGTAGTTTTATTTGTGTATATCTACTAAGAAGAGAAAATAAAAGAGGGTATTGGGAGAAAACCAAAAACCAAAGTAATTATTAGGGTAAAATACCCCCTCCCAAGAAGGAAAATTCATGGAAAACAAATTCAAAACAAATAATGAAAACTAAAAACGCTAGAGTAGGGTAGAATGTAATAACATGTAAAAAAAAATGGAATAGATTTGGGCATCCCCAATATTTATTATCCTCTTCCATGCCTTCCTCGTCTTCCTCTTTTCCTTAACCTGCAAAATAAATATAAGCAAAAAAGTCAAAAGAAAATAATGAAAAGAATCTCTCCATAGAGATTAGGGTTAGTTTGAAATATAGTAAATCCAATGGCTTAGATTAATCTCATCCAATTGCTAGGAGCATTCCCTACAAATGTTAGGTGGGGGTTAGGTAAGATCATCATTTGATCACATGGGTCATGTTTTGAATGGGGCCACTTGAGTGGTGTAGGGATTAATTTGATTTTATAACATTTTAATTAAATGGTGTTTTTTTTTATAAAAGCCACTTGACCATTGTAATTAATTAATTCAATCTACCATGTTATAACTAAGTAAGCTTCATTATAGGAATTTAGCTTAAGTGTGTTTAATAAATGGAAGGGTAAATAAACCTAGACCTTTTTATAATAAATTATGGAATGACTTTAAGAACCTCATTATTAAATTAATTAAGGATTGTAGGAATGAAGTTTTAAACTTAACTAAAAATTAAATATTATTATTTAATTAGTTTTGTGGCAATCGTCTGTTAACCATAGGATTAGCTAAACGTTGTTTTCATCCTTTAACAAAAAAACTTATTCCATTATTTTTCCTTTATAACCTTTGTTTCATCTCAGGGTTTTGTGGGTGAAATTTTGTGGGTGTCACACAATGAGACTTGATAACTTTCTATGAATTTTTAACCAAAAAGATGACAAAAAGTAATTAAAGATTTCTTTTCAATACAACCATTACAATGACAAATGTATTTTTAAGGAGACTCTTCAAGAACTTTTAGAATGCATAAAATCTAATGAACATGTAGACAATAAATTATTTTAAAGACCTTGACAATAACATTATCTTTTGACAATGATGCAGGTATCATATATCCAAACTAGACATGTAACTTTAAAACTATAAATTAGAAAACTCAATTTGTGAAATAAGACTAATAAATGGACCACATATAACAAAAAAATATAAGTATTCATGCACCAAGAATAGGGAAATGACCTGTGCATAGCTAGTAAAATGTGACAAGTGCCTCGGGAAATTAGAAATCAATGAAGGTAAGAGATCTGTCACTATGTCAGAGTCAATTTCCAATAGGAAGAGTCACATGAAGATGAATGTATTCAAATTTGAGTGGAATAACTTTGAACATTCAATGCACAATCTCCACGAATGCACAGATTTGAAATGCCACATGATCTACTCCTTAAATACAAAAACATTTTACTATCCTTTTAACAAATAAACCGAATGCACATACCTTAAAATAGTGATAGTAACTATTATCTTCACCAATGGATCTCGAATGTCTCGAACTAAGCATAGAGAATTTGTATTATGCGCATGTCGATAGAGAGTCGGACATAGTATTCGCACCAAATTATATGGAATTTAGAATGGAATTATATGCTAGGCTTTAGCTAGAATCCAATGGATCCAAGTATTCAATGCCATGGGTTTGTGAAAAACTATTACAATGGCTTTTATATAGCCATGGAGGTAGGAAAACTACCTCCTACAAACTAGAAACAAATAACTCATTTATAATATTATGGGTATAACAACATATTATGTTGTTATAACATAATATCAAATTATTAACTAATTACAATAGTAATTACTAACAATGAATAATTATTTACATAATTATTCACATTACAATATTAATAATGTGAACACTACTATTGTTTTCCTAACATTCAATCCCTTAGTGTGAACATTATTAATCTTTTAATTCACCCCCTTACTCGTGAACACGAGGAAGAACCACATTTGAATTAGTTGAGCCATCTCCTAAAATCCCCGCTTAGAACAAGTACAAACTCCATAGATTATCTTTTACCCTCATAAAGGCGTAGTGTAAAGTTGAATTATATAGGAATGTTCCCTTCCTCTTTGGGTTCTGTGGGACTTTCCTTCCTCCCCTAGCCACCCAAATTTTGAATCTACAAGATCCACAAGCATTGTACTAACTATATAACCATCCCTTGAGTCTACCTCGAAATATTCTCCTGCTTCCCAAAACCAAGTCTTCTGAAAACATGAATCTTCCCCAAAATTCTGGAAAGCGGTTTATTCAACAAACCATCACATTACAAACAGGAACACTAAAATACATTAAAAATAGAAACCACACTAGATACATGTCACCAGATTAGTGTGTGGCCCCTTCATTTGTGATTGACGAGAGGTTTTGATTGGCATCCATCCTCCATTTCCTCCAACCTTCAATAATCTAAACTCAATACAATAAGTCTTCAAAATTATAATCAGGTTCATCAATCACTCATTCATCTTCTAATTCTAAATCTTCTTCTACAACTATATTTTCTTCATTTGGCTTCAATTTTCCATTGAGAAGATATTTGGCTCGAGCTATGCAAAATTTAGATGTATGTCCCTTTTTATTGCAATAAAATCATTCTAAGTCCTCCTTTTTTTAGATTTATTTTTCACATACATTTCTATTTCCTCTTCTACATCTTCTTTAGTCCTTTTTTCTTCAGCTAGAAGAGATGATATCATATCTTCCATTGAGTTAGAAGGCATTTGACCAAGAGTGAAAACAAAATTACTGTATTTGGGTTGTAAACTATTCAAATGGAATAAATTTTGCATCCACATCGTCTACTAGAGATTTTACTTTTGCAAGTTGTCTTAGAAGAGATATTAAATTGTTTATGTGACTAGACATTGTATCTCCATCACTCATTTTGAGCTTGAACAACTAAAGTTTCAGGAAAAAAATTTGCATTGACTTGATTTTGAACCAAACAGTTTTCTCAGAGTATCCCACATTTCTTTGATGTTTTCTCTAAATCGACATAATGCAATTCATAATATGAAAGGGAAAGGCCGATAATGGATTTGGATTTATCATCTCTCATTTCCTAGTCTGCCAATTTGGTTGGATCTGAAGGTTCTGGTTCTTTTCCATCTACTATCCTCCAATGATTTTTGTTCATTAACTGCATCGGATCTTGACTTTCCAGGTGTGAAAATTGAGTCCATTGAATTTTTCCAATGGTATTTCCATGAGAATGACTATGACAATAACAAACCTAAAATAACCTATATGAGATCCTTAATGAGAACTTCTAACAATGAACTTTTAAAAATTGACACTTGATAACTTTATATGAATTTTTAACCAAAAGGGATGACGAAAAGTAATTAAAGATTACTTTTCAATACAACTATTACAATGAAAAATATATTTTTCTGGAGACTCTTAGAGAAATTTTAGAATGCATACAATCTAATGAACATGTAGACAATAATTTTTTAAAATACCTAAACAATAGCATTATGTTTTATGATGATGCGGGTATCATATATCCAAACTAGACACGTTACTTTAAAACTATAAATTAGAAAACTCAATTTGTGAAATAAGACTAATAAATGGACCACATATAAGAAAAAAATAAAACTATTCATGCACCATGAATAGGGCGATGACCTAATGCAACTAGTAAAATGTGACAAATGCCTTGGGAAATTAGCATTCAACGAAGGTAAGAGATATGTCATGATATCAGAGTCAATTTCCAATAGGAAGAGTCCCCCAAAGATGAATGTCTTCAAATTTGAGTGGAATAACTTTGAACATTCAATGCACAATCTCCACGAATGCACAAATTTGAAATGTCACACAAATTGCTCCTTAAATACACAAACATTCCACTATCCTTTCAGCAAATGGACTGAATGCACATACCTTCAAATAATGATAGAAACTATTATCTTCACCAATGGATCTATAGTGTCTTAACTAAGCATATAGAATTTGTATTGTGCACATGTTGATAGAGAGTCGGGCATATTATTTTCACCAATTGATATGGAATTTAGATGGAATTCTATGCTAAGTGCCAACTAGAATCCAATGGATCCAAGTATTCAATTCCATAGATCTATCATAACCATTTTATCTACACCTGAACTTCCTTTCAAATGAAATATAAAGGATGCCCCTTCAAAGAATAACAAAATGCATCCAAAATGAGAAGACAATGGATTGCAAAGGTGATCCCCAATCTTAATGCTAGTCATAAGAGGAATGAGGAAATTAATCCAAAGATCAAAACACAATGAAACCTAACAAATCCTTTTCAAATACCCAACATTAACATGGGAAGGAAGAAATAAAGTGCCCTTAACATAATAATCAAGCTAAATACAACATGATCCAAACTTTACGTTAGTACCAAATTAAGAGAATAAAATAGAATACTCACGAATGCACAATATATTTTTTCAAAATGTATTATACAACTATTAAAGTGGCTATTATATAGCCATGGAGGAAGGAAAACTACCTCCTACAAACAAGGAAATAAATAACCCGTTTATAATATTACGGGTATAATAACATATTATGTTGTTATAACATAGTATCAAATTATTAACTAATTACAACAATAATTACTAATAGTGAATAATTATTTACATAATTATTCACATTACAATATTAATAATATTGACACTACTATTATTTTCCTAACATCATCATGGTTTTAAAATCTTTCCAAGGAGGAGGCTTGGTGCATGGGTTAGAGAGATAAGGAGGGATATTGTGATTTGTAGAGATAAAGAGGGTGCTTGGAGATTCATTTTGTGGTACTATGGTTGGATTCACCTATTGGCTTCATATGGGATTCTTTTCAATCTTCCCCATTTTTGGGGAAAGCGCTGAGCTTCTCCCTCATGTGTTGTTGTGTTTTGGTTGTTGTGAATGTTGAAAATGTGTGCTTGTATGTTTGTTTTCCCTTACTTATTCACTTGTGAAAACTGAGGCATGCATCTCTCTCTCTCTCTCTCTCTTCAGGCTGGAGGGAGGCTATCATGTACCCTATATTTGGATATGGCATGGAATTATTCTAATAGGTTGGGAGGTAACGGGCCCTTTATTCGTGTGCTTTGAAGACCATTTTGGAGTGGAAACATACAAAATTTTAGCTTGAAGATTGATGAAGAAAAGGTGGATTTTTGGACATGTTGTTTCCCAATTTTGAGAAGGATTTTCCACTTGGATTTTATTTGGTTTTTTTAAAGGAGGTTGTAAACTCTTCCTTTAAATTCCATCTTGGGAATTATTTTTATCTTAAGTAAACAAGTGTTGTATCAAATGTTGTGTTCTTTGCTTCCATAGTAAGGATTTTTATGGTTGTTGTAGAAAGGTTGTGTCTTGATCCTCTCCTTGAGAATTATGTAGAGGGATATTATAAATATTTCTTTCCATATTGTAATAATCTCTTATTCTTGCTATTGAATATGTTTGAGAACTTGTTTTGTGGAAGTTGAGAGTGCACATATGTTCTTCAAAATGATTATTACAAAGTTGAAATGTATTGTATCCACAAGGAATGTGTTGTAATAAAATTTTGATGATTCATGTTAAAATGAGCTTCCCTATTCTTGTCTTTGAAAAGGATGCAAACCTTAGTTTTGGAAGCTTATGGTAAATTTTATCCTATTGAAAAAGAATGGATTATTGTTGAGTTGTAAATGAATAATTACTCATATTTCTTATGACTAGTTTGTTGACTAAGAGGAAAGGGTTCCATTGCTACAAAAGGATGGTTTTACTTACTAGAAATATGGAAGTAGAAATGGTAGTTTTACATTGTATTTCTTACATATGGTATAAGGAAATGTGGAATGATAGTGTAGTTTAGCTTGAATTAATCACCTAAAGGAACCATTGAAAACTAATTCTTGCACTATTTATGTTGAACCTTAGAACTATAAATGTAATTAGCTCAATTACAACTCAAATGGGTATTTATAATTCTTTGTATTAGATGTATACTATAACTTGGTGTTGTATGGAGTGGAATACATTGCATTTAAAAATAGAAATCTTTCATAAATCTGATTGGAATGTAAATGGGAATGTCTCTTTTAGTTTACTCCTTACTCTTGGAGACATCATCAAACTATGTTTTTGTTAGAGTTCATCCTTTAAAGAAAATTAGAGAAGGAGATCTTTAGGAACTTAACTTATCTAGTGATCTCCTCTTTGTAAATCCTGTTTAAATTTTTAACTAGAAAAGTAAATCCATATCCTTATATATATATATATATATATATATAGTTGTATACATATCCATAAATGACTTAAACCTCATCATGTTAAACTGGTATGTTAAGGAATGGAAAATATAGAATCTAAAAACTTTATACAAAATTATGTATTTATATATAATAAATATGCCTTTTAATGAAAATAAAATATTAGAAGAATCAATATACCTTGTTTTAATGCAAAATCACAACACCCCGAATGTGCAACTTGGAGGGTTGAGACTCTAGTGTAATTTCATAACATGGAGCATCTCTCAAAGTGTGGGACTTTGAAATCGAGAGAGCTCTCCTAGATGAAGTTCGGTTCCTATTCCTCCATTCAGTGCACACAAATAAATTGCTTTGAGAATCTAATATAAAACCTACTCTATCTTGCCAAGGAGACAAGGTTAAGAAGATGCAAGAAAATAAACCTAAGCTAACAAGGTGATGCACCAAAGGAATGTTAAACACTTGTTTTGCAATTTAACACAGACCATAGAAATGCAATACAACCACCATGCACAAATAACCAAACTGCAATGAGAGATCAGAAGACAAAAATGAACACATGAGAGGGTTAAGAGTCATCCACAATCATATATTATTGCTCAAAGTTGATACAAGACATTACAAGAGCTGAGGCAAAACTTTGTATTACAACTTGAATGGGAGGTTTGGAAAACTCCACAAATTCACTTGCAGACAAGGGAAGAAGGGAGGGTGCAAAACAGAAATGTCCAACCCTTTATAATGAGCCAAGCTCTTTCCTTTATAGATGTAGCAAAGAGAGAAGAAGAAAAGAGGTGGGAAACCTGATTTGGAGCTTAGTTACCAGCCATCAATGCCTCTCGCAAATCTACCCCACAACTGCCGAGTCCGCCGCTCCATGTCTACTCGGCATATTGAAGAAGGAAGAATGGTGATCAAATCAAATATTGATCTGGTTGTTGGAGCAATTGGATCACATATTAATGGCATGAAGATGTTTACTCAATTTTCACCCACCTAAATTCATCAAAATTAAAGTTTCAGGTTTCTATGGTGTAGAAAAGGTTGAGACCTTTCCAATGGTGCCAAATTTGTTGGATTTAGGGCACTAGGTTGAAAGATATGTCCATTTGAATGTTTGAGTTCTGGGTCCGTACAAAAATGGCAAAAACCAATTAGTGGAGTAGTTCCATAGGCCGAAAATTCACCTTTTGTGCCCTTTGGCACAAAAATATAAAAAGGAAAATATGCCCCATTTCGACCCACGATTTATTTTGTCAAAAAACCATCTTCGAGCCGTTGGTCCACATTCTCCATTTGGGTGAAAATTTCTCTCCAGGCCTGCCAGCCCGCATGTGATTTAGGCCTAACACGTGGCTCCTTGGGTATCGTGAGGAGGTGTGGCTCATTTTTATACTTTACGCCTTTCGAGCCAAAAAGTTTGAATTTCCTTCGACGACCTACCTTCCCACTTTGACTTGAAGCATGGCCACGTGTAGAGCTAGTGTGCATTTGGATCTATCCCTTGGATTTTTTTTTTGGAAGTTACGCCAAAGAGACATGTAGTACCCTTTGTGGCTTTTTTATTTCCTTATGTTTTGGCTAAGTCTTTTGTTTAGTAGGGCCATATGTCTAACCCGAGACATGTGGAGGCCTCGCGCATGTTTGAAAGCTCCCCCAAACTTCACTCTTGAAATTACATGGATACGACACATGGAAACCTCTTTGGCCTTTGGAATTTTCAACGCTCTTACCTTTTCGAGAATATGGCCATGTGGTAGGTTGGCACTCATTTGGAAACCACCCTTTGAGCCACCCTTTGAAATTACACGGGAGGCTTCGAGGATTTTTATCAACTCTTTATACTTAACCAATTTTATGACAGTAGCTTTGTCCCCTTTCGATAATTAATGATTACATGAAATCTGTAGCTATGTTTTTGTTACAAAACGTAATAGATCACATAGTCTACAATTTCATGATTATCTTCAACAAAAGAACACAAGGCCCCGAAGGACAACTGTGTTGTCTTGATGAAGACATTCAATTATAGAATAGATGAAATGCTAAGTTTTGGAACAACAAACATAAATGTAGATTGCAGAAATCAGAGTTCATTACTGGATGTTATAGGTATTCTTTAATGTTCTTTCCTTCATGATTAAGACATTCAATTATATTATTGAGTTGTTTAGTTCATCATACAATCCATACAGAAAGCTGAAATGTAGAAAGAAATACACAACTCATTTTCATAATTCAATGTTTTATTCATAAGGAATTTCAAATGTTCCCACACAAGCCATGGGATGTAACTGAAAAGTAAAGTACAACTACTAAAATAAGAGGTACACATGCATGAAAGAGAAAATAAAGGAGTATGAGTGAACCCATCATTGCCTTGGGGGTCTCTTCTTTGGTTGTGACATCTCTTTTCAGCCTTGTTCCTTCTTCATCTTCATTGTTGAAAGAATTGTACTGAAAAAGAAGAAAAGAGGAAAATCATCATTTACGAGCTCAGGGATCAATCCATATTCCTATATTGTCCTAATTCATGCATATGAATCTCTTAACAATAGGAGATATAGTTTACTTGAAGATCATACTGCATACATGATTTACTCACTCAGAAAGAAGAGAAAGAGAAAAGAAAAAAAAACCATGGACATAAGAGAGGCCAAAAATCCTAAATATTTTCTAACTATTTTCTTAAGTGTGCAGGTACAAGTTGCAGCCAAGAAGAAATAAATCATGTCTTACAGTCCTCATTATAGAAAAAGATTGCAAATTTCAATGACTTCTATCCTATGGCATAAAAGTAGATAAGTCATAAGTACATGATGGAATGAAGGAAGAATGCAACTCAAAGTTCAAATAATCTGTCATACAAATAGAAGAAGTTAAAGGAATGAAGAGAAGAAAATAGAAGTACATGTTTCAGATTACAACTAAAGAAGAAGAATCAGAGATTTAAGAAAAGTTAACTGGAAGAAAGGATTACAAATGAAATAATGGAAAGAGAACTGAAAATTTAGAAGCTTACATGTAAAATGGACATTTACATCTTTCCATCATGTTGTTTTTAACTAATACATGCTTTAAAGATTTATGTAAATCAATTAAGTGATATTTCATGCCATGATCAAGATAATAGTTATTATGGAAGGAATTTCAACTACAAATCAGCTTCAACAGAAAAGTGTTACATTCTATATTCTGAATCAAAAATACAACTACTACAATTGAAAAAGAAAAAAATTAAAGAATTTTGGGAAAATTTTGATAGGCTTCGCCATGTAAAATGGACATTTACGACTTTTCCAGCATACATACTAAAGTTGTAATGTAAATCAAATGCAATATTTAAGTAGAAAAGAAATGGGAAATACACTTTCAGTCATCAAGGTGAAGAACTTTAGAGTACTCATTATAGCTTAACAACTGAAGAAAATGAAATTTTGAGGTAACATTTACAAAGTGCAGCCATCCTAAAGTATAATTTTCAGAAATGAAGCAAGTATCAAGTGTACAAACTGCTACAGTATAGCTTCAGAGCTCAAAGTGTTAGAGATCAAAGGTGTCCACAAAATTTTAGAACATTTCAGAATCCATAAAATCTCTTACAAAAAATAGTGAATTTTTTCAATGCAACAACAACAGTTCACACAGTGGCTAAAAATCTAGTAGCACAGCTAGTGAAGGAACCCACAATGAGTAAAAGGTTACTAAAAGAGCTAGAAGAAGGCTAGTAAGTTCCAAAAAAGGCTCAAGGATTGACTAAAGAACAATCTTTGAATCAGAAACTCATACATATCCAAGTCAAAGAAATATTCCAGTATTTCAGAAATTGTCATTCCCATTAAAATCATATTCAAATTGCAGTATCAGAGTAAAAGGGTACAGATCCTGACCATTGATCAAAAAACCCATTAATGGGTATCAAGAAATCAGAGAAATGAGAAAGAACTCACCAATTAAATTGGATCTATCAAAACCCTCGAAGGATCATCAAGTTCAGAACTAAAGAAAGAGGACCCAGAATGAGTTTCAACTCGAAAATCTAGGGGAACCATGAAATCACAAAGAGAATGCAAAGAAAGAATGAAGTATCAGTATATTGAAATCAAAGTGGCAATAATGAAGCAACAATGATACTTAGAGGTCAAAACTTACCTTTCCTTCATCAAACAATGATGCTAATAACACAGAACCGAGCTCGACAGAGGTCAACAATGGTGGAATTTTTGAAAACTTTCTCACAAAGCTCTAAGAGAGAAAAGACAATGAAGTTTCAAATAGCAGAGGGCTCAAATATGCTCAACAATGGTAAGCTTCATCCTTCGAGCTCAAAAGGGAGCAAGATCCTTAAATTGTATGTATTCACAACTATAAAAAATGAGCTCAAAGACAATAATAATGGTGAAATCGACCAATCCCACTCAAAAAAGCTCGGGAATGATCAATGTATAGCCCATGAAGAAAACTCAAGGAATTCGAGCTCATGAACTCCTCCACAGAGGCCAAACAACCAAAATCAAAATGACAAGAAATACCAGTGTTCGAGCCCTTATGGCCGCAGGAAATCACATAAACTAACAGAGCTCGAATAATCAAAAAATGGTGGCCATAAGACCCTGTAGAGAGCTCAAGAGAAGAAAAGAATGACAAAGAGAACCATTTTTGCAAAGATTGAGTTCAAAAGCTTCAAACAATGGTGGCATCAAACAAAAATTTTCTAGGGCTTCACCCACATACTGAAAATCCAAATGAAATGATCATTAGGGTCGAGCTTCCCTTTACCATGCAAACTCGAGAGGTGAGTCAACAAAACTCAACCATGGTTGAAGGATCAATGCCCAAAATCAAAAGGACAAACAGATCAATGCTCAAGGATTAATCTCCCAAATCGAAGCAAACCATCATGGTTAGTTCCCACCGGCCACATTCAATGCAGGGTTAGAAACCCTAACTACAATTTCAAGATCAACGACATCGGATCAAACAGGATAGAGATCGATGGTCTACATCAAAGACCTAACTCAACTTGAGTTATACAAGCCACCGACAAAACATGCCAAGGGTTGAGTCATCATCGTGAGGGGGCGGCCAAATTATTTGCAATTTTGACTTACTCACTATAGTCCAAACTTCAAATAATGTGAGCCGACCATACATGCCAACAATAATCATCAGGCCCATTCAAATGCAAAAGCCACTAAGTAAATATTATAGCATGTGGTGGCCGAGTGTGGCATTATTAGCATTGACCTTGTATAAGGTCTAAACTATGTAATATGCCATCCAAACCAATAATCAAAGAGAACTTACCTTAATACTTACAAAAGTTACCTCGTACTCATCAAATGGAGATAAGTGATCAAGTGCAAGGGTGGCCCCACAGTAGAGGAAAAGTTGAGCATGTACACATGGAAGTGGTCCCCATCAAATGGATGTGTGGATGGATTATTTTGCAAATATTGCAATTATTGTAATTTTTTTTCTCACAAACAGGAGTATTTTTGCATGCCTTCACAAGAGGACAGAACAGACAAGAAGACAAATTCACATGCACAAGGAAAGAGACTTGCCCAACAAGCAAGCTTATTATTAGCAAATTATTCACCTTTTCTTTTCTTAAAAATAGAATAGTCAACTTAGTTTGACTGAGATGTAATCAAAGGCTATTAATGCCTATTTGTAATTACATGTTCTATTTTTATTTCCTTTATTAATAGATGAAGGATAAAAATAGGATGCATGGGCAAGTACAAGCCTTAGTCTATTTTTAGGGAGGGTGGAAAAATTATTTTTGCTATATATTGTGTGCTTTGGCAAAGCACAAAGGAGGACTTTTTAGATACAAGAGTGCTAAAGAATTTTTTCCAGTTTTTCCCTCTGAATGTGAAGTATTTTCTACCTTTCCAATTATTTGTAGTCTTGTGTATGTTTCCATTAATCTTGTGAACAAATTCCTGTTAATTATCTTACCCTATTGCAAATTCAAGTAATTTCTGCATGATATTAATGTGCATGTTTAGCTTAGTAGTATTGTTGTGATACTTTCCCTCAATACCTCAAAGTGTTTTTCCCTTAAACATTCTATAGAAAATGTTGGTTCGTGCATCAAGAATCCTTTCACATATATTTTGTGCATATACTAGTCAAATCCCTCATACAAATTTGGTGTATCACCTTAGTTTTAATTATTTTATAGCCATCTTTTACCCTTAACCTCCCATAAAAATCAGTTTAGGATACCAATAAGGAACCGGCCTTGATACCGGAGACTCACCTCAAAATAGGTATACCCACAGACCTGAGGTGTTTCCATTGTATCTACGAAAAGAGAGAGATAAATTTTGCAAGCTTAGAACACCTACACCATCTCTCTACAGGGTGCACTTTCGAGAGATAACAATTTTTTTGGCATGCCTAGTGGGACATGAATCAGATCTGCATGCAAGTTACAGATATTTACATTAGATCTACAATAGATCTTACATCAGATAAAAGTTACTTTTGGACAACAAGCTGCAACAATCTATTTTAAAGACTTAAAGATCTATTTGGTGACTCTCCGTAGGGCTGATTTTCATATTAGTATTGCAGCATGTTCCATGCCTAAAGTGACTACAAGATCATCGGTAAGAGGAATTCCTCTTGAGTTTGTTTCTTTACCTTTGAATTTTGTAAGAAGGAGAAGAGTTGGTAATACTTTACCTTATAATAGGCTTGGTTTTGATAACCCTCCTCCTAATATTCCTTCACCACGTCAATATTTTTGTTCAAATCCTAGTTTTTCAAA
The DNA here is from genome assembly GCA_018340775.1 of Taxus wallichiana var. yunnanensis. NCBI lineage: Eukaryota > Viridiplantae > Streptophyta > Pinopsida > Cupressales > Taxaceae > Taxus > Taxus wallichiana. The sequence goes on along the minus strand of CM031234.1, from coordinate 818,736,527 downwards.
TGGCTATTCAACCACCAAGGAATTTTGTGACCTTTACTAATGGCAGCCCATTAGTAATCCTAGTTTACCATGACATCCCTAATGCTGCCATGAAAATTTTTCCATCATTCACTAGTGAAAATCAGGTTACACCTATAGAGCACATTAAAGATGTCACAGCCTTATGTGTAGTTCATAATATTACTCATGAGGATGTAGCTTTGAGACTTTTAGTTGCATCTCTTAAAGGACAAGCCTTGCAATGGTATAGAAATCTAGAGATTGGATGCATAAGAACTTGGGATGACTTAGGTGATAAATTGCTGAAACAATTTCAAGATAATTTAGATCATTTATCTCTTATAGAACAATTGTCTACCATTAAAAGATCTCCCAATGAATTTATGTCAAGTTTCAACATCCATTTTTCCTAGAACTTGGGAAAGAATTCCAGCAAGTGTCAAGCCTCAAGCTGATCACACTTTTCTTTATTATCTTAGGGCATTAAAAAGTGATATTTCAACTATGATTCAATCTATGGGAGGAGAGACACTCCCAGCAGCCTATGATATCACCATCCGAGCTGAAAATAGTCTTATTCAAGCTGGAAAATTAGCACCAAGGCCTTCAATGCCTTTTTTGGTAGATTTAGCACCTATTCCTCCTATCACAATTATAGAACTTGTTGTTTCCACCCCATTAGATGATGTATTTAAAGCTTTTGCTAGACTATGGGGAACAAGCTGACTTCAATTGAGAATAGGCTTGCATTACCTAGTAGACCTTATCAAGCTCCTTATCAAGCAAAATCAAGCTAAATCAGCAAGCAAAATAGGAAGCCTTACCAGAATCAAAATTATAGGCAACCTTATCAACAAAGGCAATTTGACCCAAAGGCTCCTAGTTCATCTAACACTTTAGTTCAGTTAATATGGCTACTATGAAGAGTGGTGTCAACCTTGTAATCAACCTCATTCAGCTACAAGTTTCCCAAATGCTTTTTTGAACATAAGTCTTGTTGCACAACCTCAATCTGAGACATTGTTCATGCCTCAAATGGAGGGTGGGAAAAAGATACTCAGGTTCAGAAGGCCCCTAAACAAAATTTAGTCAGTTTTAGTGAGGATGATTTCATTGCAGTTACTACTAGGGCTCAAGAAAAGGCTGCAGAGAGTAAAAAACAACAGAATAGGCCTGTTCTACCTACTATCATTGATAAAACAACAAGCATAATCCCAAAACCAGCCAACAATGCATCTTGTTTCTCAAAAAAAAAATAGGTGTTACAGCTGGTAAAGAACAACAAAAACAGCTATAGCCTGATCCAAGAAGGTTATTTATACCTAGATATCAAAAAGCAACTAAAGCAAAATCATTTTTGCTAAAGCCTATGCTAAAACATTAGAATCTGTTTCTAAAATTGTTGCTTCTTTTAACATTGTTGATGTAATGAAAAAGCATAATGTTAACATCTCAATGTGGGATGCTCTAAGTATTAGGACAACAAGATTTACTTTCTCATGAACTAGCTAAGCTGCAGATTTCTTCTAAAACAACAAGAAAAGGAAGTCCAGAAGGTAGACATGGTCCTTGGAACAATGGAACAAGACCGCATCAAAGAAGTTAAATGGATGGTTCAGAAAGTCTTAAATGCTCATGACATCAAGAAGCCACCACCATTTTATCTATCACTGATTATTGGAGAACATCTTGTTCATAACTGTATGGTGGACAATGGTGGTGCAAGTAGCATAGTTATGCCAAAAGCAATTAGAAAAATTGGGTCTACAATATGAGCCTACAGAAAAGAGTGTCTTACAACTTGATGGAACTGCAACTAATATAGTTGGTGTAATCAAGAATTTAGAGGTAACATTGCATGCTTGCCCAAATGTTTCTATTCTGTAAGATGTCACTATTGTAGATTTACCTCCTTACTTTGCATTATGCTTATCTAGAGATTTCACAACAAAGATAGGAGGTTATCTCTCTTCAGATTGGTCCTTCTTATTTTTTTCACTACTCATTATGGGACCAAGGTTACTATCAATTTAGAACCATTGGCTAGATTTCACATTGAGCCTCACGCTTCTAATGCAAGTAGCTAATTATTCAACTTTAGACTAGTCTGATTTTGATAATATAGCTCATGTTTCAACATTAGATGGTGTTTCTAACATGTTTATGGATGAAAAGACACATGAAGAACATGCTCATGATCCTTTCAAAGAAGTTGAAGAACACATGTTTGGTGTGTATTGCTTGCATGAAGAAAACACACCACTTCCCTTGTTGTCCAAAACAAAAAATTCAGCAGTAGAAGGGATTTGGAAGCTTCATTTTGATGGAGCTAAGAACAAGAAAGGACAAGGAGTAGGTTTGATGCTCACTTCCCCAATGAATGAAAGGTACTTCTCAGCTTTGAGTCTCCAATTTTCATGCACTTGCAATGTAGTTGAATATGAAGCATTGATTCATGGTTTACTTTGGGCTAGAAAGAGAGGTATTAGCATGTTACAGATTTTTGGTGATTCTGAGTTGGTTATCAATCAAGTAAGAAATTTCAATGTTTGTAAGAACCCATTAATGAAGTCTTACAGACATAGAGTTTCAGACTTAATGGAATATTTCAAAGCTATTAACATCCAATCCATTCCTAGAATAGAAAATAAGCATGCAAATAGACTTGCAAGCAATTGGTGCTAGTTTTGAAGTGTTGGAACAGATAGAGAACAACAAAATTCAGCCTCATATAAAGCTAATTGTCAGGCCTTTGATACCTGATAATGATTTGAATTGGAAAGTTTTTGAAAGTGATGATCAAATCTATAGGTTTTTACAGCAAGAAGCTGAGTTTTCCATAGTGAATCAAGATAAATTACAACACTTATATGGTGACCAGATTGTTTAGTTAAAGAAAATAAACTACCTCGAGGTCTTGTCACATTAGAAGACATCTTCAAGCACTGATGATCAGTTAAGAAAAGAAAAACTAAGATATCAACACATGTTGATAACTATGAGGAGATCTCAGTTGATGAAGGGAAAAATTTGTTTCTTGGAAAGGTATGTTCCTCAAGCTGAAAAGCATTCATTTATTGATCTTTGCAAAGAATTTAAAGATGTTTTCACTTGGAGATACCAAGACTTGAAAGGATTTGATCCCATTTTAGCACAACATACTATCAAATTACAACCAAATTCTAAACCAGTTAGGAAAAAAAGAGGCCTGTGAATCCTAAAATAGAGCCTCTAATGAGGAAAGAATTATCTAAGTTGATTGAATCAGGTATTATCTTTCCAGTTAAGCATTCAAGTTGGGTAGAAAATCTTGTTCCTGTTAGGAAGAAGAATGGAGAAATCAGATTATGTGTGGATTTCAGAGATCTTAATAAAGCTTCATTAAAAGATCATTACCCACTCCCAAATATGGATCAGATTTTAAGAACAGTTTTAGTTCAGATAGACTATCTCTTCTAGATGGTTATAAGTGGATACAATCAAATTTTAGTTCGAGAAGAAGATAGGTACAAAATAGCTTTTACCACCAAGTGGGGTACTTATGCTTACAAAAGAATGCCTTTTGGCCTTTCAAATGTTGGTGCAATGTTTCAACATGCAATGGACATGGATTTTTTCATAGCTTGTTAAATAAATGCATCCTTGTTTATTTAGATGATGTTACTATATTTTCAAAAGATTTTGATGAACATCTAATGCATCTAAGGCAGACTTTTTTTCAGTTATGTAGGTAGTTTGGAATATCTTTGAATCCCAAAAAGTCTATCTTTTTAGTACATCAAGGTAAACTACTTGGTCATATTGTTTCTAAGCAAGGATTAGCAATTGATCCTTTCAGAATCGAAGCCATATCCCAGCTATCATTGCCTCATCATAAGAAGGCATTGCAGATTTTTCTTGGAAAAATCAACTTTGTTAGAAGATTTGTTCCAGATTTTGCAAGCATTGGTTAAACCATTAACAACTATGTTAAAGAAAGGGAAAACTTTCTCTTGGACCAGTGAAGGGAGAGAAGGGTTTGAAGCAATCAAAACAAGCCATCTCTCAAGCTCCTACTCTTGCAAATCCAAATTTTGATAAAGATTTTACAATGTATGCACTTTGCAGAGCTGAAACAATCTCAACTATATTAACTCAAGTTAATGATGAAAATATTGAGCAACCTATTGCTTTCTTTGGACAGAGCTTGCATGATTATGAAACAAGGTACACATTTCTTGAAAACAAGTACTTTTGGTAGTTAGAGGGCTAAAGAATTTCAAGTACATGCTTTCAAACAATAAAATTCATGTTCTTGTTTCTCATCCAAGTGTGAAAGCTTCTTGTTAAATAAAGAATTGAATGAGAAAAGAGCAGGTTGGATAACGAAAGTTATGGAATATGATGTGGATATCCGGGTTGCTAAGATAGTTTGAGGAAAAGGTTTATGTGAGCACCTAATTGCTGATATGGAAAAATGAAAACTACAGAACCTGAAGATTCAAAACATCATGCTGAAATTACGTATCAACAATTAGACATTATGGTTCAACAGAAAATCAGCAACCTGAACTTGCTCAAGAAGTCTAGGAATCAAGATGGATGACTGATTTAGTTAACTATCTACAACATGGCATCTATCTGGAAGGTATGGACAAGAATAAATGAAGGTATTTAGATTACAAGTTGTACCCTATGTTTTCATTGATGGTGTATTATTCAAAAGGGATATAAATGGAATCTTGTTGCGATGTGTTGACTATGACAAAATTCAGCAATTATTATCATAATTCCATGAAGGACCTGCAGGAGGTCATTTCTCAACACGTACCACAACCTTAAAAATTATGAAAGCTGGTTACTATTGGCCCAGCATATTCAAGGACTATTTTGAATGGATCAGAAAGTGTAAGAAATGTGCCTTCTTTGTTGGAAAAGAATGTTTAGCTTGCTACCTTTACAACCTATTTCAGTTGATCAACCTTTTATGCAAGTGGGGCCTTGATTTTATTGGCATGATAAACCCACCTTCATCACAAGGACACAAGTGGATTTTGACTATGCTATAGATTACTTTACACGTTGGACTGAAGCAATAGCCTTGAAAGATGCTAATGAAACTTTGATACTATCCTTTTATGAAGGTATAGTTTATAGATTTGGTGTTCAACAACTATCATATCAGATAATGCTTTAGCATTTCTCGGTGCAAAGGTAACAGATTGGGTTGTTAATCATGGAATTTATCTAAGTTCTTCATCTAACTATTACCCACAAGGTAATGGGTTAGCTAAAAGTACTAATAAGAATCTTTTAAGGATCATCAGAAGAACACTCAAGATAACAGAGAGCTTGGCATCTAATGTTGAATTCAACACTTTGGGCTGATAGAGTGACTCCTAAAAGATCAGTTGGAAATTCACCATACAAGCTTGTTTATGGAAGAGAAGCAAGAATGCCTATTTCAGTTGAGTTACCCACATTAGATTTGCTACATCAAATGGAGCTACTTGAGAATGAACCATTACAGGTTTGTTATGTAGAATTAATGGAGTTACAAGAGCTAAGAGATCAAGCTCATTTAAACATGGAAAAGAAGAATCAAAACAGATGAAGAAGACTTTTGATAAGAAATCCAAATTTCAGAATCTTCAATGAAGGAGATATTGTGTTAAAGTGGGATGTTGATCGTGCAAATCCAGGAAGACACACAAAGTTTGATACAATCTAGAGTGGTCCTTACATGATTTCAGCTTACAAAGAACACAATGCAAAATTTTTTTCATCTCTCGAGGCTGAATGGAGAGGAACTTCCCATTCCTGTGAATGGTATGTTTCTCAAACATTATTATTGAAAAACCTATACAAGTGTTTATTTAGAGTAGGATTTCCCTTCAATAAGTGTAGTTCCTACACATTGCAATGTTTTTCAATTCAATAAGTGCATTTCTGCACGTGATCTAGTTTACCAGATCCTTTCCCAGTTTTAGTTCATTTTGGAAGGGTTGGACCTTCAAGAAGGTAGATTTTGGTTACATGCTTTAGACTCCATGCCCAATGGACAAGAGCAAGGCACTGGTCTACAAGCTAGCAGAAGCTTTCCCCCATAGATCGCTAGAAATGTTGACAATTTTTACACTTGTGTAAAAATGGGCAACTCAAAACTTGTTACGATGGATAGCATTGGTGAAGTATACCTAAGCTAGGGATTTTTTTAGAGAATATATTGTTATTGAATTAATTAATGATTACATGAAATCTATAGCTATGTGTGTTGTTACAAAATGTAATAGATCACATAGTCTGTAATTTCATGATTATCTTCAAGAAAAGAACACAAGGCCCCAAAGGACAAATTGTGTTGTCTTGATGAAGACATTCAATTACAGAATAGATGAAATGCTAAGTTTTGGAACAACAAACATAAATGTAGATTGTAGAAATCAAGAGTTCATTACTGGATGTTATAGGTATTCTTTAATGTTCTTTCCTTCATGATTAAGACATTCAATTATATTATTGAGTTGTTTAGTTCATCATACAATCCATACAAAAAGATAAAATGCAGAAAGAAATACACAACTCATTTTCAGAATTCAATGTTTTATTCATAAGGAATTTCAAATGTTCCCACACAAGCCAGTGGGATGTAACTGAAAAGTAAAGTACAACTACTAAAATAAGAGGTACACATGCATGAAAGAGAAAATAAAGGAGTATGAGTGAACCCATCATTGCCTTGGGGTTTCTTCTTTGGTTGACATCTCCTTTCCAACTTTGTTCCTTCTTCATCTTCATTTGAAAAAAAATGTACTACTACACGAAAAGAAGAAAAGAGGAAAATCATCAGTTATGAGCTCAAGGATCAATCCATATTCCTATACTATCCTAATTTGTGCATATGAATCTCTTAATAATAGGAGATATAGTTTACTTGAAGATCATACTACATACATGATTTACTCACTCAAAAAGAAGAGAAAAAGAAAAGAAAAGAAAACCATGGACATAAGAGAGGCCAAAAAGCCTAAATATTTTCTAACTATTTTCTTAAGTGTGTAGGTACAGGTTGCAGCCAAGAAGAAATAAATAAAGTCTTTCACTATAAACAAAGATTAAGATTTCAATGACTTATATCCTATGGCATAAAAGATAAGTCATAAGTACATGATGGAATGAAGGAAGAATGCAACTCAAGTTTCAGTAATTGTCCTACAAATAGAAGAAGTTTATAGTACATCAAAAGAGAGACTAGAAAATAGAAGTACATGTTTTAGATTGCAACTAAAGAAGAAGAATCAGATTTCAAGAAGCTGAAGTTAACTGGAAGGAAAGGATTACAGCTGAAACAAAATGGAAAGAGAATTTTGGGAAAATTTTGACAGGCTTCGCCATGTAAAATGGACATTTACATCTTTCCATCATGTTTTTTTTAACTAATACATGCTTTAAAATATTTATGTAAATCAATTAAGTGATAAAAAATAAAAGCATGCCATGATCAAGATAATAGTTATTATGTTTCAGTTTTCCAACTACAAATCAGCTTCAACAGAAAAGTGTTACAGAGTATTCGAATAGAAATACAACTACTATTTAAAAAGGAAAAAAATAAAGAATTATGGGAAAATTTTGATAGGGCTTCGCCATGTAAAATGGACATTTATGAAAATGAACATACTAAAGTTGTAATGTAAATCAAATTTATTTAAGTAGAAAAGGAAATGGGAAATACACTTTTAGTCATCAAGGTGAAGAACTTTAGAGTACTCATTATAGCTTAACAACTGAAGAAAATGAAATTTTGAGGTAACATTTACAAAGTGCAGCCATCCTAAAGTACATTTTCAAAAATGAAGCAAGTATCAAGTGTACAGACTACTACAGTATAGCTTCAGAGCTCAAAGTGTTAGAGATCAAAGGTGTCCACAAAATTTTAGAACATTTAGAATCCATAAAATCTCTTACAAGAAACAATGAATTTTTTCAATGCAACAACAACAGTTCACACAGTGGCTAAAAATCTAGTAGCATAGCTAGTGAAGGAACCCACAATGAGTAAAAGGTTACTAACAGAGCTAGAAGAAGGCCAGTAAGTTCTAAAAGGCTCAAGGATTGACCGAGAACAATCTTTGAATCAGAAACTCATACATATCCAAGTCAAAGAAATATTCCAAGTATTTTAGAAATTGTCATTCCCATTAAAATCATATTCAAATTGCAGTATCAGAGTAAAAGGGTATAGATCCCGACCATTGATAAAAAAACCCATTAATGGGTATCAAGAAATCAGAGAAATGAGAAAGAACTCACCGATTAAATTGGATCTATCAAAACCCTTGAAGGATCATCAAGTTCAGAACTAAAGAAAGAGGACCCAGAATGAGTTTCAACTTGAAAATCTAGGGAACCACGAAATCACAAAGAGAATGCAAAGAAAGAACAAAGTATCAGTATATTGAAATCAAAGTGGCAATAATGAAGAAAAAGTGATACTTAGAGGTCAAAACTTACCTTTCCTTCATCAAATAGTGATGCTAATAACATAGACCGAGCTCGACAGAGGTCAACAATGGTGGAATTTTTTGAAAACTTTCTCACAAAGCTCTAGAAGAGCAAAAGACAACAAAGTTTCAAATAGTAGAGGGCTTGAATATGCTCAACAATGGTAGCTTCATCCTTCAGAGCTCAAAAGGGAGCAAGATCCTTAAATTGTATGTATTCACAATGTAAAAAAATGAGCTCGAAGACAATAATAATGGTGAAATCGACCAATCCCACTCAAAAAAGCTCGGGAATGATCAATGTATAGCCATGAAGAAAACTCAAGGAAGTCGAGCTCATGAACTCCTCCACAGAGGCCGAACAACCAAAATCAAAATGACAAGAAAAATATTCTAGTTCGAGCCCTTATGGCCGTAGGAAATCACAGAAACTAATAAGAGCTTGAATAATCAAAAATGGTGGCCATAAGACCTGCAGAGAGCTCAAGAGAAGCAAAGAATGATAAAGAACCATTTTTGCAAAGAGTTCGAGTTCAAAAGCTTCAAAACAATGGTTGAACAAATTTTTTTTTTAGGCTTTCACCCGCATACTGAAAATCCAAATGAAATGATCATTAGGGTTGAGCTTCCCTTTACCACACAAACTCGAGAGGCGAGTCAACAAAACTCAACCATGGTTGAAGGATCAACAGTCGCAAATCAAAAGGACAAATAGATCAACGCTCAAGGATTAATCTCCCAAATCGAAGCAAACCATCATGGTTAATTCCCACTGGCCACATTCAATGCAGGGTTAGAAACCCTAACTATAGTTTCAAGATCAACGACATCAGATCAAATAGGACTAGAGATCGATGGTCTACATCAAAGACCTAACTCAACTTGAGTTATACAAGCCACCAAAAAAACATGCCAAGGGTTGAGTCATCATCACAAGGGGGCAGCCAAATTATTTGCAATTTTGACTTACTCACTATAGTCCAAACTTCAAATAATGTGAGCCGACCATACATGCCAACAATAATCATAAGCCCATTCAAATGCAAAATGCCACTAAGTAAATATTATAGCATGTGGTGGTCGAGTGTGGCATTATTAGCATTGACCTTGTATAAGGTCTAAACTATGTAATATGCCATCCAAACCAATAATCAAAGAGAACTTACCTTAATACTTACAAAAGTTACCTCGTACTCATCAAATGGAGATAAATGATCAAGTGCAAGGGTGGCCCCATAAAGACTGCAGAGGAAAAGTTGAGCATGTACACATGGAAGTGGTCCCCATCAAATGGATGTGTGGATGGATTATTTTACAAATATTACAATTATTGTAATTTTTTTTGCTCACAAACAGGAGTATTTTTGCATGCCTTCACAAGAGGACAAAACAGACAAGAAGATGAATTCACATGCACAAGGAAAGAGACTTGCCCAACAAGAAAGCTTATTATTAGCAAATTATTCACCTTTTCTTTTCTTAAAAATAGAACAATCAACTTCAGTTTGACTGAGATGTAATCAAAGGCTATTAATGCCTATTTGTAATTGCATGTTCTATTTTTATTCCTTTATTTATTAATAGATGAAGGATAAAAATAGGATGCATGGGTGAGTACAAGCCTTAGTCTATTTTTAGGAAGGGGAAAAATTATTTTTTATATATTGTGTGCTTTGGCAAAGCACAAAAGGGGAATTTTTAGATACAGGAGTGTTGAAGCAATTTTGCCAGTTTTTCCCTCTGAATGTGAAGTATTTTCTGCCTTTCCAATTATTTGTAGTCTTGTGTATGTTTCCATTAATCTTGTGAATGCAAATTCCCTGGTTAATTATCTTACCCTGTACAAATTCAGTAATTTCTGCATGATATTAATGTGCATGTTTAGCTTAGTAGTATTGTTGTGATACTTTCCCTCAATACCTCAAAGTGTTTTTCCCTTAACATTCTATAGAAAATTATTGGTTTGTGCATCAAGAATCCTTTCACATATCAATTTTCTACCCTTAAACCAAAAATCAATTTAGGATACATCGTAAGGAACCGGCCTTGATATCGAGACTCACTTCAAAATAGGTATACCCACAGACTTTAGGTGTTTCCATTATATCTATGAAAAAAGAGATAAAATTTGCAAGCCTTTCCAGTTGTATGCACTCTTATCTTTGCAAGAAAAATTTGGATTCAAAATTTAAGAGAGTAGAGAATTGTTTGAAACACGGAACTTCTACCTCATTTGATTTTTCTACAAACCGGTTCTGTTGGAGTGCAATAAAGACATCCATACCTACTCCAATATGGATGCTCTCTGATTTAATTTTCGATGGCCACAAGTCTTTTCCATGAGTGAGATGAACTGTAAACAAGCATACCGGAAGCAATAGAGCATGTGCACCAGCACTTAGGGAAATGAAACCTAAATTACAACAAGACAATGTGCATACGCACTTGGAGAAATTTAAAACCTAGGCTAATAATTACAAGGGTGAGAAATTTTATTTTAGTAGAAGTTCTTGAGGTAGATCCCATTGACATGGGAATCTATAGTTCTTCTCCATCCAACTTAGCCAACGTGGAATTCATTACTACTTGTACATCTTGTGACCATGTAGGGGCCACTCCAAATGGCATCAAACTTGGAATGTTTTCCTAGTTTTTCCTGTTCTGCATCCCACTTTAGAACTAAGTCCCCTTATTGAAAGGTCCTTGTTCTTTCTTTCTTATAAAAGTTCTTCTTGATCAATGCTTGATCTTTCTTCATGATATGCATTGCATGTTCTCTTGCCTCTCCTACTTCCATCAGCTCTGCATACCTAATTTCCATAGGTTCAAACTCAGTTAGTTCCAACTGTTTCATAAGCTCCAAAGCAGAAGCTCCAATGATATGGGCAGTAATGCCTCTTTTCCATATACAAGCTTGAATGGGGAACTTCCTGTAGACCTTTTGGATGTGATCCTGTCAGCCCATAGAGCTATTTTGATTCTTGTGTGCCAAGTTATTTGATTTTCATCCGTAGAGTCTTTCGATAATCCTTAATAGGTTCTTGTTTGTGGACTCTTCTTGGCCATTACCTTGAGGGTAATAATTTGAGGAAGATCTAAGGTATACACCATTCTTGAAATCTCATTCAAAGTGATGCTTATACCAAGGAATGTCAATGCATTATCTCGATATAATAGTGGAAGAGATTCCAAACCCGGTGGTTATTCCTTCATAGAAATCCAAGGTGTTGGATTCATTTTCCTCCTTAAGTGCCATTGCTTTAGCCCACTTGGTTAAATAGTTTGTTTCGTAAGTGTCCACTTATGGCCCCGGCTTGAATTTGCATTAATTACTCTAATGAAGTCTAGTCCCCTTTGCATGAATGGCTGATCCTTTGAAATTGGAAGAAGGGGTAAGCGCTGATAAATTTTCCTTCCCGTGAAGAATGCATACTTCTTGCACCTTTTGATCCATGAGTAGTAATCCCTAAACACCATAGGAAAATAATAACCAGATTTCATGATTTTGAGAGCTATTACTTGAGGGGAAAAGTGGCCTTCTGCTACTCCATCATGGAACTCATGCAACACCCTCTCAATTTGTCCTATCCCAATGCACCTTAATAGAGCAATATTGATATCCTTCTTAAACAAGACACCATCAACACGCACATACGGGATGGCTTGTAACCTAAAGTATCTCCTCTTTGCTTTGTCCCATTCTCGGAGGGAAGAAAACTGTTTGGAGATAATGTACCAAGGTTTGGGTCCAACATGGAATAGGTGCATCATTAGCTAGCTACTCTTGATCATTTTATAGTAGCAAGACAACCTCTTCTTCATCCACCGACTCAACTTGTTGTTTAGAAGCAAGTCGCTCACATAGACCCTTGCCATGAACCAGCTTTTTCACTTTGATTTCAATGTCATATTCCATTACACAAGTGATCCAACCTGTCCTATTCTCATTCAAGTCCTTTTTTAGGAGAAATTCCTTGACACCAAAGACATGTGACACTAGTAGTTGACTCTTATTATTCAAGACCAAGTGTCTCGAACTTCTTCAAACTCCTAATGATAGCAAGGACATGATTTTCAATGAAAGAATACTTATCTTCCAAGATTTGATTGAAGAAGGCTATGGGTTGTTCTAAGCCTTCCCTATTAGGCTAAACCAGATAGTTGAGATTGTGTCGACCCTCCAAAATCATACAACATGAAGTCTTTTGAAAATTCTTGGTTAATGAGAGTTAGGGCATGTGATATGGCGAGCTTGATGGCCTCAAAACTATCTTTTCCTTCTGTTGTCCATTTGAATGCAAGATTCTTCTTTAACATCATCGTTAAAGGCTTCACAAGAGTGGAAAAATCAGGCAAAAACCTGCGAACAAAGTTTATTCTCCCCAAGAAGATTTGGAGAGACTTATTGTGTTGTGGAGATGGAAGTGTTTAGATGGTTTCAACCCTTCAGGATCAATTGTTGACCCTTCTCTTGAGACAATGTGGCCCAACAATTTACCCTCATGTGCCAAGAACACACACTTCTTTGGATTCAGTGATACTCTGAATCTCCTACATCTTTGGAATACTTTCCTGAGGTGGAAGAGATGATCAACAACATTCTTTGATAAGACGATGATATCATATAGATACAACAAAGAACCATCTTGTTCATTAAGCCTTTGAATATCATGTCCATAGCTCACTGGAATGTTTCTCTAACATTTTAAAGTCTAAAAGGCATCTTCTTATAAGTACATATGTACCCCATTTGGTGGTGAAGGTTGTCTTGAAATGGTCTTCGCTCTTTCACCATTATCTCGGTTATAGCTTGAATAACCATCTAGTAATGAAAACCTCTCAGAGCCAGACTACAATCTATAAGATTTTCTCCATCGATGGAAGTGGGTAGTGATCTTTTAGTGATGCTCTGTTTAGATCACATAATTCTACACACAATCTGATTTCTCCACTTCTATTCCTCACATGCATCAAGTTTGTAACCCAACTTGAATGCTTGATGGGAAAAATGATGCTCACCTCAATTAGCTTGTTCAACTCTTTTGTCATGATAGGTTCAATATGAGGGTTTACTCGGCCTTTTCTTCGTCTAAAAGGCTTAGATCCTGGATCTAGCTCGATAGTGTGATGTGCAAGCTTGGGTTGAAACCTCTCAAATCCTTGTAAGTCCAAGTAAAGACATCTAGGAATTCTTGACAAAGCTGAATGAACTCGATTTTTCTTGTTGGGTACTTACCTTCCAATTCGCAACGTTTTTCCTTCGCCTATGGAAATTGGCTCGAATCTTCACCCTTTACTTGAATATTTGTTTTCTCTTCTGGAATTGATCGTCCTGGGATGAATATTGAATCCAAAGTTACAAGACCATTTGGTAATTTGTTGGTTCTCACCTGCACCACTTGGTCACCATACTACTATTCCAATTTGTCTTGGTTTCTCGGAGGAGAACTCAACCTCTTCTTGTAGAAAGTTGACAATTTTTTTATCATTCTCAAAGACCGTCAACTTGTGTTGTTATCTCTGGGACGGATGGTATTACAACCACTTTAATATGGGGTGAGACTTATCACTCTTGATACTCTTTATAACATCAAATATTGCCTCGATCGTTGCGTCTTTTACTTCGCTGTTTCATTCTTCTTCCTTGGGATGGAATTGATACCGAATGCTTGGAAATCCTTGATGAGGTCCCATACCCGGTTCTTTTATTTCTTTAACAAACCACTCTCGACATCATTTTTTCCTGACCTAATTCACAACCATCTCACTATCTCCAAACACTTGTAAGTTTATAATCCCTTTCTTCCTTGCCCAATGTAGTCCATTGATCAAGGCTTCATACTCTATTGTGTTGTTTGAGCAAGCAAATTGGAAATGGAAGGCTAAGTAATATTTCATGCCTTGTGGTGAAACAAGCATAGCTCCTCCTCCATCTCCTTGTCTACTTCTTGAGCCATCAAAGGACAACTTCCATACCTCATTATCATCCTTGTGGTCTTGGTTAGTGATTTTAGGTAGAGGCGATTCTCCTCGTGCAAACAAGAGACTTGTAGCTCGATTCCTCTATCTCTTTATAGGGGTCAAAATCATGCCTCTTTTTTCCCACTCGACGAGGGTCAAGTCTTGAATACACCCAACCTTGGTATCTACCTCATGAGTTCTTGGGAGGTCTTCTTGATCAAAATATGAACAATTCGCATTCATTGGGATAGGTACATGAGGCTCGATATGGAAATCTACAATGGGCTCAGATCTTATCTTAGCCTTAGCCCCATACCTCGTTATGAATAATATGTGTAACCAATCAGTAGACAAATAACCCCCAATTTTGGAAGTGAAGTATCTTGATAAGCACAATGCAAAGAGAGGTGGCAAGTCTACGACCGATACATCTTGCAAGATGGTCACATTAGGGCAAGCATGCAATGTGAGGGTCGATTCTTGATGACTTCAACCGTTATTACCATTGTCCCATCCAGGTTGCACCACACTTTTATAGATGCCCCATATTGGAGGCCTATTTACTCAGCTATTTTCTTGAAGATGACCGAGCTACTTGCTCCCGAATCAATCATGTAATTATGCACTAGTTTGTCTCCAATGATAAATGAGACATAGAAAGGAGGGTTTTAGATTCTTACCTGGTGACCTCCTCAATCTTCATGAAAGTGTTTTATATCATGAAAGTGTTTTAAGCCAAGATAGATTATCAATACAAAGGAACAGAAGAACTAATTAAGGAAAAGGAAGAACATAACAACATCCCCAGGAAATATAGATAGCAAAATAGTTCCTTATAAATGTTGAGCAAGGATGATATAGAGAACAAAATCATTCACATAAAACCATTAGATATTATCTCATAGACACAAAGTTCTAGAAATGACATCTATAAGAATACAAAGCTTCTTAATGCAATAGATTAATGATTCATAAACTTAAGACAGGCAAGATAGGATAAAAAGATGTAGATAGAAACAGGAAGGGAAATCTTCTGTATTGATAGCTTTTAACTCTTTTACACTTTCAAAAATAATCAGAGTTCCATCCCCTTAGAATGGCATGGAGAGCCCAATATATAGCTTACAAAGTGGTTACATTTGGTAACCATTTCTTTTAACCAAAAGATTAATTAAGGAAATATATAACATAAAGTCCTTAATTAAATTACAAGGAGCTCAGCACTAAAAATAGAAGAAGAGAATGAAGAGCCAGAAGTAGAAACATCAATTATGGCTGAGGGGGCCCACTAATTTGAGGATTCGATGCCTAAATCTTTTTAATGCCTCTGTTATCTCCATGCCTCTTGGAATTGTTGTGTTGGAAGTAGCATGAGTCCACATGCCTAGACATTTCTCCATATCTTTATCAAACTCGGTATGCTCTAGATATTCTTTATTAGCCTCGTAATAGCTGAATGGAGAGAACAAATGTCCTTCATCTTCTCTTTAGTAATTGACTCTTCTTTGAACAAATCATCCTTGACAAAGGTTTTAAACTGAGCCTTGATTTCTTGAAGAGAGAAGGAACACTTGTAGTTTCATCTTGAAGATGGCAAGTGGATATCTTTGAAAGCGTAGATAAAACACAAGTTTTAAAAGACTCTCCTTTTTGCCATACATTCCTCAATTCTCCAGTGCTTCTTCCAGAACCTTTATTTTCCACTCAACACTAAAAATCCATGTCCTTGACAAGTTATTCTTGGCATCATCAAATACATTGTTGACCAAATAGGATCTTCTCATCAGTTTGGCCCATTAGGCGGAGATCTATAATACATCCACTCTAGACCTTCAGCTCCTTGTCCATAGCTTTGATTGAGGAAGAGAGTTTTTGCTGCAAATTGATCACCTTTTCATTGGTTTTGAAGGCTTCCACAATGAAGTTCAAACCTGCTATAGTCATATCATCCACCATGGCTTCCACAACCTTCCCATAAGTTGAATACTTGTGTATGTCTTTGATGCTTTGAACTTCATCCTGGATGAGAATCATGGGAGGTGGGAGAGTAGCCAATGGGGTTGGATCCAAAACTTTATCCTTGGCTAATAATGATCGATAAAGTTGGAAAGAACTTGATTCTGTTCTTCCAACTACTCTATGGTTTTTGCCTTTCTCCACTCGTTTCAATAACCTTAGTTACGGTTTCTGAAGGTTATGAACTTCACTCTCAGGAGTGGATTCTCCCATTGGGATCCTGGAAAGCTCCAAATCAGAGATCAAAAGATCTTTCTCTGCTTTATCAACCTTGGGCTTTGAAACCTCAGAACTGTTGGCCTTGAGCATTAGTTACCAATCTTGAAGTAATATTTTCTCTCTTTTCTGGAGGAGGAGGGTAGTACCAGAACAGAGCTGCTACAACATCAAAATCAGGCCTTGTTGAATGGAGAAGAAGATTTCCTTTTCTTGTTGTCAACTAAGGGTTGCACCCAAGAAAAGGAAGAAGAAGAAAGAGAGGAAGCAAGGGATTCCCAAGAGCAAGTGAACTCATGGCACTCAAAGTATTAACCATTGTTACCTCTAGTGGGGAAGTGAATGGAACCTCAGGAATTTCCTTTGCAGAGGAGTCTGTTAAACTAGGAGGTTTAGTTCTTGATCCTTCCTTCTCCTCTTCAAAGTGATTTTAGGAGTTTCTTGGTTCTTTCATCTCATCTCATCACTTTCACTTAGAACAATAATGTTCTCTCGGCCCTGAATGAAATTCTGACGCTCTAGAAGAGTTTCTTCCTCAATTGGTTCTTGCTTAACCTCTTTAACCTTCTTCTGATACACTTGAGTGGAAGGAAGGAGTAGACAATTTAGGCTCTTTCATTAAAGAAGAAGGAGGAGTTTGCTCAAGTACCTCAGTACTAGGTGTATGTACTTCCTTCCTAGGTGTGGAAGAATTTCTCTTGAAGAAGATCTACCTTGGTTTCCTCTGACTCACAAACTTTCCTATCAAACCAAACCTTAGTTCTGACAATGATAGGGCAATTATCTCACTCAAATCATCTCTCTCCTTCACATACCAATCCAGGGTTTCTAAAGGAGTGTGTTTGATTGATCTTTCATACTCAAAGGATTGCAAATCCTCATCATCATCCTTAAGCCCTTCAGGAACTTGGTAGAGATTGAGATCTATAATTTCAGAGAGAGTCTACCAAAATGCCTCCTCCTGGCTTCAAAATCATCAACACAATCAGCCCAAGTAATCCTTAGTGTCTGGTTTATGATGATAAGTTATTATGAGGTTTTGATCAATGAATTTCTTTAGATCAAAAGCAAGTCTAGTCTAAAGAAATGAACAGTGAGAGGAGCAATAGCCCTTTCTATGTTTTGGGCATCTAGAGTTGTTTTGCATGTATAATTCCCAAGGAGATAGGGAAATGAAGACCAGTGATCTTCTTATCTCGGCAGGTTCTGTGAAGTTTATCTAGCTAGCCTGCACACCTCGACCAAAGCCATTTTATCATTGCAAAACATGGGGAGCTTGAGTGGTGTGCTTTCAAAACAAGCCAATCTGATGTATGAGAATTTTCTGAACTGGATGAAGAAAGCCCCATACTTGGCTATCAAAGCCATAGCCTCATCAGAAAATCTTCTGGCTGTGTCACCCTCCAAGAGTCTCACAATGTACATGGTGAAAGCATCATTTACCCTTCTGAAATTGTGATTATTGACCTTGAGGGTAAATTGAGGGCAATATGTGTAGATGGGCTCATCCTTCTTGCCCTCAATGTAAGTGAAGCCAAACCACTCCCGAGATGTTGCTAGGGTGTACATGAGATAAGAAGTCATGTAGAACTTCTTAGTTTGCTGAACATTTGACAATTGCTTTCAAGTCAGAGTTCATATCAGATAATCTCAGCCCAATTTATGTTTTCTTACCCTCACAGATGATGTTTATAAAAGGGCACATCCAAAAATGGAAGTCATTGGTGGAGGGCATTCCCATAATATGGGTGAGAAAGATGATGAAATATGATAGTTCTTCATTGAAATCAACCTAAACAATGCCTTGGAGAGTCGGGATGCTCCCTTCTTAGGGCACTTCAACCATGACTTAGCTACTCATGCCTTGTATTTTTGTTGTCTTGATCAAATAGGGTCTGAGCTTGAGAAAGAGTGAGAACAATGGAGTCTTCTATCTCAAGAATGCATGTAGGGCAGTGGCATGATGGTGGTAGCATCAATTTTGTAATCAATTCTCCATGCACATTAACAACCTCCTTGGTATCTGGATTGAAATGAGCCCCGCAGGTGAGCACGGTGTCGACACATTGCACGAGAGATGGGAAAACCAACAGCATATGTGATTCCATTATCATTAATCATTTGGGCCATGGGAGTAGGGTTGTCACATGTTAACCTACCCAGAAATCATCAAAATCCAAGTGTCGAACTTCACTATCCCTAATATTGGGCACAAAAGTCTCAGAGGTGACAGATGCTCGTGCCCTTGAAACTTGATCTTCATTTTTATAGTGCACAGAGGAACGACCTTCAAAGAATAGATTCATGATAAAAATGCAAAGGGATATAGGAAGATGAACAAATGACTCAATTGTAAGAATGTGGGAAAGAAATAAGCAAGCAAGCAATGTGACAAATGCATAGATGGTAGCCCCTTTAAATAGTTGTTTAGGAGAGAGAAGATCATAAATGTGCATTAAATACACCTTGCATCGACTCAAAAAGGTGAAATGTGGGAAAAGTGGAAAAAACTGGCCTAGATGGTCCATGGGACATTGGGACATGAGGGACGAAAAAAGCCGATTCGGCTGATGTGGGTGATGCGGGCCAAAAGAGCACACGGGTGTCTGGGACACAAAAAAAGCATGCGAAGTGCGTCAGGGACACGGATGATGCAGGAATCGGGAACAAAAAACCCGGAGGCACTTGGGATAGATGGTGAAAAGCAAAAAATGACCCGTGGGATGATCGGGGATCGGGAATAGGAAGGAAAAAAGGGGAAACTTGGGACAAATGGGCTGAAAAGTTCCAATAAAGCTAACAAACAAGGACTTGTGGGAAATCGGCCGATCGGTGAACAAAAGGCCCCGGTACTTGGGACATGAGGGACAAAAATGTCAGCAGACCCACAAGTCACTAAAATGACCCCAATAAACACAATTTTCACTATCTCTTCAAATTTTTCTTCACTAAAACATTACTGAAGGGTGCCAACTCAAAATTTTCAAATTTTTCAACTTTCAAAAGAGGGAATTTTGAGAGGACAATAATTGGCTCTTTCTGGGGATGACTTGACTAGATCACAAGAACAAGGCAAGACAAGAATTCAAGAAAAACTCTGGGGAAGAAGACCAGTGCCTTATCCATTGGGCAAAAGAGTCAAAGGCAAAACAATATAGAAGGAAAACACAATGACAGGAAAAAAAAAAACAAAAAGAAAGGAAAGAAAAACACACACACTATACATAATATACAAAGGACTTCCTATCACCTAGGACTTGAACAATTTTAGGTACTACCCACTATAAGGAAGTGGGAGAGAGGATCCATCCATGTAATCAAGATAGAAAGAATTTTCACTAGCAAAAGTGCCTGATTCTGAAAGGACCAAGCCAAAGAGAGTCAAACTTACCATGGCTTCCTCGAGGTTCATGCCTTTTGTCCCATAGCAAAACAATGTCTCCAACTTTGAAATCTTGGGTCTGGTTTTCTTGTCAAATAAAGATTTCACCTTCTGTTGATGGGCAGAGATCCTATCAAAAACCTGTAGCCTGTCTTCATCTAGCTTATGGAGATACATGATCCTCTTATCCAAAGAATCATTGAAACTGGTGTCTTCAATAGCTTTCATCAAATGCAAAGCTGGTAGTTCCACTGTCATTGGTAGTTGAGCTTCCACACCATACACCACTTGAAAAGGGGACATCCCAATTGCTCTTTTGGGTGTAATCCTATCTACCCAAAGAGCATCATAAAGCTTCTTGTGCTAGTTTCTCTGAGATTCATTGACAAGCTTTCTTACAATGGTCACCAAATTTTTGTTTGTTGATTCTTCCTGTCCATTCCCTTGAGGATAGTAATATGAAGAATGAGCGAGGGAAATCCCATACCCATAGCAGAAATCCATCATCTCAACAGAAGAAAAATTTGAAGCATTATCGGTCACGATCTTGTTTGGTACTCCAAACCTTATCAAGATGTTTTCTTTGATGAAATTACATACTACCTCTGAAGTAGTACTTTTAACTGGAATGGCTTCTACCCACTTGGTGAAATAATGTGGTAGTCAACACATGAGTATGTCCTACACTTGAAGATGGGTTGAGTGTTCAATGAAATCAAACCCACATTATTGAAAGGGTTCTTTGATCACAACTGGCTTAAGTGGCAAAGTATCCAACTTAGGTCTTCCCAAAAGGTTTGACAAGCTTCACACTTGTTGACCCACTTTGATGCATCTTTAAACAAAGTAGGCCAATAGTATCCACACGAAGAATCTTGTGAGAAGTAATGTAGATGAGAAATGACCTCCACAAGCTTGATCATGAAAGGCTGAGAACAACTTCTTTTGTTGCTCTTTGTCAACACACTTCAAGAATCTTCCATCCACTCCTCGTTTGAACAAAGCATTCTCCCACAACATGTACTATGTTGACCTTAACTTGATAGCTCTCTTCTCCTTGGTAGTTAAGTGAGATGGACACTCACCATAGGTGAGGAAGTGAGAAATGTCAGCATACCATTCATCTGTTGAGCTAAGAAATAGAACAATAGGGATATCAACTTCATCCTTAGGCAACTCATGACCAGCTCCTTCAGCAATGAGTTCACACAGGCCTTTACCCGAACTAGTTTTGTTGGTCTGATGTGAGATCATATTCCTGAACCTTTTCTACCCAATTTCCTCTCTTGGTTCCAAACTCTTGTTGTGTAAGAATAGACTTGATAGTCGTATCGGGCACAAACACAATAGAGTGAGAGTTAAGAATGTAAAAAAACTTCTTAACAACTTTAACTACTGCAAAAGCATGTTTCTCCATCATAGTGTACTTCAACTCATGATTTTTTAGAATATAACTCATGAATGCAATTGGGAGCTCATGATCTTTAGAATCTTTCTGAGTCAACACAGTGGCCAAGGTACTCTCTGTGGCATAGCAATAGATAATAAAATCTTTTTGAAATCTGGACATGCTAAGATAGGAGTCTTAGCAATAGCTTTCTTAATGCCTTCAAATGCTTCCTTCCTTAGAGGACCAACCAAATGTCTACTTTCCTTTCATCATTTGGGAGATATTCAAAGTTAGCTCTACAAAATCGGGGATGAATCTTCTCAGGAAGTTGATCTTACCAAAGAAAGAGTGCACTCCCTTTTTGCTTGTGGGAAGAGGAATCTGTTGGATGGCTTGAACTCATTCAGGATCAATCTTGATTCCTTCTTTGGAGACAACATGTCCCAATAGCTTTCCCTCCGTGACACAAAAGATAGATTTCTTGGGATTCAGAGAGACTCCATGTTCTCTGCATTTCAAGAGAACTATTTCTAGATGTTGAAAGTGATCTGCTCTAGTTTTGGAAAATACAGTTAAGGTCATCTAGATACACAACAATACATTTTCCTTTCAAACTCCCAAAGGCCAAATCCATAGCTCTCTGAAAGGTGGCACCAACATTAATGAGGCCAAAGGGCATCCTCTTGTAGGAAAAAGTACCCCAAGGAGTGGTAAAGGTAGTCTTGTGTTGATCTGCAGTATTGACTCCACTTGGTTATATCTGAAAAACCATCAAGCATGGACAACATTTTGAACTAGTGATAGCTTGTAACACCTGATCCATCATGGGTAGGGGATAATTATCCTTCAAAGAAGCTGATTTAGATTCTGAAGTCAACACAGAGATCCGAATCTCACCATTTTCTTCCTAATAGGAACAATATTTGCAATCCATGTTGAATGATGAATGGGGAAGATAATCTTGGCTTTCAACAACTTTTGTATCTCTTGGAAAATGGTGTCAGCAATCTTTGGATTGTATTGCCTTTGCTTCTGCTTGAAAGGTTTAATCCCAGGTTTGAGGGGAATGAAATGTTGCATTTATTTTGGTTGAAAGGCTTTCAGATCATCATAAGAATAAGCAAGGACATCAACGTACCTCTTCAAAAGATTTACCACCTTCTTCTTCTCCTCTTGGGTGCAACACTTTCCAACGTTCACCATTTTGGGTTCGGCAGGGCTCCCAATGTTAATCTTTTCACACATTCAGTGATTGTTGAGCTCCTTTGGAAGCCTTGGACTTGACATATCTATCATGTTTATCAAACAATTCCTCTAGACTTATCAACCCTTTAGGAATCTTGTTACCTTTTAGTTTGATGCATCCATCTTGATCCATCTCCTCCTTGACACCTTCCTCATTTGAAAAGACACTCTCTGAGGAAGATTGTCACTTCCCTTGAAATACAATTGATCAAAGTTATCTCTAAGCTCCAAGAAAGAGAGAAAATGTTGATCATCATTGAAAACTTGCCAATTGTTTGCATTATCTAGTACACTTGGTCTATGGATCATTTCAATGGTGAATTTTTCTGAGAGAAATCAGGATGAGGTATCAGCAAAGACCCTAAAACAGCTAGGGAATCAGCCCTAGTGTTCTTTCCTTAGCACTAGCTTGATGGAAAAGGCATCAAAGAATTCAATAGAATCCCAGACCAGATTCCTATAATGCTTCAATCTTCTATTCTTTACTTGGAAAAGGTCTCTAACTTGTTTGACAACCAGTTCCGCATCTCCACGAGCTAGAAGGTTCTTCACACCTCTTTCTTTTGCTACATTTAGTCCAAGGATGAGAGCTTCATATTATGTTGTGTTATTTGTATTTTCAAACTACAGCTTGAATGAGAAAGGATGAATCTTTCCCTCTGGAGATATCAATACCACACCAGCCCAAAACCATTTGAAGAGCAACTTCCATCAAATTCCAAATTCCAAACACCATTAGGATCATGGAGCACTTCTTTGGGACATGTTCCACCTCATCTGAGACATGATCATGTAGTTTCCATGCCCAATATCTTCATAAAGTATTTGTGCCTTGGGATCATCATCTTTTGCACAATATATTCAGTTTTCTTTTCAGGCAACAACTTCTTCATTTTTCCATTGACTGGTATAAGAGCATGTGACCAATCCATTTGAATTTCTCCTCCTACATCCTTACAGAAATTCCTACTCAACAACATGCCATATGAAGGAGGAATATCAGCTACCAGAATAGTAGCTAAGACCTTTTTCTCTGGTAAGGCAGCAAAAGCTACTTGTGCATCCTTAATTCTCCCGACCAAGGCACCTCTCTACTCTCCATGGAATAACAAGAACCAATAGCGTGTGTGAGGGTAAGACCCAAAGCATGAGCTACTTTGGCAGGCATCACATTATCCGATGCTCTGAGTCTATGACACAATTGTTGAGTCTATGGCCAGCTATGAGGAGGGTCACATAGAATGGTTTGATTTTCTCATTAGGTGAGGTGATTGCAGCTACAAGATTTGGTTGGGGTGTGGAAGAGGGAGTGGGAAAAAGACCTTTAGAAGTGTTGGATGAAGTTTTGGAATGGGAATTGACAAAGTGGACCATTTTGGCAAAGGATTTTGGATGGGTTTGATAAAACTCAGCCTCTGAAATCTAGATTTTTGTCTTCTTGAGGTGGTCGATGATATCAAAGGATCCAGAGGTGGATGGGGAATCATCACTAGGAATCCTAGGCTTATCAGGTTTTGGAGCTGAAGAAAAGAAGTTTTAGAAGTAGGAGTAGAAGAAGAAGAATTAGTAGAACTCACCTTTTGCGTGGATGCAGTGGGAATAGGAGATCCTCTTCTTGCAACCACTGGAATAGTCATGGGATACTCCTTAGATATTTTTAGTGGGCTGCATCACTTTTTCTTTCTTGTTTGTCTTCTCCGAGTCATGATAGCATATGACTCACTTGTTCATCTCTTTTTACTTCATCATAATCATCTTCTTCATCCATTCCTTAGTAGTGAGGAAATTAACTTGAGATCCATCAAGTTCTTCCAATTCTTCCTCAGCCTCTTCTCAGGTTCTTCAAAGTCTTCATTAACCTCTTCATCATCAGGTTCTTCAACTTCACAAGTTGCATTAATAGGGACCTTGATGGGTGGTCCTTCGATTTCCAACCTTGTTTGAGAAGAAGGAAAATGGTTTCTAGGTTGGAAGTTCTTCCTTGGAATGTCTTGATAAGGAGCATGTTGAGCCAATTGTTTCTTGATGGCAATGAGGTCATTGGAAAGCTTTGTACTAATTGATCTGCATTAGCTCTAGGAGTAGAGGAAGAAGAAGAAGAAGTTTTGGATTTGGAAGAATCTCTTTCAATTTCCAAACATGATTAGATCATCTTCGACACTAATGGCTAATCTCTTGATCAACATCAAAGTTGCAAGATTAGCTCTTCTCAGCGCATAGCTTACTTCAGGAAATTGAGCATTTAGGAAGAAACATTTTTGAATTTGATCCACAGGCCGGGTGTTTTGTGGGATCTTGTTAATCAGCTTATTAAACTTGGCCACAAATTCTCTCATGGGCTCTTGTGGTTCTTTCTTGATTTGAGAAATCAGGCTAGCAAAGCATGCACATCTTCTGCAGGTTTGAAATCGTTGCTCAAACTAGTTGTCATGGTGTCCCAATTGGTAATGGCCCCAGTGGGGAGATGGTAAAACCAATCTGCTGCATTGTCCTACAAAGTCTCCACAAAAATCCTCATAGAGACATCCTCATGTTCAACTCGAGGACTCCACATGCAACTATGAAGGCTGTAATGTGTTCATCAGGATGTACCTTGCCATCACCTCTAAACTTGGGAAATTTCTTTTTTTACCCTAGGTAACTCATGCAACGAGTTGAGGGAGGGAAAGAGGCCTAAACGACCATTGGCCCCAAGGTAATGGAGCTTGCCATCCTTGGAAAAACTACTTGAAGTGGACTGAAACACATAAAGAATAAAGCGTGAAGATTAGGGATGAGTTGTTCTTGAGGATACCACTCCCAATGGCTCTGTCTTTGATAGGGGGTGTGCTTGTAGAATGAGCTCTTCTATTTCTCCTTGTTGAAGGAAGAGGAAAGCCTTGCTGCTCTAGGAGTTGAAATTGAGAATCTTCAATTCCAAGAGCCCTTCTTCCATGAGTAAATCTTAGAGTCACCAGATTAGAAATGATCAAGAAATTGTTCTTTAAAAACTGGAATTCATTGAAAATGAATCCCAGTAGAGTCACCAAAAACTATTGGTTGTCAAAATAGGACTTTAATGAAAGCAAAGTTAGGGGGACAGAAAATTCCCTCCTCTTTAATGGGAGAGGTTCCCTTATTGAAAGCAAATGGACAAAACTATTACAAATGTATACAATTTCAACTTTAATGAGGAACTCGATATCATGAAAGTGTTTTAATGCCAAGATAGATTATCATATAAAAGGAACAGAAGAACTAAGGAAGGAAAAGGAAGAACATAACAACATTCCCCGAGGAAATATAGATATCAAAATAGTTCCTTATAAATGTTGAGCAAGGATGATATAGAACAGAATCATTCACATAAAACCTAGATATTATCTCATAGACACAAAGTTCTAGAAATGACATCCATAAGAATACAAAGCTTCTTAATGAAATAGATTAATGATTCACAAACTTATGGCGGAAGAAAGAGAATAAAAAGATGTAGATAGAAATAGGAAAGGAAATCTTTACATGTATTGATAGCTTTTAACTCTTTTACACTTTAAAAATAATCGAGTTCAGCCCTTGGAATGGCGTGGAGAGCCCAATATATAGCTTACAAAGTGGTTACATTTGGTAACTGTTTCTTTTAACCAAAAGATTAATTAAGGAAATACATAACATAAAGTCCTTAATTAAATTACAAGGAGATCGACACTAAAAATAGAAGAAGAGAATGAAGAGCCAAGAGTAAAGAACATCGATTATGGTGAGGAGGGCCCACTGATTTGAGGATTCGATACCTTGAAGATCTCTTAATGCTTCTATGCTATCTCCATGCCTCTTGGAATTGTTGTGTTGGCAGTAGCATGAGTCCACGTGCCTAGACATTTCTCCATATCTTTATCAAACTCGGTATGCTCTAGATACTCCTTATTAGCCTCGAGCTATAATTTGAATGGAGAGAACAAATGTCCTTCATTTTCTCTTTTGTGATTGACTCTTCTTTGAACAAATCATCCTTGACAAAGGTTTTAAACTGAGCCTTGATTTCTTGAAGAGAGAAGGAAACACTTGTAGCTTCATCCTGAAGATGGTAGTGGATATCTTTGAAGGTAGATAAAACACAAGTTTTAAAAGACTCCCCTTTTTTCCATACATTCCTTAATTCTCCAGTGCTTCTTCCAGAACCTTTATTTTCCATTCAATGCTAAAGATCCATGTCCTTGATAGGTTATTCTTGACATCATCAAATACATTATTGACTAATAGGATCCTCTCATCAGTTTGACCCATTAGACGGAGATCTATAATACACCCACTTCAGACCTTTAGCTCCTTGTCCATAGCTTTGATTGAGGAAGTGAGTTTTCTGCTATAAATTGATCACCTTCTCATTGGTTTTGAAGGCTTCCTCAATGAAGTTCAAACTGTTATAGTCATATCATCCACCATAGCTTCCACAGCCTTCCCATAAGTTGAATACTTGTATATGTCTTTGATGCTTTGAACTTCATCTTGGCTGAGAATCATGGGGGGTGGGAGAGCAGCCAGTGGGGTTGGATCAAAACTTTATCCTTGGCCAACAATGATTTGATAAAGTTGGAAAGAACTTGATTTTGTTCTTCCAACTGCTCTATGGTTCTTACCTTTCTCCACTCGTTTAATAACCTTAGTTACTATTTCTGAAGGTTATGAACTTCACTCTTAGGAGTGGATTCTCCCATTGGGATCCTGGAAAGCTCCAAATTAGAGATCAAAATATCTTTCTCTGCTTTATCAACCTTGGGCTTTGCAACCTCCAGGAACTATTGGCCTTGAGCATCAGTTACCAATCTTGAAGTAATCTTTTCTTCTTTGTTGGAGGAGGAGGGTAGTACTAAGTAAGAGCTGCTACAACATCAAAATTAGGCCTATCAATAGAGAAGAAGATTTCCTTTTCTTGCTGTCAACTAAGGGCTACCTAGGAAAAGGTAGAAGAAGAAGAAAAGAGGAATCAAGGGCCCAAGATCAAGTGAACTCATGGCACTCAAAGTATTAACTATTGTTGCCTCTAGTGGGGAAGTGAATGGAACCTCAAGAATTTCCTTTACAGAGGAGTCTGTTAGACTTGGAGGTTCAGTTCTGATCCTTCCTTCTCCACCTCAGCAGTGGTTTTAGTGGTTTCTTCTAGTTCTTTCATCTCCTCATCATCATCATCATTTAGAACAATAATGTTCTCTGGCCCAATAGGTAATTCTAACCACTCGGAAGAGTTTCTTCCTCAATTGGTTCTTGCTTAACTTCTTTAATCTTCTTCTGATACACTTGAGTGGAGGAAGGAGTAGACAATTAAGCTCTTTCATTGAGGAAGAAGAGGAGTTTGCTCAAGTACCTCAGTACTAGGTGTATGTGCTTCCTTCCTAGGTGTGGAAGTTTCTCTTGAAGAAGATCTACCTTGGTTCCTCTTGAACTCACAAACTTTCCTGTCAAACCAAACCTTAGTTCGATGATGATAGGGGCAATTATCTCACTCAAATCATCTCTCTCCTTCACATACCAATCCAAGGTTTCTAGAGGAGTGTGTTTGATTGATATTTCATACTCGAAAAGGATTATAAGTCTCATCATCATCCCTTAAGCCCTTTAGAACTTGGTAGAGATTGAGATCTATAATTTATGCTAGAGAAAGTCTACCAAAATGCCTCCTCCTGGCTTCAAAATCATCAACACAATCAGCCCAGTAATCCTCAGTGTCAGGACGATGATGATAAGTTATTCTGAGGTTTTGATCAATGAATTTCTTTAGATCAAAGCAAGTCCTGGGTCTGAAGAAATGAACAGTGAGAGGAGCAATAGCCCTTTCTATGTTTTGGGCATCTAGAGTTGTTTACATGTATAATTCCCCTAAGGAGATAGGAAATGAAGACAGTTGATCTTCTTATCTCGGAAGAGGTTCTATGAAGTTTATCTAGAGCTACCTGCACACCTAGACCAAAGCCATTTTATCATTTCAAAAAACATGGGGAGCTTAAGTGGAGTGCTTTCAAAACAAGTCAATCTGATGTATGAGAATTTCTGAACTAGATGAAGAAAGCCCCATACTTGGCTATCAGATCCATAGCCTCATCGATGAAAATCTTCTGGTTATGTCACCTCTAAGAGTCTCACAATGTACATGGTGAAAGCATCATTTACCCTTCTAAATTTGTGATTCTTGGTCTTGAGGGTAAATGAGGCGCAATATGTATATGGGCTCATCCTTCTTGCCCTCCATGTAAGTGAAACCAAACCACTCCACGAGATGTGCTAGGGTGTACATGAGATAAGAAGTCATGTATAACTTCTTAGTTTGTTGAACATTTGACAATTGCTCAAATCCAGTTCATACTTAAAATAATCTCATCCCAATTTATGTTCCTTACCCTCGAGATGATGTTTATA